>CM033392.1:5597562-6140233 GCA_019426215.1 Buddleja alternifolia
CGCGTCATCTCCGCCAGTATCAGCGAACAACCCCGCCGCTATCAACCCCGCCTGGCCCAGATCCAACCGAGAAGCCGCTTCTCCGAACACATGTGCGCCGCCGCGCGCGGCACCACGTTACCGGAACCCACGACAGAAGGTCAGGCGAAGCACAGCGGCGCCGCCATGGGCTCAACAACAGCCATCCCTTTCTTCTGATCCAACAACTGCGACGCCACCGCGAGTCCACCATGCCAGTTCGCCACCGGTCGCCGTCTCAATCGTCACCTCACCAGATCCCACCGCCACATCACCACCGCTGCCGCTAGTCATCGGATTTTCCTCCGAGGAACCGACCACCACCGAGAAACTGACCACCGCCTCGAAACCGCCGCCGCCTGATGCTCAAACCAACCCTCCTCCGTCGTCTTCTCCAACAATTTCTTCGGGGTTTAGTTCTTCGAGCCAAAGTCCCAATGATTCACCACCACAGCGGTCTCGTCTCGGTAAGGGTAAGAGTGTATTACCACCGAGTTCAAAACTCGGCGGTTTTACTACTTTCAAATCGAAAGTTCAACAAACGAGGTATTATGAATTGTGTCGTTATCCAATTATTCCCGGTAAATATGTTGATTATGATGCGCTCAATGCTTTGAATATTTGTGATGAATTTGTTGCATTGGTTGATGGAATTGGGTGGGGTGGATATTTTCATGTTAAACTCCCGGCATTTATCGAACTTACGAGGGAGTTTTACACCACATTTAAGTTCAATAAAACGAAGGATTTAACTCTAACTAGCCCCGGTGTTGTTAAATTTAGATTGATGGGCAAAGAGTTTTCTTATTCGATTAATCAGTTTAATGTGGCTTTGGGCTTTGTTGATAACGATTATGTTCAAACTGACGAGTATAAAAACTCTTGTTGTGATTATTTGCGTGATTTTTGCCCTTATCAAATTTGGAAAACTATTTCAACCGATACTACTTGCTATCACCCAAGTCAATCTAAAAGTTCTTATTTGCGTGAGCCTGTATTGAAATATATTCAACGTTTTTTGGCTTATAATTACTCGGGTAGGAAAGATAGTTCCGACACTTTCACTAAAGCCGAGTTCTATTTCATTTGGTGTATGCAAAACAAAATCAAAGCTAATTTGGGTATTTGGCTAGCCACTCAATTCCAATCGGCCTCGAACAAAAAGCGTCTTATCTTAGGTTCTTACATTACACAATTAGCTGTTTCTCTTAAATTGCTTGATTTGAGTAACACTAATATGCACATTGCTTGTCACATGGAACCGTTGGATATTGATTGCTTGCATAGGATGGGCATCGTGACTCTCAAACACGGACGCCCTACTTTTGTCTACTCCCGAGACTTCCAACATGCATTCCTTCTCCCGCCACTTCGAGGATCGACTCAACCGTATTGAGTCTAAGTTGGATCGAATCCTTGCTCATTTCCACATTCCACCGGATTAATCTCGGGTTCACACATCTACGATTAGGGGAGTCTCGTTCCTTTACCTCCAATTTTTATTAGTCCTCATGCATATGCTTTATATTTTTATACATTTAGATACATTGAGGACAATGCATGAAATAAATGTGGGGGAGGGGAATAAATTCTTTGTCATGATGTGTTTTATAATTCTCTTAGTGTGCAACGAGTTAAGTTAGTGTAAATTTTTTTTTCGAAATATCAATTTTTTTGATTTGAGAAATTTGATGAAATTCATGAGAGAAGTCAAGCATGCTTATATTGTTACAATTGTTGAAGTACATGCTTCTTTGAGAAGTTTACGTAAGTTTGTAATTTGGAATAATTGTGTATGTGATATTTGACTCGCAAAGTTCGTTGATATTTTCTTAGGTTTAAATTTTGGTGAAATTAAATTGATGATGAATTGAATATATGGGTATTAAGACCCTATGAAGTAATTTGTGCTTAAAATGAGTATGATATAACCTCTTGTAGCGCCTGGGGCTAACTACACTGAAGGGATTAAGCCTGAAGAGTTTTCAAGTTTGGTAACCTAAGACCAACTGGTCTGGGATCTATCGGCCCAAACCTGCTACTGTGTTAGTATCCTGATAGGGCTATAAGAGGGTATCAAATGATAAATGATAAACTTGTTGAGTAACCGGGTGCATTCATGACCAATGTTTGTATTCGCGTCAAAAGACAAGTAATTGCTTAAAGTAAATAAAAGTATGATATTGGTGCTAAATTTGTTATAAAATGCTTGAGGAGATAGAAATGGATAATGCGAGTTGAATGTTGTATACGTGATTTTGCAATCATGGATTTTTGTGAATTTTTGAAGAGTATGTATGGATACGAAAGTTATAGTTGAGGCATGATGGATATCTTTAAAGAATTTTTGTTAAAATTTTTGATGATAAGGGTTGATGTTTGGAAAAATAAGTTTCTTTGACTTGCTTGTTTGTACACTGAGAGATCGATTTTGTGGGTATATCATCTGCAAACCCTCACGAGACACAACTCGTCCACTAGGGTAACCTAGGGGTTTAAAGGCTTGTTGCATACGCTAAATGCAATCGTGATACCTACGAAAGTGGTTAGTTTTAGTTGTTTTTATTTATTTTTGAGTCTTTTGTCTTTGCACGAGGACGTGCAAGAGTTAAAGTGTGGGGGAATTAGTTAGTGTGCATTTTATGCATATTTTTCATATATTTCCTTCATTCTTTTATTGGTATTTAAGTTTAAATGATAGATATTTATTATGGTTTTTTATTTTGATAGGTAAAATTTCAAAGAAGAAGAAAAAGGAAGAAAAAGGTGGAGAAAAAGAAAAATAAAATGGAAGACACGTTTTTTATACATAAGAAGAAGAGGAGAAAATCCTATTTTGTAGGAGTCTTCCTAAGTTTTAGGAGTTTCCCTATTTTGTAGGAGTTTTATTAGTATTTTCTTTATTCCTTTAGAATTAGAGTTTTATTTTAGTTAGAAGTCTTTTTGGCTAGACTTAGATAATTAGTTATTGCTGGAATTTCACTCTCTCTCGGAGAGAATCACTATTCACGTTTTCGTACAAGGGAGGAGAAGGAAAATCTGCGTTTTTGCTTCCATAGAGATGTATTGCTAAAAACTCAAGTTCTAGCCGAGGATATTTGAAGTTTTAATTCTACAAAAATTTGTGAGATCGAATTTATTCTTATTCTTTCTTTATTCTTGTGTATTTACATATTCTTTATGTTTGTTGATATTATTGTTTCAATTAATTGAGTAATTCGGCCGGTTATTTAATTGTTGGAATAATATATAGCTAGTTAGAATCCCAAATCCGTAATTGTTTGGTCAATTCTAATATTCGTGGCAGTTAATAACATTGATTATGGACAAGTTTTCAATTGTTATTATGGGAATATGTAATCTAATTTAAATTAACCGAGCTTGTGAGTTCGTTAATTAGAATTGGTGTTTCTCTAATTCTTAAAGCTATTATTGAATTAAATCTTAAGAGCTTGTTTAGGGTTATTCAATTAATAAGGGAAATAATCGAAGAGCTTGTTTTGATTATCGATAAAATAAGGGGAAACGAGGTTGTTAGAGCTTGTTAACGGCTATAGCCAATTTATTCAAGAATATTGAATTATCTTTGCATCGATGATCAAATTATAGAATTAAAATGGATCAAATTCCTTAGGCTAGAATCTCACTACATATTGATTTATTCTACTTGTTTTATTTTGCATCTCTTGATTTTAATACTTTTTGTTATTTATTTTAAGTTTAGTTTAATCGATTATTAAAAATCCCCCTATTTTATTTTAATATTAGCAAATTGAGAAATAATCCGAACCAATCCCTGTTGATTCGACCCTACTTATCGCTATCTGCAAATTTAGGAGTAGGAAATATTTTTGTAGGTTCGACAACCTATCAGATCCCAACCGTTCACGTCTTTTTATCTCCCCCCTATAAATAGCTCCCCAACATTTTTACTTTTTACCTTCACTTTTACTTTCCTAGAGAGAGAATTTTATAGAGAGAGAGTTGTTTTTAGAGAGAAGTAAAAAAATTTCACCTACAACCGAGTTGAATCTGAGTTCTCTGTCACCATCGTACGTCTTCTTCTCTTTTTTTTTTTTTTTTTTACTATGGTTCGTACTAGGTCTTCTGCTTTTGTTAATGATAATGAGATTTCGAATTCTTCTTCTGAGGGGTCCGATTCGGATGCCATCGATCGTTTGGTCGAAGGATTCGTTCCGCCGGTCGACGTTCCCGAGTCGTTTGGAGGGTGAGGAACTCGTAGATCTGGAGGGTCCCGCCAGTGTGAATACACATATCACTTGGCTTAATCAAATTTCATCCGTGAGGCCATCCAGGGAAAACGAGTTGAGGGTACGATTTTTTATTCCTGCCAGCTATGAAATTCGGTTCCCCGGACCTTCAGATCGTATGCACAAACCGCCAATAGGTTTTCGTACTTTTCATCTCGCCCACTTGACTTCTGGTATTAGATTTCCTTTCCATGCCAGCATTAATGATATTTTATTAAACTACGGGCTTTGTCCCACCCAACTTTTGCCTAATTCTTATAAGCGTATCATACTTTTTATAATTTTAATGACTGCCCACAGAAAGGAAGCAAATGTAGCCAATTTTCATAGAATGTTTTATCTTAATCGCTGTAAAAAAGTGGCTCAGCGTGGTTTTTTTTTATTTTTCGCCCCGTCAAGATGCTATTTTTCAAGCCCATACTCGTGGCTCCTTCGGTCGGTGGAAGGATAAATATATTTATATCTTCCCCCCAAAAAATGAAAATTGGCTCGTGCCTAGACAATGGTGTGTTCGTGAAAGAGAATTAGAGATAGGGAATCCTACTTGGGAACGAGGATTGTTAGAAGAATTCCTTCTTGTGTCGGAGAAATTAATGGAGGAGGCTATACTCGTTTCTTGCGGTTTGAGCTCCGCACCTATAGTCGGAGTTCCCAACTTAGGTAAGAATCGTTTCTTTTATCGTTTTTATTTATCCTGTATATTGAATGTAAGATAAATCTTCTTTTGCAGAGATGGCCACCCGTGCAGCTCGTCTCGCCGCCCTTCGTGAAGAGGAAGAGATACCTGTGGCCGAGGGTGCTGCAGGTCAGCGGAGGATGGCCACTCCACCCCCTCAGCCTCTTCAAGAGACTTCTCGTGGGCGGGATCGACCCTTGATCATCACTCCTGGGTTTCGCGAAATTTCTCAGACTCGTCCAGAAGCACGAGTCATTGTTCCAGCCGGGGATCCTACAGACCCCGAGCCTGTCGTCCATGCTGAGCGCCCCCTACAGCTGAATTCAGTCGGGCTAAACGGCGAAGAGAGGCATCGTCCTCCGATGATCAACCGTTCGCGGGTACTCGACCCTCTGCTGTAGAACTTGTTCAGAAGTTGGAAGCCCTTACCCTGAAAGATTTTAAAGAATATAATGTATCAGATCGATGCCCAGAGGAGCCGGAAAATGCTCCCCTCATTCCAGATTGGAGGATTTATCCTCAGAGTTCTATATTAGCGGGTCCTCAGGGGACAAATGTGGCCCTGGAGATGTATCGCAATATGCATCTTCCTCGTGATAAAGCTATCCTAATCGAGCAGTCGTACACTGCCGTTGAAAGGATGGGCGCCGCACATTTAATGAAGGTACTATTCGTTTATATGTTGGTCTCGTTATTTTTCATTTTGATTTATTATTTTACTTCGTTAGATAATAATACGTATCAAGAACTCGTGCAGGCTTCCGCTTGTTTACATGATTTAGCTCTGAGTTGTGTCGGGCTAAAAGACGACATAAAGGTGGAGAAGGCCAGATTCGCCAAGTATGTGGCCGATACAGCCACTGAAAGGAACTCGTTCACCACCGTGAAGAACAAGTTACTGGAGTCAAGTCATCTTTTGACAGCGGAGAGGGTCAAACATCAAGAGAGTGTGAGGGAGTTAGAAGTTGAAATAGCTCGCCTGGAGGCCAAGATTTCTGAAGGTGAGGCTCGTTATGATCAGCTGTTGACCGAAAAGGTCGATGCATACGAGTTGGGTCGCATCGAGGGGAAGCACGAGTACCTTGCGTCCCAAGAATATGCAGACGAGCTCGCTGAGAGTCGTTTTGGAGGTGCCCGCGATTTTATAAAGTCTACCATCTTCGACCGTCTTCTCCTGTCTAAAGCCCTTAAGGATGAGAAGGACGGTTTCTTCAAATGCATAGACTATGAAAATCTCCTTAATGCCTTCACGCCGGATTTTGACATTCACTGCCTCGAAGAGTGCTCCAAGCGTAATCTCCTCCGAGATTCGTTTTCAACGGAAGACGAGGATTTTGTACCTGCCGAATTTGTGGAGTTTGCCCCATGGTACAAACCCCCGGTCAACCCAGCACAATCTTCTAACCAGGGTGAAGAGAACCCAGCACAAGGCTGAAGTCGTTTTATGTCTGAAGGCATTTTAGCTGTTAAACTTTTGTTTAGTTCAAGCGTTGTTAGCATTTGTTTGCGCCGTATTAATATGATCTTTGAACAGTTATTACGTATGTTATTTTTGTATCGAATGCTCTCCTTTTTTGAAATCCAATCTATTTTTCTCATTCAGACTATGGACTCATTTGATAACGATGAACTGACAGTATACATACCACACAAAAGACTATTTACCGTTTTTCAAGCTGGAAGAAGTGGGTAAAACATATATTCTTCTCGTTCAAACTATGAACTCGTAACTTATATTTTTCTGAATCAAACAATGGATTCGTTTGAGGACAATGAACAGATAGTAGGCATACACACATCATCCTTGCAAAACATGTATTTTCAGTAGTTTTATCAAGTAAAAAATTTCAAACTCTTTCTCATACATAAAATCTTCTCAAATTATCAACATGCCATGGACGAGGCAACTCTTTTCCTTGAAGATCTTGCAACCGATACGTCATCCCCTTTGTTATCTTCGTAATCCGATATGGCCATCCCAATTGGCGTCCAATTTTTTTACATGCCTTGAAACTCCAACTCGTTTTAAGACTAAATCTCCCACTTGAGAGGATCTTATTCTGACCCTCCTATTGTATGCCCGAGCCATGGTACTCTTCTGTCTTAATATATTTGCATACGCTCGGTCTCTCACTTCATCAATAACCTCCAATTCGAATTCACGATTACAACGATTCGTTCCCGGATCGTAGTCCAATACTCGGTGTGTCATCATACCAATCTCCGCTGTGATAACAGCCTCAGATCCATAGACAAGACAAAACGGTGATTCCCCAGTGGAAGACCTAGGAGTCGTGCGATACGCCCATAAGACCCCCGGAAGTTCGTCTGCCCAAGCCGATCTCATGCCATCAAGTCTAATCTTCAAGTACTGAAGTAGGATCCGATTTGCAACCTCGGTTAGGCCATTAGCTTGTCGGTGTCCAACTGATGTAAAGTTTTGTTGAATCTTCATTTCTTTACACCAAGTTACAACAGATTTTCCATTGAATTGAGTGTCATTATCAGAAATCAAAATTCTAGGAACACCAAACCTGCATATGATGAATTTTTATTTTTTTTATAATTGTATGTACATATTGGTACAAGTTTGTAATTATAAGCGACCCGTCAGAAATTAGTATTCCATGAACACCAAACTTGCATGTGATGTTTTTCCAAATAAAATCGACAATTGTAGCTTCTGTAATACGGGCCACCGCCTCAGCTTCAATCCATTTCGTGAAATGTTCCACATCCACTATAATGAACTTCTTTTGATTCTTAACTGGTGGGAATGGACCTGCAATTGAAAAATAAAAATTCTTTAACAGAATACTTGTATCATTGTTCCACACGAGTATGAGATAGATATTCACCGAGTATGTCAATGCCCCATTGGTCAAATGGATATGCAATTTTTATCACTTCCATCGGTCTCCCTGGCTGATGTATTTCATTAGAGTGCAATTGGCATGGCTTGCATCACTTTACAAATTCTTGTGCATCCCTCACAAGCGTTGGCCAAAAGTATCCTTGCCGTGTGATTTTTTGAGCTAATGATCTTCCAGCTGAGTGATTCCCACAGTTCCCTTCGTGTATTTCTCTTAACACATATTCTGCTTCAGTAGGAGTTAGGCAACGAAGCAAGGGTCCAGCATTAGACCTCTTGTACAGCTCGCCGTTCAGCATTGTGAAACGCGCAGCTCTGCCACATAGTCTACGAGCTTCAACTTTGTCTTCCGGGAGGATTCCCTGTAATAAGTATCTTACTATCGGACTCTTCCAACTCGTCTCTTCTTCCAAAGCAGTGACCATGACTTGGGATTCTAATTCTGAATGTTCCGAAACAAGTAACGACACAGAACGAGTCGTTGATCCAACGATCTGATTTGCAAATTTGGACAGTGCATCCGCTCTTTGGTTTTCATCTCTTGGTATTTGACATAGTTCAATCTTCTCGAATTCCATCATCAGTTGTTTCGTTTTGTGTAGGTATTTTATCATGGTTTTTTCTTTGGCTTCATAGGTTCCCAAGATCTGTCGCGCTACTAATTGCGAGTCGGTGAATACTTTCACATTTGTGATATCTAATGTCCTTGCCATTTTCAAACCCGCAATCAACGCTTCATACTCAGCTTCATTATTCGTAACATCAAAGTTCAGTTTGACTGCAAATTCCAAGTCGTTTCCTTCAGGGGAGCGAAACCATACACCAGCTCCTCCTCGTCTCGTCATAGACGATCCATCAACATGTAGCGACCAAGGGATCGTTTCTGAGATCGAGGCCACTACATTTGGGTTTACTGTCATTTCCACAAGAAAATCTGCCATCACTTGAGCTTTTATCGACGAACGACTCCTGTATTCAATACTGAACTCTCCTAACTCGATGGCCCATTTAATCAGTCTCCCCGACACATCTGGTTTAGCAAGCACTTATTTTAGAGGTTGATCTGTTAACACAATTATGTGATGAGATTGAAAGTAAGGTCTGAGTTTCCGGGCCGCAGTCATTAGCGCGAGAGCCCATTTTTCAATTTCTAAATAATTTAACTCAGCCCCTTGCATCAATTTGCTAACATAATACACAGGACGGTGGTCACTATCCACATCCCGTACAAGTACCGCACTCAGGGCCACTAGTGAAATTGCCAAATATAGGATCAGTGGATCTCCTGACAAGGGTTTCATTAGCAGAGATGGAGACGACAAGTAAGATTTTAAATCATTGAAGGCGGCTTCACACTCGTTCGTCCATTCGAAGCATTTTACATTTCTTAAGATTTTGAAGAAGTGTAGACCCTTATCTGCCGATCGTGAGATGAAATGATTTAAACTGGCCATTCTCCCTGTTAACTTCTGTACATCTTTGACATTCATTGGAGATTGCATGTTCAAGATAGCATCAATTTATTCAGGATTAGCCTCGATCCCTCGTTGGGTAACCATATACCCTAAGAACTTTCCGCCTCGTACCCCAAAGGTGCATTTATTTGGGTTTAATTTCATGCCATACCGTCTCATAATTGTGAACGACTTTTCGAGATGAGTTAAATGGTCATCCTCGTTCACACTTTTTACAAGCATATCATCCACGTAGACTTCCATTGTTTTTCCAATTTCACCCTCAAACATCATATTAACGAGTCGTTGGTAAGTCGCACCTGAATTTCTCAAACCGAATGGCATGACATTGTAACAATAGACTCCTCTTGCAGTAACGAATGCAGTCTTCTCCCGATCCTCTTCTGCCATCATTATTTGATTAAAACCTTGATAAGCATCCATCATGCTTAAAAGAGCACAACCTGCAGTAGAATCTACTAGTAAGTCTATACGAGGCAGGGGATAAGGATCACGAGGACAAACTTTATTCAAATCAATGAAATCAGTACACATTCTCCATTTTTCTCCCGATTTGGGTACAAGGACTACATTAGCGAGCCAATCAGTAAATTGGATCTCGTTTACATATCCTACATCTAGGAGTTTCTTGACTTCTTCTTCAATTATCGAGTCTCTATCTGGGCCAAAATTCTTCCTCTTCTGCCTCACGGGTCGAGCATCCGGGTCAACATTGAGTCTATGCATGATCACAGCAGGGTCAATACCCTTAAAATCTGCAGCTTTCCATGCGAACATATCGAAATTGTTCCTCAAAAAACTTATCAGCTTCATCTCCCCTTCAGGGTCCATCTCTCCTCCAATCTGGGTCGTTTTGCACAAGGCCCACAACTTTTTCCGTCCTTGCACATCTGTCCTCTTCATAGTGTACCACTCGTCGTCGTGTATTCGGCGACTCCATCGCCCTAGCTTTTCCTCTTCGTTCTCCATCCTCTTGTCGAACACTAATAACATCGTCATCGTCCAACGACTCTCCTTCCCGCTCACAATTATCTTCTTCCCGAAATAAACTTCTTTTTGCGGATTGATCCGTACGTGGCTCTCCCACATTAGGAGCTGTCGGAGTACGGGTGAGATACTTCTGCATTTCTTCTTGAGCATATTCTTTCATCCTCCTATCCAGCTCTTCTTTCGTCATCGTGATAACTGCACTCGTTCCTCCGTCAGCAGGCACATCAGCGATCAACTCTTCCTCCTCTCGAACTTGTCGATTCTTCATCTTAACCTCGATTTTAATACTAACGAATCTCAGCAACCTCAAAGTAGTTTCCCACAGACGGCGCCAACTGATCTGACCCTTATTCGAAGACCAGGACCCACAGTCTGGAATGACTCGAATCGCCCCTCTAGTAAGACAATAAAGTGTTACGGCTGCACTCAATAATTATTAAGTTACCTACGTACCTAATAAGGATCAAGCCTACGTAGTTCTATCTTATTTGTGAATGTTGTGGGTCGTACTCGTGAACGAATCTGCACTCCAATTTGTATGTTTATAGGATCGTACTCCTCCGTCTATAGACTCGTTAAGCATTTACGAGGCTAATTCTTGAGCGAATATCCTTTTTATTCCCCCTCCCCTAAATGTTATGAGGGGGGGTATTTATAGAGAACACCTTGTACAAATGGTGGTTGGGTATTCATGAGATGTTAACAGGTGGCACCAATGAACGGTGGATGACTCGTTCTGGTGGGGTCGGGTCAAATAAACGACCCGACCCGATACTGTTACTTAGCGTGGACCTAGTCTAGTGAGTTCGATTTTTGGGCCTCCGGTGGGCCTAAACTCTTTATTCAACTGGACTTGGGTCTTATAACATAGTATATCGTTTTTACTATATCAGATAGGATATGTTCATTTACGTTCCTTAAAAGGAAAATCAAATCAAATGTTTAAGTACTTATCCATAAACTTGAATTTAAAACTGAAAGGCCTAGAAGTGGGTTTAAACTTGTTATAGTAACAGTGTTTAGTTATGCATAATAAGAAAGATTTCACCGACTTCATGAGAGTCGCTCTCAGCTTTGCGTGCCTAATTTTGCCGTTTATCAGCAAGCGCTTTCAGTTCAAAGAAGTACTTATACGTAGTACGAAGTTCTTTTCAAAAAGTTGATTGTCTCACTAATATATTGAAAATTATGGGTCATTCTATGTCACATCGGCACCAATAGTTTCAGTGTAGCATACACCATTATATCCCCCAATAAGAGGGACATTTACTAAAATACCCCCGATCCAATGGTGTATGTCACACCGGGACCATTGGTACCGGTGTGGCATAGGATTTTCCGAAAACTATCAAGATACCAACAAGCGGTTGGTTTGGATGGTTAGGCATTCTCACCCTTTAAGACAAGGTCGAATTTTCGATTATTTGTGGATGGAGTTTTATTTGTTTGGATCACTTCACCCTGACTCAATGTGTTCAGGGATACTAGGGGTTTAGAGAAAAAAAACTATCAAGATTATACCAAAAACTGAATTATTTTTCTCCAAACTAATAATTGGGGTTAAATTGTCGTCACATGCCACATATATGTGATGTCTACTCTAATCATATCTATTTGTTTCTGGAATATCCTTTTCATTTTCCCTCTTTTAACTGGTATTAAGTTCTGAATATGCAACTGCTACTAGTAAGAATTCGGGCATGTTGGAGTCTTACAAGTTATATCACTCTTATACATGCAAATGACTTCTTCTAAATCTAAAATAACGACTAATTATAACAAATCATACACCTCTTTAAAAATTTATTTATTCAAAAATAAGACATCGTCACAATTTCTACTACAAGTCCAAACCAGTTATATTACATAAAGTTTCTAGCATTTATTTTATAATTAATGACTTGGCTAACCAAGAGTTCCTGAAAGTGTAATTACAATTTATACCATACATAACGTTTTAGACATAACTATAATTTTGATGTTAAATGAGTCAAAGGTGGACTTAAACATTAGTAGTAAATAAGTTAAACTCCCTTGAACTATGGACATTTGGCATTCACACCCCTCATGTTTTGTATTTTGGCATGAACCTCCTCTTCTTCAATTTTTCTATTAAATTTGTTAATTAATGACTATAAGACCCTTCTCCTTTGAGCTAAAAAGATTGAATATCACTAAATAATGTGTTGAGAATGAAAACTTATTAAAATATCATTAAATTACATATTATTAATTAAAAAAATAAAAGTATCCAGAATAAAGAAATTCTAGAAGTATAACTCCAAAATTCCTAAAATAAAATTATGTAAAAAATATGCTCTCAGTTTATCGTGATTTTCTTTATGATTCAAGAAAATTTTGTAACCAAAAATAAAATTAAAGAAATTATTTTTGAAGTATGTTAATCTTGATATAATTTAATTTTTTTTATAAACATAAATAACTCTTATTTCCACAAATTCTTGTATGTTGTCCTTTTTTAGAAAAAAACAATAAGCATTGAAGTAAAAATCTTGTGAATCATTTTATAATCCAAAATTCTGTGTTTTCAAGTTTTTTTTATAAACAAAATTCAACAACTTCTTCTAGAGGATTGCTAATTTAACTAGTATATAGCACTGAAAAAATAATATTAAAAAAATATACGTACACCTCTTATATGCCACCACCTTTTGTTCTTAAGTAGATGTACTTATATATATAAATAATAAATTCAAAAAATTTATAATCACACCAAAAGAAAAAAAATTGTTACAAGTCAATAAAGTTCAAAGCTAAAAAAATAGTATAACAACATCATATTCTCTCTCTTCCTATTTTAATTGAAAAACAATGAAAACCCAAATTATACCAAATGCAATATTGAAAAAGCAAAACAAAAGCACTAATTTCTTTTCTATTTAGATTTTCGAATGAAATTGGCATAATCTAACTAATAGTATTTTTTTCGTGACATTAAATGTTAGTTGAACCAAAAGATAATTAAAATTAAAAAGGAAGATTAGATTAGGGGAGGTTTTTCTCTTAATATAAAAATTATGCATTTTAGAACTATATTTTTAGATATTTTAATTTAAGATGCATTTTTTTAAGTATTATGTCAATTAATGGTATTTTTTTCATTCTCTAGCCAATTATTCAATAATCTAAAAAATGCTTAGCACAAATGTGAAGGGTATTTTAGTATTTTATTAGTAAATGCAATGAAAAGGCTAAAGAATGGGAGGTCCATGTCAAGATATCAAATACGAAGGGATATGGATACTAAATTTCTATAATTGAGGCGAGGTTGATGCAATTTTTTCCAAACCTAATTAATGAGTTAATTTTTATAAGATTTTCTATTTTTTTTTAATGTTAGATTTTAAGTTCTAACAGGGTGATACTTAGTGAGATTGGGAGTTAGACTCTCGATCAATTTCAACCACACAAATTGTTAATACACAATAAAAAATATATATATTTTGATGAACGCCACATATTTTTTAACATTATGTGTGATTAAAATTGATCGGGAGTAGCACCCGTTCTAACAACCAAAAATCCAGCAGACAGTCTGACACAAACTGTAAAATATCTAGCCCCCCACTAAGGAAAATCCAACCTGTCACTTTTGTTCAGAAAATAAAATTCCAACCTATCAGTAATCCCCTACACCTGCACCTACCGTACACATGTCATAATGGACCCCACACACAATCAATAAACGTACTATATAAATTTCTTCCCAAAAAGCCCCCCAAAAATTTGTCACCGCCTATTCGTTCAATAAGTTTTCTTCTATAAATCTCCGCTCTCCATTCTTCCCGTTTCTTCCTCTTCACAAACTCTTCGTCCTAGTTAGTTCCGTACAGTCAACATTTTACACCTCCACATTCCTCCTCTCTCTCCCTCTAAAAAGAAAAAACTCACTTTCTATCTCTATATCTATATCTATCGACGCACAGACACAATACATACATATACATACATATATATATATATATACTAGTGGGTAACCCGTGCTACGCACGGCCTAAGTTAATATAAAAAGTGTGTTATTCGATTGTTTTTACAAAAAATAAATACGGCTTACAAAAAATATATATTAGATTTGAATTGAATGTATGATTTTTTATTTAGCACAAAATCAAAAGTTGTCTTCAAAAATAGCTTTGTGCCCCATATATACAAAAAAAATAGTGAAAAGCAACATTATCATTATCATTGTACATCATGAATATTTATAAACATATTAAACTAATAAAATAAACATTATCATTATTTACAGAAATTTATTAGAAAAAGTATAAATATCTAATAAGTTCTTAAGCTATGAATATATTGTATTACAACCCAAAAAGACCAACTTTGTGAAGTTGTAGACAATACAATCTTCTTCTTGAAGTTAAGCCTGTCAAATATGGAGAAAAAAAAATAATGATTAAATATATAAATCGAATGACTTGTGTAAAATAATTTATTAAAACTTCTAATTATTTGATGAAGAAAAACCACAATAGTACGTTGAGAGAATAAACAAAGACAATAATATTGCTTACGTTTTCTGAACGTAGGCAACGTAATCTATCTGGAAGATGTGAACATTCTTCAGACCAATCCACAGGTAAAATAAAATTTACTGTGCAACGAACATTTGGCCTCGGGAAGTTTGGTGGTACGGGAATGATAAATGTAAATGCACGGTTTATCAATGAACTGATGTGGTCCTGCAATAATTTCTTGTCATTCTCCTAATAATACCATATTTTATGTAAGTTATGTTAGTATTCAAAATATATTTGCCTTTTGAAATAGAATTGTAAATTTACCTTTTCTTCCAAACATTTGAAATAATCAGCTTTATGGCGAAACATGTATTCAGCTTGTTGATTTAGTAATTTTAAGTCAATAGAACCACTATTATCTTGCACTGTAAGATGAACCCGGAATCTGCACTTGAAAGATTAAGTTGGTAGCATCAAACAAAAATATAAGATATAACTACATAGGTATCAAAAGGAAAGAGTACCTGATAGTTGCATTCACCACATCATTGCATTTGTTGCATACCATTTTCCCATAATATGATTCGCAACCATCTTGACAATGATGGCATGTTGCATACCATATATTATCAACGTCAATTTTCTCAATACGTGCCAAAATCCGAAAAAAATTTACCTAAAAAAAATTACTTAATTATGACGGAGTCTAAAATATTGTTTATTGTTAATAAAATAGAAAATCTAAAAATTTTACCTTGTTCTGATGTCCATAATCGCGTATATAAATTCTCTTTGCGTTTGCAATTTTCAAAGACCTGGATATGGTAAATCTACTTGCACGTATTAGTGAGACTAATTTTTGGGGGATTCGTTCTTTGGAAAACCTATGAAGATTGAAAATAAAGATTGTTAAAAGGGAGAGCGGATTTGAATTATATTATTTATTCAAACATAATTTGTGCTTACCATGTCTTTAGATGATCTGTAAACCTTGTTTTGCAATTGACATACAGTTTGGTAAAATCGTGTGTGAATATGCAAGGGCCTGTGAATAATAAAAAATTCTGATTGAAAAAGTCAAGAATTTAAAATTATGTGAAATATTAATTATTTACCTTCAAGATTCTTTATGACAACACCACACGCCAACACTGTATTGTTCTGATCTATCGTATTCAATAATTTTTCCCCTTCATCAGTTGCAAATTTATCACATAGAACCATGCGAACACATGTCATGCTAATAAACACAAACAATTAACAATATTATTTGGAGTTTGTTAAACTAAGTTCAAACACAATAGAATAACAAACCATTACTTACGTTGAGTCAAGAAGTATGATTTCTCGTGTGGATAAACCATTAGGCGCACGCCGATAATGGGTAACACAAACAACCAAGCCAAAAATATCTGTGAATAATATTAGGATGTTATTAACTATATGAATAGAAGTTTACTGGTAAGACAGAATTTTTAGATTACTTACCAAGTAGTCGGCCATTCAAATTTATATGGCTTTGAATATCTTTCAGCCTCACAATTTGATAAAAATGACGTGAAAATTCATCACTTTGATCAAAAATATTTTCAATTTTTGCATCTTGGCCTAATAGAACTTGATAACGGTGTGGTACTATTCTATATTTCTTATCTGCCATAATAACTTGCACATTATGAATACTGTAAATGCTTCCTTCAATAAGACGTGCTTCAAATTTATCTACATTAACACCATATACAACACCTTGCATGAAAAATCCCTGAAATTGTTTTATATATGATAAGAATGAAATGGGAACTAATTTTTATAAAACATCTAATTTAAAATTGATAAGAATATAATTCATAATTGCAGAAAATGTTATATCAATAGCATGCTTACTTTACGATCAACAAACACCATTTTCATTGTTCTTATCTTGTATCGAAGTGTGCATACATCTACCAATCTGACCAAGCGAACTTGAATATTGAATCTCCGACTGTCTGGATTCAATACATCCAAAGGTGTGTAGAATATACGTATATCATCTGCACTCATGAATAATAATATTTAAGAAAAATTACAAAAGTTCCCTAAAATAAACTGTTATATAGTAAGAATTCCTGAAAATATTTTTCAATCTCATAACTTCATTATAAAAAAATTCATCAGAAAAAAATTAAATTTTCAATTGCACACAATATTTTAATTTTGATTTTTCAGAGTATTATAGTGTGCAATATGATAAATTTGGAATTAAAATCTTATTTAATATTGACTATGAATATAAACTATGTAAATAAATTTCTATAATAAAGTACAACTTAATTAAATCTCAATATGGTTAAAAGCAATTAAATCCATAAATTTATTAACTCGGTATGTTAAATTTTATTACTGAAAATTGTTGTAGTGGAGTTTGTGTAACCAAAAAAAATAATCATAGGCTTTTTAGATATGAAAAGTTGAATTTAATGTGTTTTTGGTACTTTTATGTAGTATTTAATTTAAATTAATTTTTTTTATGTAAATACAAAAAAACTATTTAAAGCTAAGTTAAGTAAACTAACATGATGATAAAGTAATGAACGTTGTATATATAACATAAACAACTTGATTATATATTTATGTTTAATTCAAACAGTTGGGAAAATAGATTTAATAAATGAACTCACTCATAAATATGTGTTCATAAAATATTGACAGTAGTTTTATTAATGAATAGCAGCAAGTACTTCAGGATACACAATGTTCCTAGTACAATTTCGAGGTACTCCCGGTCTATTACAAATGAGAATCTTCAAACCAAGTGGATTCGTTACACGCGATAATGCAACATATAACTGTCCATGGGTGAATATTGGATTTGGCAAATACAATCCTACTCTATCAATTGTTTGTCCTTGACTCTTGTTAATAGTCATTGCAAAAACCAATTTCACTGGAAACTGCCTCCTCTTCATTGGGACGAAGGTTTGAGATGCTGTTGTTGTCAAAACAATACGTGGAATCAAGACTTCTTCACCCATATGAGATCCGGTGACTATGCGTGCCTCTAGCACCTTTTCACCCATTTTCAATATTATAAGTCGAGTTTCGTTGCACATACCCAAAGACTGATTGAGATTTCTTAGAAGCATTATTGGTGCACCTTCCTTAAGTTCTAAGCAATGATTAGGAATACCAGAGACCTTTATGGAGTGCAATAGTTCTGGAGGATTCATAGTTTGTTCACGATCACTTGTTTCACCAGGACACAATGTGTCAGCACTGTAGAATTGTCGAACTTCACCAGGAAGCATAGATAACATCATGGAATTAATTTCGTCGACATCACTATTTTTCGGGGCTAAAATGGCTCTTTCTTTCAAATAAGTAGGATCTTTGTATCTATCACTCAACTCCGGATAAGTTGTATTTATCAACTGCATTAAAGAATTATCGCTTCTTTCTATCAAAAACTTTTCCGGTATTTCAATCCAATCTGATTCGATACCATCATCAAAATGCATGCGCCTTGTTTTTCCTTCCCCAACATTATTTATCCACTCAGCAAAACTGCGCAAGTCATTGAGTGATTGTGTCGATCCATCTTGTGCACTAAGTCGCATGTTTATCTTCAGATGCATAATCTTACATTGACTCCAGAGTTTTGATTTGTGGATTGAGGCTGCGACAATAGATTCACGCCTACCTTTAGTCACCACTGGTAAAATTTGCTTAAAATCTCCACCTAAGACTATCAACTTGCCACCAAATGGCTTAGTAGCAGAAAAGTTTGGGGTTTCCTTTAATAAGTCTTTAAGAGTTGCACTCACTGCTTCAAAGCCATAGCGATGCATCATTGGTGCTTCATCCCAAATTATCAGTGCCGTCTCTTGGATTAATTGTGCTAAATCACTGTTCATATTGATAGGGCAACATGATGATTCATGTAGATCAAATGGGATTTTGAGACGTGAATGTGCAGTTCTTCCTCCTGGTAATAACAACGCAGCAATTCCAGATGATGCAACCGATAAGACAATTTTTTTATGCAATCTAAACCTCGCAATTAAAGTTCTCCACAAATACGTCTTTCCAGTCCCGCCACTACCATTCACAAAAAAAAACCCACCACATTTCCTCTCGTAAGCCTGAACAATTTCATTATATATTCTCAGTTGATCATTGTTCAGACCATGAAAATATGATTGAAATAATTCTTCTTCAGCAACAGTGTCATACTCAAGCTCTTCTCTTATAAGCCTGTTCGTTATACGTCCAAATGATCTAAAAGATGCACTGGGCATAGGGGGGAAATCTTCAAGTGTTTTTCCATTTCTGTTAAGTATATGTTCAATTTGTTGAAGTCCCCATTCCTTCAAATCTTCATCATTTAGATGCATACTATTATCTCCGAAGTCTCTTCGAACTCGATATTCTAAATCATCCACCATAGCTTTCCAATGTTGTTCCCATAAGTTGACGGGATCTGTTATCTCTGAAAACATAAGCATTGTGGAAAACATATTTCGAAGTTTTATTGATGATGCCCAATTTGATACTTCATGCAATGCCTCGTGCCATTCGTTATCATCCTCTAACAAACCACGTGCACGACATGCTTGCTTAAATGTAGGGTACAATATCCCATTATATGTTCTTAAATCTTCAAAACATTGAGCTCCACGCACCTTATAAAGCAACATTCGCAAGTAGTATCTTTCTCCAGAATTTGCATGTGCATAAGGCATCCTACTAATACATTTGCCCTGTTTTCGTTTTACCCATTCTTTCCTATCGCGTTTCCATACCCATGCAGTCGGAAACTCAGCATAAGTCAATGATCTTGCTTCAACGTACTTTTGATTTGCTTCAAACCACTTGGTCAACATCGTTTCTTTAATACCCTCACGCTGAACAACATTGTGCAAATGATCATCTTCATTGAAAATAACGAATTGTTGATTTGGCAAATGGTATTCTAACCGTTCAACAGTTGGATAATGTTTTTGCAAATCAAATTCATATATTCTCCAACATGCTTCAATAGCTGACACATAACGACAATCCAAATATTGCTTGATTTCATCCACATGCCTATACCTTCGTCCTTCATCAATTTGGGGGTTGTCGATATTGTTTTCAATTACAATTGTAGCCATATCAACGCCCTTACACAGGTATTTGTACAGGTACTTCATAAGTTTTGGAGACCCAACTTTCTCGACATTTATGTGAGCATCAAACAACACAATAAGGTCCCGATTGTATGGAACGATCCATCTATTATCGATCACCACCCCATTTCTAGTAACTGTATTATTTGGATCATTTCTGCGCCTATACGACACAAATCCATTTTCATCAATGGTAGTTTGATTATAAAATTGCTTAGGATAATGTTTAGAACATTTCCCCTCAACCATGCATGGAGCATTTGGGTTATGTGGCCCACACGGGCCATGAATCATATTTTTAACTACCGTTTCATAAGCTAATGGATCTTTATTCTTATCAGGAATTTCTGCACAGATGAATTTATCAATGTCCTCTGCAGTAATGGGTTTATCTTGTTCAGCTAGAGTCAGAGTTAAATGTGAATGAGGAAGTCCCCATTTTTAAAACTCTATCACATTAATATCTGTTGTGCACAAACAATGATTGTAGTATTAGACCAATTATTCATTTAGTAGACTGCAGAAAAGAATAAAGATGATTTTATTTACCTGCTAGTACATTTCCAAAGAATTTTTTTTCCTTAAAATGCTTCAACAGTTGCTTATGTTTCATTCTGAAAATTCTTGCCATGATTTCAGGTCTATCTTCAGTGCGTTGACCAGGAAACTTTTGCAGCTCTGCAGACATTTCTGGCCAATTTGGGTTGCACGTAAATGTAATGAAAAAATCGGGAGCTCCAATTACCCTACATATGGCCATAGCATCCTGATAGTGCTGCATCATATTGCGTGGACCTCCTGTAAAGGAAGATGGCAATACGCTTCTCCTTCCAACTGCGCTTGCATCAGTATCCCCAGTAACAATTGCATCTTCCAAACCTTGATACAAATCTGCACGCATCTCAGCTTGATGGGTCTTGATGTAATTTAATCTCTGTTGTTCTATTGCTGCATAGCAATCTACGGCAAGTTGGTTGAACAGACGACCACCTTGCAGTAATGTCGTTCCTTCTAATGCTCTATGTTGGAATCGAAAAGCCCAAAATTCTCTCATGGAGACTCTTCCCCCTCTTGATTGTTCTGTAGTAGAATTATAAGGAACGCCTATTCTCCATCCATCAGTACCATATGGGAAAAGCAATGGATATTGAAGTGGTGTATAAGATGGATGTGTTTCACTAATTCGTTTCAAGTATCCATCATTTTTGTAGACTATGATGTCACGACATGCTATTGCATTTGTGTCTTCTCCAATAATTAGTGTTGCGATCTCATTCGAAGTGGGTCTTACATATTGCCTATTTGTCCTTGAATGCAAAATATGAATGTGTAGGTTTGTTCCACTATCGTGCTGCAATGCATCTCTTGCACTGCGAAATATTTGAACATATGGATTGACATTATCCAACATATTTCTCAAACCTTCAACGATAGAAGAATGTACTCCTGAGTTATTTTCACCATGTCTAAAGATATTCAATCGATTGCGTACTTCAGCTTCCGTATCACAAATGTACAATTGAACAAAACTGTTCATTTGTCCAGGTGTTGGAAGTAAGGACCCAATTCGATGGTAATTTTCACCAGAGATCTTAAAGCAAGGGGGACCTCTACCGTCCTGGACAGATGTATCAACTTTACCCCCCATAGATGTAAAGGAAAACATAGAGTTGTATGATCTTATGTTTTCCATAAATACCCGATCTTTAAGTAATTGATCAAGATACTGCGGGGTAGGTGCCAACAAAGGTAATGTCAATTTTCCCTTTTGGCAACTTAGCCCAAATTTAGGATTGATATTTGAGCTATGTGCAACTTTCTCTTCCAACCACATAATTGCATCACAATATGGACAAATAACATTTCTTTCACCTAAAACTGATCTTGCAAACACACGGTTCATTGTAGGTCGTGGTATAATTGATACATCTGTAATGTGTCATTTAGAAGTTAATTATCTAATCTAAAAAAATACAAAGAAGTGTATAATCTAGTTAAGATTTAACTTAGATGTTTATTAAGAAATATATATATATATATATACTTAAGTGAAAATATTAAATTAATTAGTATGTTGATAGGAGTCATTTCTACGTGTTATTAAGCCCCTTTGCGTTTATGTTTTAGGTTCATTTATCGCTTGATTTTGTCACTTGTGCGTTTAATTCGTGCATTAAGTGATTTCAGGCCTTAAGTGGATACAATCGAATAAAGGGTGGAAAAAGGACGTATAAAACAAGTTTAGGCCAAGATGTTTCACACCTCTACGACCAAACAAGCAAGAAACAAGCTGGAGTTAGCCAAAATCATATTTTAGTACCATTTCCGCACACCTGGGCGCCAAATCAGAAACAACCTCCACATTGGAACGTCATTTTGATATATTTAGAGACAGAATTGGATGAAGTGTCCTTCTACAAAGTTGTAGATGTATGTCTTATCTTCACATGGGGACTTGAAGCATCAAATTCGGAGGTCTGTGGAGAATTTTATGAATAAAACACTATCTCTGCGCTGGAAAACACGAAAGTGGCAGCTCCCATTCTTGGTAGATGGAAAGGAAGAGAATGGTAGTTCACATTCTTGGTAGGAGGAAAGTAAGAGAATGGTAGGTGGAAAACAAGAGAATGGTAGTTCACATTCTTGGTAGGAGGAAAGTAAGAGAATGGTAGGTGGAAAACAAGAGAATGGTAGTTCACATTCTTGGTAGATGGAAAGCAAGAGAATGGTAGGTGAAAAGAAAAGAGAATGGAAGCACATGTTCTTGGTTGGTGAATTTTTTCGGCTATAAAAGAAGGATTGGATGCCCTCCTACAAACACACTTAAAAACACATTCCCCATTGGGGGAGCCTAAACACATCCTATCATCATCTTCATCATCCTTAGATTAGTTATGAAGATTATCAACAACCTCTGAAGGTGAAGAAATCAAGAAGCATGGAAGAGATGAAGATCGAAGTTCAACCATCAAAAATACGAGGGAGTTTCTTAGATTTAGATTTATTTTTGTCTATGAATATGAATCTTAATTTAAGTTCCTATCTTTTATCTTTTATGATGAAATAGATTCTTCGAACTAAGGCCATGTTGAGGCTAAATTATGATAATTGAGTTATAAATTGTGTTTTTCATATTAATTCTATTGTTGCTTTGTGTCTTGATCTTATTTGAATGCATCATATGCTTAGCTACCATATGCATGATTTATTGCTTAAATTATTCGTTCGAGAGAAGTTAATTTAAGGTGCAAAGAGGATCATCACATAATCCGAAAAAAATAGGGAATTGCCCCTAGAGATAGGTAGAGATTCCCGGGTGCAGTTAGCCGGATTAATCCGAGGAAATTCTAGAACTTGAATGCATGATTGTTGGTTAGATTCTCGGATAGACATATCTAGAGAACCATCAATTAATCATAGGATTATTACAGCCGAGAAATCGGGTAGTAATTATTTAAGGTTTTTTCCACCAAAGCAACATTAGTCTAATAATATGAGAACATGTTTATAATGAAAATTGATTAATTTATGCCAACACATGTGTCTTAGTTGCTCTTTTCCATAGCTATCTTGATTTCGACATCTTGTTTCTTATATCTTACTTACATAATATTTTAGTTAATTCTTGTTTTAGTTTAAGTTCTTCAATTGCTTTAAAATCATAAACTAAAATACAAGTTCTTGAGGTTCGACAACCCGGACTTTATTGTCCACTTTATTACTACACACGACCAGTCCACTTGCTGTTTAATACACGTAAGGATTTTTCGTGTCATATGTTCTACCAAAAATTAATGTATAATTGGAGTTATAATTATATTCATCATTAAATAAAAAATCTATAATATTGTGAATGTAGAAAATATCATTTTCATTATTATCTTCTATTTTACGAACTATTGAAGATTTTATGAATTTTACATTAAAGAATATATATATATATATATATATATTAATATATACATATATTGGTTATTCAACTTTAAATAATGTAGTACTCTAGCTACAATTATTATTCATTATGTAATGTTGTAATATATGGATGTATTTAAGATTATATGGGGTATTTGTTAAAGAAGAAAACATTGCTTATTAAAGTCAAAACCTATTGAAATTTCTTATTCGAGTTATAATTATATTAGTCATAAACTAAACTATACATTACCTATGAATATATATTGTCTATAAACCGTATGTTAAAGAATATTTATTGTTTGTTCAGGTCAAAAGATTTATTTTATACAGAAAAATATATACATATATTGGTTATTCAACTTTAAATAATGTAGTACTCTAGCTACAATTATTATTCATTATGTAATGTTGTAATATATGGATGTATTTAAGATTATATGGGGTATTTGTTAAAGAAGAAAACATTGCTTATTAAAGTCAAAACCTATTGAAATTTCTTATTCGAGTTATTAATTATATTAGTCATAAACTAAACTATACATTACCTATGAATATATATTGTCTATAAACCGTATGTTAAAGAATATTTATTGTTTGTTCAGGTCAAAAGATTTATTTAATTAGTCGGTGATACAGAAAAATGATACATTAGATTTGTGAATAACATCCAACAAAACACATGTAGGAATATAAAATTATAAAAAATAATTAGCATCTAATTACCTTGATCGAAGCCTGTGTAAGGGAGATTCACATTAAATGCATTATCATTTTCCACGGGTATGCTACTCGGTATGAAAAACTCATCATCTGAATCAAGATGATCATGTGTATGATCTCCTACACATTTGAAAAACATATGTAAACTTTTGTTGTTGTTTTTACTTTAAAATAAAATACTAAAGACTTACGTTGTAGAACATTACAATCCACTAAAGGATCGACGTGCACTTCTTAAATTCTACTTGTACTACCATGATGATAGGTTGACGAACCTCGTGCAGCGAAAGGATTGCAGTTGACAGGGGCAAGATGAGGTGTTTCTGCAAAAGTATTTTATTTGACACCCAAGTTCACAAAATTTTTTATATGTTGTACAATATGATACTAAAAAAATTTATAACTGTTTTGAAGTAACATACCATGTAGTGTAGTATGTAAGGCACTCGAAAGTTCAACATGGACTGGATGCATTACACTCGCCCAATCTTCTGTGTTATAATCTATACAATGGGTAAATTAATTAGTTTTTGAAAATTAAGATTGAAATATTATTGTAGAGTTAGATAGTTTATTACCATGCATAATAGGAACCGAATAGAGGGCCGACAGTGTCTGTTGCTCATGTCCATTCCCTAAGCATGAGTATGTTGTAAAATCATTTTGCATTTAGAATTATTCTGATATTACCCAAAATCACAAATACATATAAATTCACAAATAATATTATATATTAAATTTTTTGAATTAATTTGTAAATTAAAATTTCCATTAAATATTTATCCAAAATATATGTTAGAACTATATTTACGTAATTAACTATTTAGGAAAAACTAATAATAAATTTGTAATAATTATAAGTGAACGTTATTATTGCACTTTTGACATTTTAAATAAGAAGGGTACTGATTGCATTTTAAAATCAATAAACACCACTATGAAATTGAGCTATTTTACCATTTCTGATAGGAGCAGGTGCGACTATTGTCATTGTAGATGGATTTCCACCGTCATCGTTTCTAACCTCTTCTCCTGGCATAAAAAAAAAATTATTAAAGAAGCACTATCTATTTTAATTAAAATTACCAAAATCCCCATAAAAGATTGATATACTAAAAAAGGTAAAAAATACTAATTTTTTGCATTTTCAAACACCCATTCTACAAAAATATTATTATTAATGTCATTAAGAGTTGTCATACCGTCTTCTATATCATGGGGTTGATTTAAGGCATTTATTGTAGTTCGACCAACACCCTCTACATTTGTTGTACGGGAGGATGGTCCTCGATTAGTTGTTGTCCTCGTGGAACGCGTTGATGATCTCCGTGTGTTTCGCCTCCGGTGCGGTAATGGCCTATAGATAGGTGATTGTTCGCCCACATTCAAAGAATTGCTATATAATTCAGATAAACGGTGGTACTCCCTATCCATGCATGCCAAGGTTTCGGCAAACAAATGATCATTAAACCCTCTGTTGTGCTTAACATATAATTGTCTCCTGCGGTTTAGTCTTGCGAGCTTAGAGCGAGCTCTATTTTCGTCCATATTTAGTCCTACAAAAATAAAAATAAATGCATCGAACACAAAGGATATACATCTATATTGTTAAACCCATTTATATTACGGTGCATAGAGAACCGAAACATGCCATTGAAAGACTCTACTACGACAAAAATGGGTCGTCAAAATCAATTGAAATTTAATTTTTTTTTTGATAGATTAATAGTTAAATATAAATTGAAGTATTCAATTGTTGTATTTTTTTATTCTGATATTCTATTTCCAATTTCATTGATTTTGTTTGACATTGTGTGAATTGCATACATGAAGAAGATGTGACAATTTCATTTATCAAATTAGCAGGAAGCCGGAATATGATTTGGGAATTGTATGATGAATATTGAACTCCAAAATAAAGTACAACCCACCTTCACAATGGAATAAACTTAATTTATCTAATTGCAAATAAAAAAGAAAAGAAAAAAAGATTAGTGGCAATGAATGATGTAGATAAAAGAAATAAAAGAGTTAAGTAGACGATGCAAATTAACTTTGACAAAAATCTCGACTACTATTTAAAATATAAAATAAACTCGACTCACTTTAGCAATTTAATCAGCTTTAACTCACAGCTAATAACAAAACAAAGAATATCAATGGCCCAAATATGAATGGAGGAGTCAATTAAAAAAACTTAAAATTGGTTACCTAGTTACATGCATCAAGGGATTTTTGTATTGAAGGAATATGATCTAAAAAAAACAAATCTAATTACCACTAAAAGACTACTTAGACAAAGATGGGTTGTTAATCTCAATTGAAATTTAAATTTTTTTGACAGATTAGTAGTTAAATATAAATTGAAGTATTCAATTGTTGTATTAATTTTTATTCCAATATTATATTTTCATTATTTTTACCTTTTTTTTCTAATCCGCTCTTGGCTTGGCCACACCCAATTGTATTAGACAAAATGAGTGGCCAATCAATGGCGAATGTAATATACTCTTCTTATGAATATCAATTTGATTAAGGAACAAATATTTTGTAGTACAACCAAATGGACCAACTTTGTGAATTATTAGACAATATATGAAATATATGAAAAACATATGAAAATGGAAAACTTAAGCGGCTATCATTTTGATGCAAATTTGAAAATAAATTTTGTAAGCTATGAATACAAAAAAATAAATTTACCTTCTTTTTTTTATGCTCCGAATCTTGATTCAATCCAAACTAATACGTGATAAAAAGGATTAAATTTGTGAAATGTCTTAAAGTATTTATTAGGTGAACAAAATGGATAAATTTAAGATGGCTGAATTTGTTACATAGGTCATTTGGTAATCCTAAATTATGTTCAAAGTTAGACCCATGAATAAGAGATATATGAAAAACATATGAAAATGGAAAACTTAAGCGGCTATCATTTTGATGCAAATTACCTGTCACACAAATATCGATATTTCAATGCTACTGGTTAAACTTCAATGCCCTTCCGAAATCAAGTTTATCTTACTGGGAATAAATTAAAAAAAATAAATTACTGAAAAAAGAACAGTACTTAATATACTCAATGAGTCTAGAAGTAACATAACATAGGAAAAAATATTGGTAACCTCGAGTATTCAGGTGCGGCCATAATATATATTCCTGCAAGGTGAATGCATTAATATTTTACTGGTAGGGGAATTCTTGAAGGATCTAGAAATCTAAAGTTAAGGAACATATGTTACAGTTAATGAAATTTATGAAAGAGTACACGGTTATTAATCAAATTAGAAAATGTGTTTTTAAGCCTTCATAAACATCATCTACAACCACGACCATCTCTATATTGCAACATTTGCTTCACATCTATTAATATATTTACTGGTTCAGCAAACGGGATAATTTACCATATGAGTTCAACGGGATCATTTACCATATGAAACTCATATGGCAGCTAAAATCATGCAGAGGCATGAAGAAAGCCAATCAGCAGTCTAAGCAGCACCATATACGTTACTTTATTTTCAAGATCAAGTAACATTAAGAAATCATTAGAAGAAGATAAGGAAAGAAATCTAAAGTCATAGCAAATTTACAACAGTTATTCAGGATGAAAAATTGTGCAGATGCCAAAGTAGATAAATGAAAAAAGCTAAGATTTTGACTTCAACATATTATCACAGTAAAACTTAAATGCAAGAGCCTACCTGAAATGCCACTCCAATGCACTCTCCTTGGTCATTGAATGCAGGGCCACCACTATTACCCAGAATATGAGTAGCATAAGCAATGGTACAAAATAGCATAGGATAAAATGGATGAATATATCATACTATAAACAATAAGAAGCCCAGGAATTGAGTGTCCTTTTGCTCGGAAATTGAAATATATGGGATTGTTCCATTTAGGGAGGGCCCTTTCTAGTTCCACAAAATATACTTACCGGGATTTATTGCAGCATCAATTTCAATACCGAGCAACTGTGAAGAACCATGAGCATATGCTGTCACCTGAAAGTATATGACAAATAAGTATACACCTTCATTTGCATGCTGAGAAAATAGATACAAAATATCAGGAATATTGAGTTGGTTATAACTACTGATCCTGTTTTGAGCTTTAATCCTTGATTAGACTGTGAAAAGAATATCTACACATAAGCATAAAATAAAGAGAATTTTAAAAAAATAATACAAAAATAAATAGAAATTAAGAAAATAATACATAAAAAATTAGAGTATAGAAAATAGCACATTCCGCGCTAACGTGGCGCGGAATCGGCCAGATTCCGCGCCACGTCAGCGCGGTATAGAAAAAACTTTTTTTTTTTAAATTAAAGGCCATTCCGCGCTCACGTGGCGCGGAATGGCCAAAAATTTTTTTTTTTTTAAATTAATCTGACCGCCTGCCATTCTGCGCTCACGTGGCGCGGAATGGCAGTAAGGCCTCTCCCGAGGCTACTTTTGCCTTTTTCCTTTTCCCTTTTCCCTTTTTCCTTTTTCCTTTTTCCTTTTTCCTTTCTCCTTTCTTCTTTCTTCTTTCTTCTTTCCTTCTTTCTTTCTTTCTTTTCATCTCTCTCGGTTTTTCTTCACCAACTTCACTTCTTCATCTTCACCATTTTCTTCAACTTAATTTTTATCATTCTCAACAATTCAAGGTAAGTTTTCTAAATTTTTACTTTATATAATATATAGAACCATTATATTTTCGAATTTTTGTGTAATTAATAAATTTAGGGTTTCAAAAATTGTATGGAATTTTTATGTAAATTTCGAATTTGATTTTAGTAATTTCGAATTTGCTTATAAATTTGTGTAATTTTTCGAATTTATTGTGTAATTTCGGATTTAGGCTTTAGGTGTAATTTTAAATTTTTGTTGAATTTTATCAATTTAGTGTTTTAATTTGTGTAATTTTTCGAATTTGAATTTGTTATGTATATTCGGATTTGGGCTTTAGGTGTAATTTCGAATTTTTGTTGAATTTTATCAATTTAGTGTTTTAATTTGTGTAATTTTTCGAATTTGAATTTGTTATGTATATTCGGATTTGGGCTTTAGGTGTAATTTCGAATTTTTGTTGAATTTTATCAATTTAGTGTTTTAGTTTATGGAATTTTGTTTTGTAATTGCGAATTTTTGTGAAATTGATCAATTTAGGAATTAAATTTTTGGAATTTTGCAATGTAATTTTGAATTTATGTTTTAGGTGTAATTTTGAATTTTTGGGGAATTTATCAATTTAGGTTTAAATTTGTGGAATTTTGTAGTGTAATTTTGAATTTAGGGTGTAGGTTTAATTTCGAATTGTTGTGGAATTCATCAATTGAGGTTAAAATTTGTGGAATTTTGTAGTTGAATTTTGAATTGTTGGTATAATTTTGATACTTTAGCTCTAATTTCGAATTGTTGGTATAATTTTGATTTAATTTGTTTATTTTTTATTTTTTAGCTCTAATTTTGAATTATCATGTTATTTTTAAATTGGTAGAAATATAAGGTTTAATTTTGAATTTTAAAATATAATGTCAAATTATTAGTTATAATATTAAATTTTTTATGTATACTTTAGGGTTTAGGAGGTATAATATCAATTTTAGGTGTAATTTTTAATTAGTACGTTCAATATCAAATTTTAGGTATAATCTTGAATTTTTAGGTATAGTCTTGAACTTTTAGGTATAATTTCAAATTATAGATGTGTAGATTAATTGTGACATAATTTTATTTTTTTGTGATGTATGTGTTTGAGTTTATGAAATATTAATTTATATTATTCTAATTAGCTCAAGTATCGTTTTAATTGAAAATAATTTGTTATTTTATTTCAATGTAGGATGGCGGAGGAGTTTATTGATCATATATATGGCCCGATAGACGTTAGTGTGTTGACCGGACAGTCAATTCATATGTCCGAACGGGTTAGTGAGTCCCCCGATTTCGTGTTCCGTGCTAGACGGGCGGACAGTTCATATTTTAAGAGTGCTTATGGAAGGACCCCACATAACCGAGTTTTGTTAAAATTGCAACACATGGGGTTATATCGGGTATATAAGTTAGGGTCATGGACAAATGATATGGGTCTTGTAACGGCGCTAGTCGAGAGATGGCGACCGGAGACCAATACATTTCATTTCAGAACTGGAGAGGCTACTATTACTCTTCAGGATATTGCTATAATATTTGGTCTTCCAGTCGATGGTCGACCTCTAATAACGAATCGTGTTTTACATAGTTATGATGAATGTGCAGCCTATATTTTGGAATATTTAGGGTTTCCAATGACTAGGCAGGATTTTGAAAAAAAAGGGTTTCAACTAAAAATCGCAAAAATTGTCGCCCATGTGACCTCGGCTGCTGGCCAAATCACCCCCGAATCTCATGAAATGCAAGTCGATCAGATAGCCCGTTGTTGGGCACTTATGTTGCTTGGCGTATTGTGTCCCAACAACACCGGAGATGTTGTCCCGGTGCTATGGTTGTCATTATTTGAAGATGTTAATGCAACAAACTCCTATAGCTGGGGGAGTGGTGTGTTGGCATGGTTATACCGAGGGCTAAGCAAAGCCTGCATCATAGATCAGAGAAATATAGATGCTTGTGTGCCATTGTTACAGGTGGGTATAGTCTTGATTATTTAAATATTGTTATGTTATTTTTTATGATAATTCGTGATTTTTAATTATGCGTACATATTCATTAACAGATATGGGCGTGGTCTAGAATTTTGGTTGTCAGACCCAGTAATGTTCCCCATCCAGTGACAGGAATTGATGAGCATGGTATTGCCCGAGCTCCTTATGGTGCACGGTAATTTACTGATATTTTTATGAATTTTAATTAATTAACAAAAATTAATTAGGAAAAATCTTATTTTTGTACTAATTGCGTGATTGATGTTTAAAGGTGGTATCGCCCTGTTACAAATGACATTGTTGTCGCTCACAGTGTCCGAGCAATTAGAGATGGACTTGATCAGATGGCCGAAGGACATGTGAGTAAAAAAAAAATTCATAACGTTTTTATATCTCTATTATATCCTTCTGTATTAAAAAAAAATTCATACGTTTTTCATACTTCAGTTTGTCTGGACTCCATACAATTTGAATGATGAAGACATCGACGAGTTGCCACCTGAATGCTTGGACGTTGTTGTGTGGAAAGCATCAGTTCCGATGATATTCTTCGACGTCGTGGAACATCATCGTCCTGAGCGTGTTTTGCGACAGTTTGGACTCCGACAAAATATTCCACACAATGTTGTCCCTGAGCGAAGAAGGGACCATAGGGGGAGAAATATAAATTGGGCAAACGAAAATGATACATTTATTGCAATGTGGAATGATCGGGCCAATAGAACTGTGACTGGACAACCTATTCAAGGCAGAAATGACACAGAGCCGAGATACGACGAGTGGTATGATAGAATCACTCGGCGTTATATTTCACCCACCTTGACTAGGAGAACAGTGGGATATCAAACAGGGTCGGCCCCTCTATTGCAGAATGTGGTTAGTAAATATACTTATTGTTGTAATATAGCTGTTTTTTCTATGATTTTTTGTTTAACTCTTTTGTTTTATCTTGTCAGTATAATCGCATTCAAGGTCTGCAAACGACTATTGAAAAAGCCCCTCAAAGTAGCCACGGAGTTAGGAGGGTACTTGGACAGGTGCGATCGGGTCTCACCGGCCTCGCAAATCTGGTCACATGTGGACGTCATGGCGATGTAGCATCTGGTTCTCACAGTCATAGACGTGGAGGAGAAACCATGCTTCCACAAAGGAGAAGCCGGAGTACATTGGAAGACTCCGAAGGTATAGAAGATGATGACGATGAAGCTGGACCATTCTCAGCCCTGACTTCAGCACCTGTGAACCGAGCTGGACCATCCTCAGCCCCGACTTCAGCACCTGAGGACCGAACTGGACCATCCTCAGCCCCGACTTCAGCACCTGAGGACCGAACTGGACCATCCTCAGCCCCGACTTCAGCACCTGAGTATCGACCCGGACCTTCCTCGTTTCCACCTGAGTATCGACCCGGACCTTCCTCGTTTCCACCTGAGTACCGAGGCGGGCCTTCGTCCTATTTCGGGTTTCCACCTGAGTACCGAGGCGGGCCTTTCTCCTATTTCGGGTTTCCACCTGAGTACCGAGGCGGGCCTTCCTCCTATTCCGGATTTCCACCTGGGTACCGAGGCGGGCCTTCCTCCTATTCCGGATTTCCATCTGAGTTACGAGGCGGGCCTTCCTCCTATTCTGGGTTAGCACCTGAGTACCGAAGCGGGCCTTCCTCCTATTCCGGGTTTAATGACCAGTCGTATTTGCGTTCGTTCGTTGACTCAATTTTTAATGATCCCCCTCCCCAAACTTTGATTCAATCTTTACCAGTGGAACATCAACGAAATATATCGCCTGTTCCGTTCCCTTTGGATATGAGCAACGAAATGAGTGAAGAAGTTACAGTAAGGCCAAGACGGTCTACTAGGACGGGACACCCTCGACAGTGTGGCACAGGGGGACATCTTGGCACAAGGCCACATGGGTAGTTTAGTTTCGTTTATGTTGAAGTCATTATTTTTTACCAAAATAAACCTGTTTTGTATATGTATTTGCGATGTCGTATTTGTGTATATGTTTTAAGAAGTTTATTCGTTAAAAAAAAACTGCTATTATTTTTTTTCGTCTCGCCATATTTCTTTACTCGGGTATCGAAACGACCCAATTCTTGTTTCAAAAAGTCGCTTACGCTCAACTCTACATTGTTCATGTTCAAGTGGAAACCCGAAAACGCACAAAAAATGGAGAAAAATGAGACGGAAAAAAATTAAAAGTCATTATTCCTTAAAAAAAAACTGCTATTATTTTTTTTTCGTCTCGCCATATTTCTTTACTCGGGCATCGAAACGACCCAATTCTTGTTTCAAAAAGTCGCTTACGCTCAACTCTACATTGTTCATGTTCAAGTGGAAACCCGAAAACGCACGAAAAACGGAGAAAAATGAGACGGAAAAAAATTAAAAGTCATTATTCCTTAAAAAAAAACTGCTATTATTTTTTTTCGTCTCGCCATATTTCTTTACTCGGGCATCGAAACGACCCAATTCTTGTTTCAAAAAGTCGCTTACGCTCAACTCTACATTGTTCATGTTCAAGTGGAAACCCGAAAACGCACGAAAAACGGAGAAAAATGAGACGGAAAAAAATTAAAAGTCATTATTCCTTAAAAAAAAACTGCTATTATTTTTTTTCGTCTCGCCATATTTCTTTACTCGGGCATCGAAACGACCCAATTCTTGTTTCAAAAAGTCGCTTACGCTCAACTCTACATTGTTCATGTTCAAGTGGAAACCCGAAAACGCACGAAAAACGGAGAAAAATGAGACGGAAAAAAATTAAAAGTCATTATTCCTTAAAAAAAAACTGCTATTATTTTTTTTCGTCTCGCCATATTTCTTTACTCGGGCATCGAAACGCCCCAATTCTTGTTTCAAAAAGTCGCTTACGCTCAACTCTACATTGTTCATGTTCAAGTGAAAACCCGAAAACGCACGAAAAACGGAGAAAAATGAGACGGAAAAAAATTAAAAGTCATTATTCCTTAAAAAAAACTGCTATTATTTTTTTTCGTCTCGCCATATTTCTTTACTCGGGCATCGAAACGACCCAATTCTTGTTTCAAAAAGTCGCTTACGCTCAACTCTACATTGTTCATGTTCAAGTGGAAACCCGAAAACGCACGAAAAACGGAGAAAAATGAGACGGAAAAAAATTAAAAGTCATTATTCCTTAAAAAAAAACTGCTATTATTTTTTTTCGTCTCGCCATATTTCTTTACTCGGGCATCGAAACGCCCCAATTCTTGTTTCAAAAAGTCGCTTACGCTCAACTCTACATTGTTCATGTTCAAGTGGAAACCCGAAAACGCACGAAAAACGGAGAAAAATGAGACGGAAAAAAATTAAAAGTCATTATTCGGGCATCGAAATGACCCAATTCTTGTTGTATGACAAAGTTCACAACACCACCTGCAATTTCTATGTTCAAGTCATACCCAAAAAATGCACAGAAACATGCCAAAATACGAGCATTTCAAAATCAATAAAAGAACATAGTTTTTTAATCAAACTTGCGTCTAATTGTCAACACCACGCTAAAAATAATCTGAGTCTAATCTGAGTCTAACTCGGGCCAGTCCATCTCATTGGGAATCCGAGTACTCCGCTGTCGACCCACAGTAGGTGGCTTCCTCAGATCGGGGTCATGGACCAACTCAAAATTGGGGGTGTCCCAATAATGTGATTCAGGAAACGGATAGAACCTCCCTTGATATGTTTTCAAATATTCATGGACGAGGTAATATTTTTCAACATACGAGGACGACATAATTTGTAATTTCTCACATAATTTAATAGCATGTGAGCACGGAATTCGATGAAGAGTCCATTTTCCACAAGAGCAGTATTTACCTTTGATGTCGACCATGTAAGTATGATTTCCGGACCCCATCTGTCGGGGAGTTTTAACTTGACCCGTGTAATCCAACCAAGAAAAAACTGTTGCTGTGTGGTTCGCGGATTTTCTTGCCCACTCATTGTACATTTTATATGCATATGTCGTCAGGGGTTATTCCCTCATTGCCAAAGCCATTCGCACTCTATCACCAAAATATTCCACAATGCGATGAAATGTGCACTCAACAATTGCTGTTGGTGGAAGATGTCGAGTACCTTTCAACACATTGTTCAAGCTTTCTCCCATGTTCGTCGTCATAATGCCTTCCCGCATCCCTCCATCATATGCCAATGTCCATTTTTCTTGTGGGATACCTTTCAAATAATTCAACGCAGCTGGATCCTTATTACCAATAAGTTCCATTGCTTTGTCAAATTTTCGGACATTATGTGCCATACCTGCTGCATAACAGAGTTCCTTCAAAGCTTTACTTTTGAAGTGAGAATTAAAGTTTGAACTCACATGTCGTAGGCAATATCTATGAGCTCCCAGGGGAGGGGTAAACGCGGACATATATCGAGTAGCATTTAATAAGCCCTTATGACGATCAGAAATAAGGCAAACACCTTCATCAGGAATCAAAAAATGTTTGCACACCAATTGCAAAAACCATAACCAAGACTCATTGGACTCGTTATCAACGATGGCGAATGCTAGAGGTAAAATGTTCTGATTTCCATCCAAAGTTGATGCGGCCAACAACTTAGCCTTGTGTCGTGCGTACAAATGAGTCCCGTCAACACATATGACCCTTCGACAATATCGGAATCCATCTATACATGGCTTGAACGCCCAAAACAAATATTTCAGCATTTTTGGGTTTTGATCCTCATATTTGTGCCGCCATTCAACAACCGTACCCGGATTCCACTTCTGGATAGCTCCCAAAAGTTTAGGCAACCATGTAACTGAATCCTCCCACGTGCCGTATACAATCTCATTTGCACGTCGCAAACTGTACCAAGCTTTCCCATATGAAATTTCGAATTGCCATTTTTTTGACACCATTAGTCTAATTAGACCGACCTTATATGACGGATCCTTCCTCACTTCTGGTAGAAGTTCATTTGCGATCATGTTTATGTCCAAGTTGAAGTGGTTATTGGAACAATTTTCAGCAAAACATGTGTGTGACCCTTCATACCTTGTAATTTTCCAGAAATTAGTATTCTTCAACAAACTTCCACGCAGTCTAAAAGGGCATCCATGTTTGCATTTTACGGCATACACTGTCGGCTTACTAATTGTCACCTTAAACTCGCGTCGTGCATGCTGCACGTGGTAGTTTTTCACTGCTGCTTGCAAGCTGAGTTTGTTGTCAAAAACTTGGCCCTTGCGAAGATTACCTATCGCATGATCATAAATTATTCTCCGGGACAAACCTGCACTTTCTCGATGAAGTGAATCACCTTCTACTTCTGGATATGTGGCGGAGTAGAATGGGAGCACTTCATGAGGTCTTTCTTCAGCTCTTGCGGGAGGGAAATCTTCGTTTATTGGTACATTACTCTCATCATCTTCATCCTCATCCTCATCCTCATCCTCATCCCTCATTGCATTGCTGACGTGTTCTTCCATCTCATCGTCTGTATGACTATGGATCGAACAGTCAGAATCATCACTGTCCTTGTCATTCCCAATATCATCATTCTCAATGTTATCACTAGAGCCAAAATTGGGATGCTCAAATTCATGACGACTTTGTGTAGACGGACCTGCAAACAAGGATAAATATGATGACAACATATCAAAATAAGACTAACAAGTCATGAATCAAAAGAATACAACCATTATGAAACTTATTAGCAGATTCATAATTACCTGCTTGCATATCCAAATTCCTCGAATGGGGATTTATCAAATGAGAATATTGTGTAGACAGACCTGCAATTAAATATAAATATTATCACAAAATGTAAAAAAAAAAGAATAACAAATCACGAATTAAAGGAATACAACCATTATGAAACTTATTAGTAGATTCATAATTACCTGCTTGCATATCAAAATTCCTCGAATGGGGATTTATCAAATGGGAATGTTGTGTAGACGGACCTGCAATTAAATATAAATATTATCACAAAATGTAAAGATAAGAATAATAACAAGTCACGAATCAAAGGAATTCAACCATTATGAAACTTATTAGAATATTCATAATTACCTGCTTGCATGTCAAAATTCCTCAAATTAGGATTTACGTAAGGAGAATTTTGTACAGTTTCAAAACGCCCAAACACATTACCCATTGTAGAAGCACCTAAAAATGCAAATCACAAAAAGTTAAATTGTTTTACATTCTGCAAATAAAAGAAAAATAATCTATACAAATATGAAATTTGGTAATAAATATGATGACACAATGTAAATATAAGAATAAATTACCTTGATGCAAATTGTGAATTGTAGAACTCCCCACACCACTTGAAAAAAATTCCTGAAACTCACGATTTTCCCACACATGTGATTGTGTCTGCGTATTTAAATCTGGAACCGTGGGCTGTGTAAAATACGACATGACTTGAGGTGGTTGTAATGACGTCACTTGGGTTAACGACGATCTGTATTGACCTTGATGTTGAATTGGTTCTTTCTCAATATAAAGCTCGACGAATTCATCAACAATATTACGATCCAAGAAATATGCTAAAGTCTGATCGTCTTTGATCTCCATTGTCCTCTCCCTCATCACATTTCTCTTTTCAAATTCAAATTTTAAAATTACTTTTAATGAAAAATGATTCGGATCAGTTCCTGTTCTCGTGTATAACTTCTCCAGCAATTTAGCGTATGTGATCGTACGACGTACTTTCATGTTAATGCTTGGACGAGTGCTATATCTCACTGAATTTGAGTCTTCAATAATTTCACCATCCGTGTATATTAAAACATTAACTGTGTTTGCCCTCGACATTTTCTATATAATATCAAAATTCAAACCATAAATTAACACTAAATTCAAAATAATACGTACAAACTATAGTTCAAAAAATGAAATTATATTTTTATATTAAACATGATATAACAAACTAACAATTATATCAAAGTTCAAACCATAAATGCTAAATTCAATATTATACATACAAAATATCACTAAAAATTCAAAATTATAAATACAAATTATACCTAAATATCCGAAATTACATACATATAAATTATATACTTAATCCAAAATTATACCAAAAATTTCTATCAAAGTTCAAACCAAAACATACCTAAAAACTAAATTCATCATACATACATACATACAAGGTATAACTAAAAATTCAAATTAGATGTACAAATTACACCTAAATATTTGAAATTATACATATAAATTCGAAATTACACTACAAAATTTCACAATTTTAAACCTAAATTGATAAATTCCATAAAAATTCAAAAATTAAACCTAAATCATAAATTCAAAATTATATTACAAAATTCCACAAGTTTAATTCCTAAATTGATCAATTTCAAACAAATTCGAAAAATTACACAACAAAATTCCACAAATTAAAACACTAAATTGATAAAATTCAACAAAATTTCGAAATTACACCTAAACCTCAAATTCGAAATTACACAATAAATTCGAAAAAATTACACAATAAAATTGCCCAAATTCATAAGCAAATTCGAAATTACACTACAAAAATACAAGAGAATTTTTTAAACCCTAAATTCATTAATCATACAAAAATTTAAAAATATAATGGCTCTATATATTTTATATAGTAACAATATATAAAATTTACCTTGAATTGTTGAGAATGATTGAAAAATATTGAAGAAGATGAAGAAAATGGTGAAGTGAAGATGGAGGAAAAACCGAGAGTGAAAATGGAAAGAAAGGAGAGGGGAAGAAAGGAGAGAGGAAGGAAAGAAAGAAGGAAAAAAGAGAAAGGAAAAAAAAAAAAAAAATTCGTCTGCAAGCCTGACTGGCCACGTGGTGTGGCAGGCTTTTCCTGCCATTCCGCGCCACGTAGGCGCGGAATGGCAGTCATTCCGCGCCCACGTGGCGCGGAATGACTAAATTAATAAAAAAAAAATTCGGCCATTCCGCGCCACGTAAGCGCGGAATGGCCGAAATTTTTTTTAAAAAAAATATTTTTTTTTATTCCGCGCTTACGTGGCGCGGAATCGGGCTGATTCCGCGCCACGTAAGCGCGGAATGTATTATTTACTAATACCCATTTTTTTGTGTATTATTTTCTTAATTTGAATTTATTTTTGTATTATTTTTTTAAAATTCTCATAAAATAAAAGAACGGGATAAACATAATAGGCCAAGAAAAAGAAGAAAATCAGAAAATGTAAGTGCATATTTTTGGGAGAAAATAATGAAAAGCAAAACTCACCGTTAGTTACAACAAACAATCGTCGGATTCATCCGCATTACTGGTAGGAGAGGTTCTGAGAAAATACAGGTTGTTGGAAGATAAATTCAGAATACTTCTGCTCCAAATCTGCTCTTGCCTCGCGTCCCGATTCTTGAGAGATTTAATGCAGATTTTTTGAAAGAGTTTGAATTTTTAATTTTGAAAAGTTAACTGCATTGAGACCACGTTTCTTAGATCATGTAAGTGGATAGTAATGGGAAGTTGATATGGTGAATACTTTCACATTTGTGATATCTAATGTCCTTGCCATTTTCAAACCCGCAATCAACGCTTCATACTCAGCTTCATTATTCGTAACATCAAAGTTCAGTTTGACTGCAAATTCCAAGTCGTTTCCTTCAGGGGAGCGAAACCATACACCAGCTCCTCCTCGTCTCGTCATAGACGATCCATCAACATGTAGCGACCAAGGGATCGTTTCTGAGCTCGAGGCCACTACATTTGGATTTACTGTCATTTCCACAAGAAAATCTGCCATCACTTGAGCTTTTATCGACGAACGACTCCTGTATTCAATACTGAACTCTCCTAACTCGATGGCCCATTTAATCAGTCTCCCCGACACATCTGGTTTAGCAAGCACTTATTTTAGAGGTTGATCTGTTAACACAATTATGTGATGAGATTGAAAGTAAGGTCTGAGTTTCCGGGCCGCAGTCATTAGCGCGAGAGCCCATTTTTCAATTTCTAAATAATTTAACTCAGCCCCTTGCATCAATTTGCTAACATAATACACAGGACGGTGGTCACCATCCACATCCCGTACAAGTACCGCACTCAGGGCCACTAGTGAAATTGCCAAATATAGGATCAGTGGATCTCCTGACAAGGGTTTCATTAGCAGAGATGGAGACGACAAGTAAGATTTTAAATCATTGAAGGCGGCTTCACACTCGTTCGTCCATTCGAAGCGTTTTACATTTCTTAAGATTTTGAAGAAGTGTAGACCCTTATCTGCCGATCGTGAGATGAAACGATTTAAACTGGCCATTTTCCCTGTTAACTTCTGTACATCTTTGACATTCATTGGAGATTGCATGTTCAAGATAGCATCAATTTATTCAGGATTAGCCTCGATCCCTCGTTGGGTAACCATATACCCTAAGAAATTTCCGCCTCGTACCCCAAAGGTGCATTTATTTGGGTTTAATTTCATGCCATACCGTCTCATAATTGTGAACGACTTTTCGAGATGAGTTAAATGGTCATCCTCGTTCACACTTTTTACAAGCATATCATCCACGTAGACTTCCATTGTTTTTCCATTTTCACCCTCAAACATCATATTAACGAATCGTTGGTAAGTCGCACCTGAATTTCTCAAACCGAATGGCATGACATTGTAACAATAGACTCCTCTTGCAGTAACGAATGCAGTCTTCTCCCGATCCTCTTCTGCCATCATTATTTGATTAAAACCTTGATAAGCATCCATCATGCTTAAAAGAGCACAACCTGCAGTAGAATCTACTAGTAAGTCTATACGAGGCAGGGGATAAGGATCACGAGGACAAACTTTATTCAAATCAGTGAAATCAGTACACATTCTCCATTTTTCTCCCGATTTGGGTACAAGGACTACATTAGCGAGCCAATCAGTAAATTGGATCTCATTTACATATCCTACATCTAGGAGTTTCTTGACTTCTTCTTCAATTATCGAGTCTCTATCTGGGCCAAAATTCTTCCTCTTCTGCCTCACGGGTCGTGCATCCGGGTCAACATTGAGTCTATGCATGATCGCAGCAGGGTCAATACCCTTAAAATCTGCAGCTTTCCATGCGAACATATCGAAATTGTTCCTCAAAAAACTTATCAGCTTCATCTCCACTTCAGGGTCCATCTCTCCTCCAATCTGGGTCGTTTTGCACAAGGCCCACAACTTTTTCCGTCCTTGCACATCTGTCCTCTTCATAGTGTACCACTCGTCGTCGTGTATTCGGCGACTCCATCGCCCTAGCTTTTCCTCTTCGTTCTCCATCCTCTTGTCGAACACTAATAACATCGTCATCGTCCAACGACTCTCCTTCCCGCTCACAATTATCTTCTTCCCGAAATAAACTTCTTTTTGCGGATTGATCCGTAAGTGGCTCTCCCACATTAGGAGCTGTCGGAGTACGGGTGAGATACTTCTGCATTTCTTCTTGAGCATATTCTTTCATCCTCCTATCCAGCTCTTCTTTCGTCATCGTGATAACTGCACTCGTTCCTCCGTCAGTAGGCACATCAGCGATCAACTCTTCCTCCTCCCGAACTTGTCGATTCTTCATCTTAACCTCGATCTTAATACTAACGAATCTCAGCAACCTCAAAGTAGTTTCCCACAGACGGCGCCAACTGATCTGACCCTTATCCGAAGACCAGGACCCACAGTCTGGAATGACTCGAATCGCCCCTCTAGTAAGACAATAAAGTGTTACGGCTGCACTCAATAATTATTAAGTTACCTACGTACCTAATAAGGATCAAGCCTACGTAGTTCTATCTTATTTGTGAATGTTGTGGGTCGTACTCGTGAACGAATCTGCACTCCAATTTGTATGTTTATAGGATCGTACTCCTCCGTCTATAGACTCGTTAAGCATTTACGAGGCTAATTCTTGAGCGAATATCCTTTTTATTCCCCCTCCCCTAAATGTTATGAGGGGGGGTATTTATAGAGAAAACCTTGTACAAATGGTGGTTGGGTATTCATGAGATGTTAACAGGTGGCACCAATGAACGGTGGATGACTTGTTGTGGTGGGGTCGGGTCAAATAAACGACCCGACCCGATACTGTTACTTAGCGCGGACCTAGTCTAGTGAGTTCGGTTTTTGGGCCTCCGGTGGGCCTAAACTCTTTATTCAACTGGACTTGGGTCTTATAACATAGTGTATCGTTTTTACTATATCAGATAGGATATGTTCATTTACGTTCCTTAAAAGGAAAATCAAATCAAATGTTTAAGTACTTATCCATAAACTTGAATTTAAAACTGAAAGGCCTAGAAGTGGGTTTAAACTTGTTATAGTAACAGTGTTTAGTTATGCATAATAAGAAAGATTTCACCGACTTCATGAGAGTCGCTCTCAGCTTTGCGTGCCTAATTTTGCCGTTTATCAGCAAGCGCTTTCAGTTCAAAGAAGTACTTATACGTAGTACGAAGTTCTTTTCAAAAAGTTGATTGTCTCACTAATATATTGAAAATTATGGGTCATTTTATGTCACATCGGTACCAATAGTTCCAGTGTAGCATACACCATTATATCCCCAATAGGAGGGACATTTACTAAAATACCCCCGATCCAATGGTGTATGTCACACCGGGACCATTGGTACCGGTGTGGCATAGAATTTTCCGAAAACTATCAAGATACCAACAAGCGGTTGGTTTGGATGGTTAGGCATTCTCACCCTTTAAGACAAGGTCGAATTTTCGATTATTTGTGGATGGAGTTTTATTTGTTTGGATCACTTCACCCTGACTCAATGTTGTTCAGGGATACTAGGGGTTTAGAGAAAAAAAACTATCAAGATTATACCAAAAACTGAATTATTTTTCTCCAAACTAATAATAGGGGTTAAATTGTCGTCACATGCCACATATATGTGATGTCTACTCTAATCATATCTATTTGTTTCTGGAATATCCTTTTCATTTTCCCTCTTTTAACTGGTATTAAGTTCTGAATATGCAACTGCTACTAGTAAGAATTCGGGCATGTTGGAGTCTTACAAGTTATATCACTCTTATACATGCAAATGACTTCTTCTAAATCTAAAATAACGACTAATTATAACAAATCATACACCTCTTTAAAAATTTATTTATTCAAAAATAAGACATCGTCACAATTTCTACTACAAGTCCAAACCAGTTATATTACATAAAGTTTCTAGCATTTATTTTATAATTAAAGACTTGGCTAACCAAGAGTTCCTGAAAGTGTAATTACAATTTATACCATACATAACGTTTTAGACATAACTATAATTTTGATGTTAAATGAGTCAAAGGTGGACTTAAACATTAGTAGTAAATAGGTTAAACTCCCTTGAACTATGGACATTTGGCATTCACACCCCTCATGTTTTGTATTTTGGCATGAACCTCCTCTTCTTCAATTTTTCTATTAAATTTGTTAATTAATGACTATAAGACCCTTCTCCTTTGAGCTAAAAAGATTGACTATCACTAAATAATGTGTTGAGAATGAAAACTTACTAAAATATCATTAAATTACATATTATTAATAAAAAAAATAAAAGTATCCAGAATAAAGAAATTCTAGAAGTATAACTCCAAAATTCCTAAAATAAAATTATGTAAAAAATATGCTCTCAGTTTATCGTGATTTTCTTTATGATTCAAGAAAGTTTTGTAACCAAAAATAAAATTAAAGAAATTATTTTTGAAGTATGTTAATCTTGATATAATTTAATTTTTTTTATAAACATAAATAACTCTTATTTCCACAAATTCTTGTATGTTGTCCTTTTTTAGAAAAAAACAATAAGCATTGAAGTAAAAATCTTGTGAATCATTTTATAATCCAAAATTCTGTGTTTTCAAGTTTTTTTTATAAACAAAATTCAACAACTTCTTCTAGAGGATTGCTAATTTAACTAGTATATAGCACTGAAAAAATAATATTAAAAAAATATACGTACACCTCTTATATGCCACCACCTTTTGTTCTTAAGTAGATGTACTTATATATATAAATAATAAATTCAAAAAATTTATAATCACACCAAAAGAAAAAAAATTGTTACAAGTCAATAAAGTTCAAAGCTAAAAAAATAGTATAACAACATCATATTCTCTCTCTTCCTATTTTAATTGAAAAACAATGAAAACCCAAATTATACCAAATGCAATATTGAAAAAGCAAAACAAAAGCACTAATTTCTTTTCTATTTAGATTTTCGAATGAAATTAGCATAATCTAACTAATAGTATTTTTTTCGTGACATTAAATGTTAGTTGAACCAAAAGATAATTAAAATTAAAAAGGAAGATTAGATTAGGGGAGGTTTTTCTCTTAATATAAAAATTATGCATTTTAGAACTATATTTTTAGATATTTTTAATTTAAGATGCATTTTTTTAAGTATTATGTCAATTAATGGTATTTTTTTCATTCTCTAGCCAATTATTCAATAATCTAAAAAATGCTTAGCACAAATGTGAAGGGTATTTTAGTATTTTATTAGTAAATGCAATGAAAAGGCTAAAGAATGGAAGGTCCATGTCAAGATATCAAATACGAAGGGATATGGATACTAAATTTCTATAATTGAGGGGAGGTTGATGCAATTTTTCCCAAACTTAATTAATGAGTTAATTTTTATAAGATTTTCTATTTTTTTTTTTAATGTTAGATTTTAAGTTCTAACATGGTGATACTTAGTGAGATTGGGAGTTGAACTCCCGATCAATTTCAACCACACAAATTGTTAATACACAATAAAATATATATATATTTTGATGAACCCCACATATTTTTTAACATTATGTGTGGTTAAAATTGATCGGGAGTCCAACTCCCGATCTCACTAAGTAGCACCCGTTCTAACAACCAAAAATCCAGCAGACAGTCTGACACAAACTGTAAAATATCTAGCCCCCCACTAAGGAACCTGTCACTTTTGTTCAGAAAATAAAATTCCAACCTATCAGTAATCCCCTACACCTGCACCTACCGTACACATGTCATAATGGACCCCACACACAATCAATAAACGTACTGTATAAATTTCTTCCCAAAAAGCCCCCCAAAAATTTGTCACCGCCTATTCGTTCAATAAGTTTTCTTCTATAAATCTCCGCTCTCCATTCTTCCCGTTTCTTCCTCTTCACAAACTCTTCGTCCTAGTTAGTTCCGTACAGTCAACGTTTTACACCTCCACATTCCTCCTCTCTCTCCCTCTAAAAAGAAAAAACTCACTTTCTATCTCTATATCTATCGACGCACAGACACAATACATATATATATATATATATACACCACACGCGTATATATCGTCTTAATCGAATCTGTTATTCCTCAACTCTCGCGACAATTCCCCCCTGCCTCTCTCAGGAATTTCCAATCAGAAATCAGGTATTTGCATGGCAGTGAGATTCTTGAATGAAGAAGTTTCAGAATTGTGCTTAGGGAAGCCGGAGTTGAGGTGCGTCGCCGCCACCGCCACCGTCGCCGAGGCCTTGACCGCGCTGAAGACGTGCGGCGAAACACACGTGAGTGTCTGGATATGCGGCGGAGATGATATTAACGGCACTTGCTTATGCGTGGGCAAAATTTGCGCCGCCGATGTGATTCTCTTCCTCTGTAGGGAGGAACATTTGGCGGATCCTTTCAAGGCATTTGAAGCTCCTATTTCTGATGTTTTACCTAAAGGCTCCCCAGTTGTCAGGCATTTGGAACCTAATTCCAGGTCCGTTCAGCTAATTTTATTTTTCTTTCTTTTTTCCGTTATTTATTGTATTTTTTTTTATTTTTTTTTTGTGTTCGACAATGCGAATGATTGTGATTTGTTATATTTGGATTATAATTTGCCCAAACAAAGAATTGCTTATAATCGTGATTATTTGTGTATTTCGATGATTATTTGTGTATTTCGATTTTAATTCAAGACGAATGGATAATCTAAACATGTAGTCCGATAAACTAGGGTGGATATTAGGCTCTATCTATCTCGAGGGAAGAGCGGATTCGAACCCAAGAGGCTATTACATAAAGTGGGAGGTGGATACATTAGACCAGCCTGGATTCGTGTATTTGGCTTTATCAGAACATTTTGAGAAAAAAGAATGATTTATGGAAGATGATTTAAGAAGTCTTTAATTGAGTTTGTGATTTCAGTCTTCTAATTGGCTTCCTATCATTTAAGAAATTGGTAGTATAAATTATAAAGATCCATGTATGTCATTGAAGATTTTCCTATGGAATTATGACCTGTAAATTGCAGCAAACCACTACTTTTTCTGTGATTTAAACCTCTTTAATCCTAGTTGGTTAAATGTATTTTGTGATTCTAATTTGAGTATCTAAACTGGAAAGAACTTGTTTATGTTTGTGCCTACGGGCTGCTAGTTTATTAATATATCCTTTCTTCTATCAAAAAAAAAAATATATTGCCATAGGTTCTAAAGGATGTTGATCTTTTTGTCAGGTTCCTTAATTATCAAAAGATAAGTAATTTTTTATTTGGATTTTTTTCAATTGAATCTCAGTAGCTCATAATTTGTTCTTCATCTACATCGTAATTCTTATATCTCTTTCATACTAATTTATTGTGCTCTGTTTTATCTAGATCAATTCATTCCTGCATTCTGAAGCTCTTATCTTCCTTGTTTATTTACTTTTCAGCTTGCTGGAGGCAATAGATTACATACTTGAAGGCACCCAAAACTTAGTAATCCCAGTACAAAACCATCACCACATCTCCAATTCAAGAAAGAACCTTCTAAACAAGCAACCACCTTTCGTCTGCACTCGCCACAATAGCCACGAGTACTGCTGGCTAACTCAGGAAGACATAATCCGCTTCCTCCTCAACTCCATCAGAGCCTTCTCTCAGATCGCCACCTTCACCATCAATTCGCTCAACGTCATTGACCATGACATCATGACCGTCCATTACAACAGTCCCGCATCCTCAGCGTTGGATTTTTTCCATCGTGCTCTCACTGAGCAAACATCCGTCGCGGTAGTTGATGAAGAGAACAGATTGATAGGTGAAATATCACCGTTCACTCTAGCTTGCTGTGATGAAACTGCTGCAGCTGCTATAATGGCCTTATCAGCCGGGGAACTCATGACATACATCGACTGCGCAGGTCCCACGGAGGATATGGTCCAGTTGGTGAAGATGAAGCTGGAACTGAGAAATTTAGGCGGAATGGTGGAATTGATGGATGATTCGTTTCATTCTTCAGTGTCTTCTTCATCTTCTTGTTGTTCGTCGGATGATGAGTTCGGGTCGAGTAGGAACGGACGATTGTGTAGGACCGTCGGATCTGGTCGACACTACCCGGCGAGGAGGTCCGAGGCGGTGGTGTGCAGTCCGAGGAGTTCTTTGGTGGCTGTGATGATCCAGGCCTTGGCTCATCGAGTTAGTTGCGTTTGGGTCGTGGAAGATGATCATACATTGGTTGGAACGGTGACGTTTGCTGGGATTTTGAAGGTTTTTAGGAGTGTTGCGGGTGGGAGGCATAATAAACTAGAGGTAGATAGTTAGTTAAGCAGTAACACAATGCGAATGGATTGTGTTCATGGTTTGATGAAGAGAATCTATATCATAGTTGTTTTTAATCACATATCTATTGCTGGAAAGTTATGAAGAAATGCAGTTTTACTCGTATTGTAAAGTTTACTTCATCAGGTGGATGGATGAAGAGATTTTAATTAATAGACTGTTGCTATATAATTATTGATCGGATTTAGCCTGTATGAATTGCATTTTCATTTTACTTCGTGTTAACCTCCATCTTTATTATCATGTTTACTGGATACAAACATTGATTTTCGATTCATTGGGACAGTCGACAGATCACGACCAATAAATTAGCAAACACAAATGGTTAGGACCATAAATAGAACCAAGATTTTGGTTAAGAGGGCGAATATAGGAAAAAGGGGCGAAATTTTAATTTTAATTTTTTTTTTGGGTTGGGGTTGGGGGGAGTAAAAATATTAAAAATTTATAAAGGAAAAAATATAATTTTCAAAAGTTGAGGCGGCGCCTACGCCCATTCAACCCTGGCTCCATCACTGGTCAGGACCGTCAGGTATAATGTACCAAGAGGTGCATAAACATAGCTTTCGGACAGTCATGCCGTCAAGTCTGTCTATGGAAGCCAAGGAAAACGCAAAATTCTTATGAACGCCAAAGAATTTACACCATGGCAGCCTACACAATATGTTTATCTGACATAATCTTGACATTATTTTAACTGTACAATGTATTCAATGTCTGGGTTCATACAAGAACTTTGAGCATAAATCTTCAAAGGAAGGCTTTATTCAATATCAAGTTATAATATTCTTACAGATAGTGGGATGATGTATAACGTTTTCAATTATGTTAATAAGATCAACTTTATGATGAATGATATTTTTTATGTAATGACGTTCGTAATTAATATGAAAAAAGAAAAAGAGGTCCGAACCTCATTATGCAATAGAATCTTAGATCAAACTCAATACAAATTATAATTTATAGTTTTCTAGTAATGTAGGAAAATTATGTTTATTAAGTTGAAAACATAAATAATACAACGGCAAGCTCAACAAACCTATCACGATTAGGGTTTCTTGTGCTCTATTATGAAGAATTATAAATACTAGTCTTTGTAAGATTAAAAGGAGACCGAAGTAACATTATTTGATATTTAATATGTTCTAAGTTCTAACGCAATATTTATTTTTGCAAGTAAATTCATTGAAGATTCATGAAATAGACTTTAAAGATCTATGGTGCAAAATCTACCCGCATCAATTTATAAGAATTATTTTACTCATAATAAAAAAAACTCGCCAAGTATAGCCGAACCCGAAATACTTCGTATTAGTCAATTTTTTTCATGATCAATTTACATAAAAAAAAAAATCATGAACAATCTCAATCTAGTCAACGTAGAGAAACTATTAGATGGCATGGCACTGGTTAAAAATATTTACAAAATCTTAGGCTAAGATTCTTAGCCTTGGAATTTACAAAATTATGGTCGAACAATTCGCGACGAAATTATTACTACATATCTCATAATTAGGAAAGAGGGTCAACTATTAAAACAATATATTGTGATTTGTGATTAGGGTTAAGGAGATTTACTAAAGTTTTAGCGATTGCCCATTAAGTCGGGTCAGGTCCCCTGCAGCTATAAATTGAATAGATGTATAGAACACATCAAACCAAATTCATCTAGTTTTTCTTTAATTATTTTGTTAAATAATTCAATGGCCTCTTACAAAATTGCCAAATTCATTTTCTTCAGAATATATCTTTATTAATTATTTTCTTATAAAATTTCATCTTACAGGCAGTGATACTAGAAGCAACGACTTAGAAGAAAGGAAAAAAATTGATATAAAAACATTCACGAACACAAATTTAAGGGGCGCGCAAGTAAATGAGGAGAAAATAGATAGGCGTTTATGCAAGCCAAAGAAAGGTTGCATAATAGGCCAATGTTGGTGTTGTACACTTGATAATGAATGTTACTCTTATAGGCAAACATGCATATCAAGTTGTGCTTAGTATGTTAAGCTCTCCACAAAAGAAAATATTTTAATCTTGATCTTGATTTGCACTACTTGATGTGCCTTTTAAGACATTAATAAATTGAGAATATATTCCTTTTAATAAGTTAGTTGTTCTTTTTTTCTCTGTATAAATTATCACATTGACAACATAATCGTGGTTAAGTATCAATTAACTTCGACCTTCACTTAAAACTATATTATGACACTTGTCTTAAAACTCGACGAATTATACACGAATCACAATTTGTTACAAAAGTACCAATAACAATATCCCAACGTTGTCATTATAAGATATACAAGTAATTAAGTGATGATCACAAAAGCTCAACTCTTGAGTGTTATATAACAACTCGAGAAACATGATAATATTTGTTTATGTAACAAGATTCCTACAAAAAAATCGCAAATTTTGGAAATGAAAAACACTCAATTTTTCTCTATTAATATACACTTGTGTGTGAAAAATCAATACGTAATTATTAGAAGAATTAGTATATCGTATTTATCTTCAATTATTGTGAAATTAGAACTAAATCCAAAAATAAATTGCACTAGCAATTAAATATGGATCCCAATCTTCTACCGTTCTACGGAAATATCAAGTTTTGTTGATGTGATTGGTATTTATTAATATGAAACAAACTAAACGCAATGCTATAGCTACCTTAAGGGCTCGTTTGGTAATCATGATCGTTTCTGTTTTTTTTTAAAGCAATGTTTCTGTTTCTTTGTGTTAAAAAATACAAACACAACATGTTTGGTAATTTTTTCAAATTTTGAAAAATTTGAAAATAGAAACTTGAAAACATGTTTGCTAACACATGTAAAGTTTTTGCTTTTATTATTATTATTTTTTTTATTTTTTTTTCCTTACTACATTATCTTTACATATTGATATATACATACACAATATATATATATATATATATATATATATATCCTTAAAAGCATCGGACAAAGAAAAGGCTAACAAGATAGATGACAATCTTTTTCATTGACCCAACTCACAGAGACAATCTTTTTAGACACCACAATTCTGCATCGATGACCCATAAATTTTTGCACACCCTATTTTTACTTTTGATGAAGAATCCTAGCTGGGTTTTCTAAATCGCGCCGAGATCTTGACACTGCTTTGGCTGAATTGTTTGAAACTTGAATGATGAGTTCTTGCACGACTATGAAACTTCAATCAACCAAGACAATAAACAGAGCGGGAGGGAATAAGAAATCCATGGGGAATAGGAGATTTTACGTTATGTTTCTCTGCCTATTTTATAAGAAATCCATGGGGAAGAAGAGATTTTACCTTATGTTTCTATGCCTATTTCACCTGCGATTGTGCTGCCTCTGCTGCGATGGTGCTGTCTTTGATATGAGTTTTAAGGTTTTAAGAATTGAGAAATTTTTGGAGTGCGGAGTTTGAGGGTATTAAGAATTGAGAAATTTTTGGGGCTAGACGTGATTCGATGGGGGAGTCTTCTGTAAGTACCGTGTTTTCTCAAACTGAAAATTGTTTTAATATATTTGCAAAACACCTTTTTTGTGTTTGCACTTTTTTTATCAAATCTAAAAACGTTTATAAAACAACGAAAATAGAAACAATTTTACCAAACACATTTTTACCACCTGTTTTTGGTAATTTTGAAACAAAAACAAAAAAAACTCAAAACAATAGAGTTACCTAAACATTGCAAAAGATAAGTGAAACAAAACAAAAGCTCAATATACAACGATCTTTGAAGTGGTATTTTTTTTTTTCTTTCTGTTTATCTTCCATTTTTTGTTTTTTTGGGTGCTAAAATCAGAGGGGCTAACGCTAAAGATTTAGCTCGACAAACTCAAATTGATAGTCCTAATTCTGACCCTCAAGGTTTATGTTCCATTTATTTTTGTTTTTTGTTCAAGCCCCAACTCCTAGTCTACCGAATCATATATGGACCCCCGGGCTCTGAGGCCCAAATTTGTTTCTGTAAGTTGGGCCAATAGGACTAGATCAATTGTAGCCTGTTCAAATGTTGTGGAGCCAGGCCCATTGCAATATTGTTCTTACATTAGTGTAAATAATTTCATTACAAATTACAGTACTTTATGTTTTTTAATTTTGTAATATTTCCAGTCTTCATTTTCCTTTTTCTCAACGATAAAGTTCCAAAAAATTTGAAGGAAAACAATAAAGCTGAAATATAGAAGGCCGTATTATTAGAGGCAAATGCATATAGTTTCTTAGGTTATAACCAAAAGATGAATATCAAGTCTTATAGTTTTTAGGTTTTTGTAAAATGAATTAATATACTGATTAATCGAATGTGGGGAAAATTTTTGTCATCGTGTAGTTGTTTGGTTTCCTAAATATTTATCATGTATATTTAGACATTAAAACTAGTATAACTAATGTATAAATTGACAATTAAATATTGATAATATTTATAACATAGTTTCTATAATCCTACTTCTTTAACAGATTCACTAAAAATGATAATCACAAAAATCAATCTTTCCAGGTTACAAATTACAAGTCAACAAAGAATGTACTTTAACTAGCTCAACATATTCTCTAAATTTGCTACTAAACTTACAAGTATTATAAGAATCACAACGACTAGATTACAGAGGATTAAAATAACTATTTAATTGGGTCATACTTCAAATTGTTAATTAGTCAGCTACACCGTCTAATTGTGTCATAATTGGATGTTTAATTATTGGTAGCTATATAATTGATTCGAAAATTAGGAGAGCATTTGAGAACACTATAATCGCGTTTTGACTTTCAAAATTTGGTAACCATTTGTTGAATAAAAATTTTGGTAGGAAATATGGATATTACTCAAACTATGGTGTGGATTATTGTAATATAGTTTGTATCACAATAATACAATATTATTGTAATATGTGTGCGCTATAAATATGAATACACTCATTCAATTTTCGTTATTTTAGTCAATGGCTTCTTTCAACTTAAGCCATTTCATTCTGTTCTCATTTACCCTTATTAGCTTGTTCATTCCTCACGAATGTAAGTGCAAAACTGAAACATACAATGTAATGCATATATCAGGATGAAAGGAATGGACACGTTAGAATTTTATGTAACATTTGATTTTATCTGTCCCTCAATCTAAAAAATATATATATAATATCATATATAGGGACGAAGAGAATGTGTGTTTAATTTTGTCCCTTCCCCAATATGATAAAATTATACTCCTCACCTAAAGTCAAATCCAGTGAGGGATCCAGAAATTTTGTTCAGCGGGGGCACCGGGGATTATACCGAGGGGGTGAGTACGGTACGGTATATTTATGGGGAAAAATATAATAAGGAATTAGGTTCAATTACAACTTTTGACATAATTTATACTCTTATACCTCTTTTGTTATAGCCACGATTTGGGTTTTAGGCGAGCTAACTCAAAGTAAAGGGAGAAAACGTGATATTTTTCGATCTTAAGGGGGGGCGAAATCAAATATAAAAAATTTTATAAGGTAAAAAAATAATTTTTTAAAATTGAGGGGGGCATTAAATAATTTGAGTGGGGGCACTAATGCAATTTATAAATTAAAATTAAAATAAAAGTATATATTTATATAAAAAAAAAATTTGAGTGGGGGCACTGCCCCTGACTATGTTGTAGATCCGCCCCTGGTCAAATCTCAGCTCTCAACGCTAATTTTTTTGGCGTCGTCCTTCAATTTTTCACTTCTGCACAGAAAGATATAATTTTTTTTATGTTGCAAAGAAGTTTGAAATTCCTAAAAGATTTAACTTATTTGAAAATAGGAGTAAGAGAATAATAATTTGTGTTGTGTTTTTCATCTTATTTATTTCTTATTTTTGTCCCAACAGGCATTGGCAACAGGGGCAATGGAATAGGACGAAAAGAGATGATGACTGCAAATCTAGGGAGGAACAATTTGAAAGACGAGAAAATACACATAAATTTTTGCAAGGATAAAAAGGGATGTGGTATTTTTAATGAGTGTTGGTGTTGCATATTTGGAGGCAATTGTTATATTAATGAGCCAACATGTATATCAGAGTGTCGACCAAAATCAAAACGTCATTTACCTTGATTTTTATTTTTATTATATTAATGTGCAATAAACACTGAATAATAATAATAATAATAATAATAATAATAATAATGTCGATCGACGAAATTATTGGCATATCCAAGTCTGTATTTACACATTGAGTACAAGCTGCAATCCCCTTCCCCCTTTTTTTTCGGGAATGAAAGGTCACGCGCATCATTTATCCTTATATTATTCATCAATAAGCGTTGATTAACTATCAACAATTAAATAATCATCTAGTATTTAAGTAAATAAATACATGTAAAGGTGGTTAATCTCGTATTAATTATTAATTTCTAAGATAATGATATACAACGATGATTATGTTTTACTAATCTATCGGCCCCTTTGACTAGTATTAATTCCCTTGTTTAGGTACTTTGGTTAGTAATATATTATCAAAATACACACCATATATCATTGTAAAAAAATACTTTCCCATAATGTCAGGACTACAAATTTGGATGAATGCTTGAAAGGAAATTTATGATTCTTTCTCAGGAAAAAAAGAAAAGAAAAGAAAATTCACAATTCATCTCGAGTTTCATACCCGTAGAGAGGATCACTATTTGCTATAAATAAAGAGATTTACCATATTTGCGTGACGCCTTGGGAACTATTTATTTGAATACAACAGTACTCATCTCACGAAATTCATAATTTACCTAAAGTTTATTTATTTTAATAAAATGGTTTCTTCTAACTTTGCTTATTTCATTATATTTTCTCTGATATTCGCCGCCCTCTTCATCCCTCTTCAATGTAAGTGTAGCTAGTGTTGTGTATGTTTTTCTAGTTTAGCAGTGCTGATTGATGATAATTAATTCGATTCACATGAAACAATGATTTAATCGTTTCATAATAATAATAAAAAGTATTGTGTAAGTTGTAAGTGCAGTTAGTATTGTGTATGATTTTTCTAGTTTATAGCAGTGCTAATTGATGATAGTTAATTTAATTTATATGAGGTGATGATGTAATATGTTCATTAAAAAAAAAAAAGTACTACATATGTTTTGTGTCATTTATATCTATTGGTTTTTTTTATTACAAAGTATATCAGCTTAAATTTGAAGCTTTAGTAAAGTGAAATAATTTTTATATCAGATTAAACTTGAAGCTTTAGTAAAGTGAAATAATTTTTGTATCAGATTAAACTTGAAGCTTTAGTAAAGTGAAATATATTTTATTCAAATAGTTAGTTCTCAATTCAAATGCATTTCTAAAACCAGAATTTCTATGCACTCTCAATCAATAATTTCGCTAAAAAAAATGCCCAAGATTTCAAATTCTTGTTAATTATATGTGTTTTTGTTAATTCATCAATTTCCTTTTAATAGGCATAAACAGTGGGAGCCGTATGTGGCAAACGAGGTATCTTTCTCTCTTAGTCAAATGCATCCTTATAAATCCCCGGGCCCCGATGGCATGTCCCTTCTTTTTTTTTTTCAAAAAATTTGGCACATTATTGGGAACGATGTCACGCGCGCTGTGTCCTTCATATGCTTAATAATCTTGATCTTATGCCCAAAATGAATTTCACACATGTGGTCTTGATACCTAAGTGCAAGTCTCCTGATTCTATGTCCCATTTGTGCCCTATTAGTCTTTGTAACGTAATATACAAGCTTGTCTCAAAATGCATTGCTAATCGACTAAAACCACTCCTCCAATCTATCATCTCTGAATCCCAATGGGCCTTTATTCCCGGTCAGTTAATATCTGATAACATCTTAGTGGCTTATGAAGTGAATCATTATCTGAGAAACAAAACTTGGGGTAAAGATGGTCATGTAGCACTTAAACTAGACATGAGCAAAGCATGTGATCGGGTCGAGTGGAAATTTCTAGAGAGAGTACTAGATAGGTTGGGCTTTCATAGGGATTTCATAGACTTGATTATGATGTGCATTTCTTCAGTTTTGTTCTCTTTTTTGCTTAATGGCTCTCAGTTTGGCTACTTGCATCCGCAACGGGGACTCCGTCAGGGAGACCCGTTGTCACCATATCTTTTCTTACTTGTTGCAGAGGTCTTTAGTTGTTTATTGCATGAGACGGAGAGGTGAGGAGAGTTGGAGGGTGTGGCGGTTGCAAGGGAGGCTCCCCCGATTTCACATCTTCTCTTTGCCGACGATACACTTATCTTTATGCAAGCAAAGCCCTCGGCTTTTGAGAGCATTAAGAAAGTGTTGAGGTCTTATGAGAAGGTATCGGGGCAAAAAATCAATTTCGAGAAGTCGTCTATGGTGTTTAGTAAGAATACGCCGAGTGAGGTGCGTGAGCCGTTGGCACATATTTTAGGTGTCCAAATCGAAGAAAAACATGATAAATATTTGGGTTTACCGGCGGTGGTGGGGAGGTCAAAGAAAGAGGTGTTTGATTCGATTCGTGAGAGGGTATACCAACGTTTCCAAGGGTGGAATGCACGTTTTCTTTCACAAGCGGGAAAAGAAGTGTTACTTAAGGAGGTGATCCAAGCAATTCCCACGTATGCAATGAGTTGTTTTCAAATTCCGGATGGTTTGTTGAGGGAGATTGAATCGGGGATGGCGAATTTTTGGTGGCATAATAGGGATACTCGTAAAATTCATTGGGTGGCGTGGGACAAATTGTGTCGGGGAAAGGACGAAGGGGGATTGGGGTTTAGAGAGCTTAAATCCTTCAATCAAGCGATGTTAGCAAAGCAAGGATGGCGAATTTTGCAAAATCTAGAATGTTTGTTGAGTCGTATCTATAGAGCTCGATATTTCCCCAATTCAACTTTTTTGGAGGCAGAGTTAGGCTCGAAACCCTAGATGGCGGATTGGATCGGGGAGTGATGTTCACATTTGGGGAGATCCATGGCTTCCTCGTCGGCATGGTTTTGAAGTTATCTCTCGGCCCCATATTCTTGACGAGAATGCCACGGTTAATGAACTTCGATTGGGCCCCGAGGGCTGGTGGAATGAGACGCTCATCCGTGACATTTTCAGTGAGTCGGAAGTTTCGTCTATATTGTCTATTCCATTGGGTAGCGTTGCCAATAAGGATAGGCTTATTTGGCATCACACGAAGTCTGGAATTTTTTCGGTTCGAAGTGCATATCACCTAGCACGGGAGGTGAAAGTTCTAAGCCGTCCGTCCTCTTCTACCATGCCTAATGGGATGGAGCAACCCGCGACTAATTGGAACTTCATTTGGAACTCTCGCGTCCCGCCGAAGGTAAAACTGTTTGCATGGCGAGCAAGTTGTCGGGCCTTGCCATCAGGAGTTGATCTTTTAAAAAGAAAAGTTGATATTGAGGGTTGCTGTCCATTATGTGAAGAAGTGGGGGAGTCGACTATGCATTGTCTTTTCCATTGTCCATGTGCAAGAGTTGTATGGTGTATCTCTAACCTCCCATGGCATTCATTATCAGGGGCTGTTATCAATGTTGAATTGTGGTTTCGGACAGTAGCTGCTGTTTTGGAGCCTAAGGATTTCGATTTTTTTCTCGTCGTATGTTGGTTTCTTTGGTTCAATAGGAATAAGACTTTAATGGAGAAGCACTCGCTCAGCCCAGATGTGATAATTTTTCAAGCAAGGGTGTTCCTTGAGGCTTTCTGTAAAGCTATGGAAGCTACCAAGCCTCCACTGTTTCGTGAGAAGTGGGAGGTTCCGGAGACGGGGTTCGTGAAGCTCAACTTGATGGTGCGTTGTTTCAATTGGTAAGAGCTATGGGAGCAGGGGTTGTGGCTAGAGATAGTTCGGGCGTTTGTGTTGGATGGTGCAAAAAAAGTTTTCCTTTCTTCACGTCTCCGGAGCATGTGGAAATCTTAGCAGCGCTTCTTGCTTTGGACTTTGCTCGTCAAAAAAATTGGTCTAAAGTAGTGTTCGAGGGGGATTGTCTTTCTTTGATCCGAGTCCTTCAGTCCTCGGATGTCCTCTTGAACCCGTATGGTCCGTTGGTGGATGATGTTCATTCGCTTAGCGTTTCGTTTTTGTTTTGTTCTTTTTCTTTCATTAAGCGTTTAGGGAAGTTTGTGGCGCATTTCTTGGCGCGTTCGGCTTTGAAGGACCAAGAGGGTGTTCTTGGACTCCCGTCTCTTGTCTTGGATTCTCTTGTCACTGATTTGAGTAATTAATATTATCTACCGTTTTCGTAAAAAAAAAAAAAGACAGTGGGAGAAACATGATGGGAAGGAAAAATATGGACGCAAAAAAACCGGAGATCACAAATTTGAGGAGATCAGAAGTGAGTAACGAAAAGCTAAATTTGCTTGTGTGCGCAAAAGACACTTGCCACGATGATATAGATTGTTGGTGTTGTAACATATTACAAAAATGTTGGATTATTGAGAAAATATGCGAGGCAACTTGCCAGTCATAACTATCATTAACTTCAAAGTTTGTCAATTAAATTTTTTCACGTTTCAACACGATTCGTCTGAAAGTTACCATTTTCAGCTCAATGGACACTAGAATAAATGGTAATTTTTGAATTTTTAAGAAATCTTTTAGTTTCCATATTCCTTTTATAACTTTCTATGGAAGCTCTAGTTTTTTTTCCTTTTCATGCTATATACATTTAAATTGTTGGTTTTATGAATTATAATAAGCATTTTATGTAATAATGACAGTTGAAAACGTTATGTATGTATCTATTTGATTGAAGGAAAATTCTACCCCGCTCTCTACCCAACCGCTCCTAATTGTAATTCAAAAAAAGTTAGTGTATCAATCACTATACGTATATTATTGTTCATTTCAATAGATGCTACCACTAATGAACTAACATAAAATTAGTTATCTAGTTGCAACACAAGTTTTATTATATGTTTTCTCAACTGTAATCAATTAATTCCTTATAGAAATTAGATAGGTTTGCAAATGAATTTAAACAAGACGATCTTGAAATTCATTCTACTGACAAAGAAATTCATTGAAATGGTTTTAAATTAGTACTAAATGATTTAATATTCATTGTATTTTCAGAATTGAAATCGTTTTAATAAGCTGAAGAATCTCTTTATTTTGTTTTTCAGTTTTAGTTTGGACTGAATTTGGGCCAGAAGTCTCCAAATTAGCCCGGCCCAACCAAATATTGGAACCCGGGTAATAGTATGCTCGTGAGATTGGATTAGTGGAATTTAGGGGAAATATTTCAGTATAATATAAATTTTCAAATTATTATATATAGATTTCGAGAATGTGGCAAGCAAAATGCTTACAACACAATTATGCAAATTGCATTATATGTACTTTATTAAGATTAAAATGATAATCCTTATAATCTAACAACCCCCATAATGTCTGCACTGCGTCTTGGAGCTATAAATTTGACAAAAAGAATTCATATTTCATCTGAATTAGTTCATTGGTTTTAATATTTTTAAATGACTTCTAATAACTTCGCCTATTTCATTCTCTTTTTTCTCACCTTTGCTGCCTTCTTTACTCCACAAGAATGTAAGTGCATTTTTTCTGAGATTTTCACATATTTTTTTCTTGATATTTATTTTCTAATTAATAGTTTAATCTCGATAGGTATCGACAGTGGGATTAGCAAACTAGGAATGGAAAATATGGAGACAGAAAAATTGGCGATGAGGAAAGGAGAAGTGACGAAAGGCGAGAAAATAAACGTATTTGTGTGTGTGCGCGATGATTGCCCGGACCTATTCGAATGTTGGTGTTGTAAAATTTTAAGGGAATGTTTCATTACTAAGGGAATATGTGATGTAAACTGTCATGCAGCTGCACTATTAGCACCTTCACAATCACAACCTACTTTGCATTTACCTTGATATATTATTATGCTTTATTTCAGTAATTTTGTTTTATATGAAAAAGATATACTGATGATGATGAATAAAAAGGGGATCACTTTTTCGTCCCATTTAAAATAAATTTATGGGTTTTGTCCTCCTTTTCTTAAACTGAATATTAAAATAATGACAATAATGTTTTAGTATTAACAACAAAATTGAATTCGTTGGTTAGGTTGCATATCCGTAACCAAAATAATAGTAGTATAATATTGTTCAAAAATTAATAATAATAATAGTATAATACTGCACCAAAGACGGGTAATTCTATGTAAAATCGAATCTGAGAGTCCGAGTATGTATTCTTTATTTATATGTTTCACACAAGTGTATGTGGAGACTCAAATAATAGATCATTGGATTTGGTCATACATTAATTTTCTTTCAAGGACCTCTCGAGATTACATTATCACAAGTAAATATCAAATTTAATTTGGATAATATTTGGGCCTAAAAAACTAAATTTATTCCCATACCCAATGAAATTTACAATCTATTACCCGATTTCGCTAGAGATCCTCGGGCCCAATTATAAAAAATGATATTTATAATCGTATCATATATTATTTCAAAATTTTATTAATGAGGTTGATATTGAGGGTTTCACGGAGTGAGAACAAAATCAGAGAAACACTAACCGTTTTTTTTTTTTTTTGTGTTAAGCAAAACCTTAGAATAATCTTTATTTATTCAGAATAAGAGTTTATTATAGTTTTCATTTCAATTGTACTAATTAAGAAATTATTACAATCAATTGACTTTGATAGATTTGGTCAAGCAATATTTTCTAAATCAATGAGAAATGAAAAAAGAATAATATTAAAAATGGTGCTATATAGCATTACACATTAATTAATTTCCTATTAAAATTAGTCTAAGATTGTGTTTGGATGCAAATGAATCCATATAATATGAATTCGAAATCCACTATATTGACTAAAAACTAATATGAAATTGGATTATTTGAATTTAGATGACATATTTTGTGACGTCCTAAATCCTATTACGTCAGCAACTTTATCAGCAGAAAAATTTGGGCAAAGATGCTTACAACACAATTTTGCAAATTGCATTATATCTACTTTACAAAGAATTAAAATGATATTCCTCAAAATCTAACCCCAAATTATTGTAATAAAGTGTTTTCCCATAATGTCTGCAGGCGTCTTGGAGCTATAAATTCATACAAAAATTGCATAATTCATTTGAATTAGTACTTTATTGGTTTTAATAATCAAATGACTTCTTATAACTTTGTCCATTTCATTCTCTTTTTTCTCACCTTTGCTGCCTTCTTTTCTCCCTACGAATGTAAGTGAGATTTTTTGGCAATGCTAGATGATATTGACTTGTATTTGTATCTATTTTTTTCTTAATATTTATTTTATTTAATTAGTAATTTTGTTTGAATAGGTATTAACGGTGGGATGAACATGGAGGCAAAAAAATTGGTGACGAATAAAGGAGAAATGATGAAAGGAGAGAAAATAAATGTATTTGTTTGCGTGCCCCGAGATTGCTTAGGGGAACCCGACTGTCATTGTTGTAAAATTATAAGAGAATGTTTCCCTACTAAGGAAGTATGTGAGACATACTGTCATGCAGCCTCACTGCTAGCATCTTCAAAACATACTCTTCATTTAGCTTGATGTATTACCATGATTTGTTTTTAAATTAATGAGCTAGTTAATTTGGTTTTAAATGAATAAAGACACTGATGATGGTGATCAATAACAAGAGGGTAATCTTTTTCCCTTCCATTTTACATAAAAAATTTATGGGGTTTTTTCTCCTTTCTTTAACCCCAAAATAAGAAAAAGTAAAAATATTTTAGTACTTCACAACCAAAATTGAATTCGTTGGTTATAATTAGACTGCGTTTCCTGAAACGAAATAATAGTACAATCTACACTACTTAACTATTGAAGAGGGTCAAATGTGTTTTGTACTGACAAACTGTTTGGTGATATGGATAAGTGTTATATTAATTTGATGTTCATGTATCATTCATTCATTTGGTAGTTATGATTTATGAACTTATGATGCACTTCATATGTTTTGATAGGTGACATAATAATCTTATAGTCCGTAAAATCAAATGCAAAGAAATGTTGTCCATAAATTCTAATATTCAAATGTATTTTTATTTCTCATCTCATTTATTTTGCTATTTTTTCTTCTTTCTTCTAACCTTTTATTCTAACTAATTAATTTTAAATAAAAAGATTCACTAATTATTTTTTATATTTTTGTTTACTACATTACTCTCAGGAGACCTCTCCGGATTGCAGTATCGCAACTCCCAAGTTTAATTTGGATAGTCGGTTGGGGCCTAAAAGCCCAGAGTTTAGCCCATAGCTAATGAAATTTACAACCCACTGGATCTATTATATTTCGGAGCCCAGCCCCTAGATGGGCCTAGCCAATTCGTAACCGTACGGTGTACAGATGTATTCAGAATTTGAGTTTGATTATTTACCAAAAAAATAATTAAAAAAAATTAGAGTTTGATTAAAAAAAATCCACGGATACTTAATGATCTGGGTCATATTTCGTGCTAAGTTACGATGTTGGCCAGTCAAGGTTGGGGTAGGACCCTACCCGGAGATGAGTGAGTTATAGACTGCACTCTAATGAAGAGTTTCCCGCGTACCTATCAAGAAAATCAAATCTATCATAGTTGAATGTTCTAAGTGGGTCCTGACATAGGCTTTGTAATATATATATGGAGCTAACTCGTTCGTCGTTATTCTCTATTCTCTCAGTGAATCCTATAGAGAATTTAGAGTAATGATTGTGTCCCCTCCTTCAGTCATATCTGATAGTATTTATAGATATCACAGTGTACGGATCTAGTTATGACAAATGGCTCGTATAGATGATTTGACATGGTTAGATCCAAGGGCTCTAGGTCATCAATTCATAGGTCGAAGTTCGGGTCAAATCATCCGATCCATATAGAGGAGGCGGGTCTTGTTTTTTGGGCCGGTTTTTGGATTTGTTTTGGGCCAACTATATGGTGTTATATAGTTAAGATATATGTCCAAATATAGGTATATCACTTAATAAGTGAAAATAAACAATAATTGTGTCCTTTTCTCATCTAATCTCAATCCATAACCCCTTTTACCACGTCCTTATCATAGTATTACAAAGATATTTGTATATATATATATATATATATATATATATATAAGGAGTTGATATTATCACTCCACAAAACAATATTAGAGCTCGAATTTTACGTTTTTCTTAATCAATTGACAATATTGCCCATGAGTTTATGAAAGATTTATGTTGTACTTTTTGTGATAAATATACTTTTTTTTTTAATTCAAGAGGGAGGGGATACCTTATATATCTAGCCCGACAAACCCGGGTTGATAGTTATAATCTTGAGCCATAAAGACTCTATCTAGCTCCATAAAGGAGGGGAGAGTCACAACTTGTGGCAGTTTGGATTCGAACCCAAGACCTCTTATATAAAGTGGGAGGTAGATACCACTAGACCAACAGGTCTTGGTGTGATAAATATATTTCTAATTATGGTGAACACTTAAATTATGGTAAAAATAGAATAAAAAAATATTTATCCTTTTATTGTAAGAGTCCTTCACTACTTTTTTATTCCCTAATATCTCAATTAATAGTTTATCCTCTAAGTTGTACTTTTAAATTGTACAATTTTTCAACTACTTCCTTCGTACATTTCATATTAAATCATAATAATGGAGCAAAAGAGAAATTGGAGAGTTCCTTTCAATTTAGGATATATCTGGTACACAACCGTCTAATATCAACGGAAGTGATAATTTTCTCCTCTATGCCTTTGCATATATAAGCTTTATATTAAACTTTGAGATTTTACGAAGAAAAATAAAACACGAAGATAGAACAAAATATTATCGTGCTAATTTATAATAAAATACAAAGACAGAACAAAACTTTATTGTGATAAAATTGTGCTAATTTATCAACAATTTAGCATTGATAAGATAAATGGTACAATAAATATTTACTCAACATTATTCATTATAAGATAATACAATAATAGTTTTTCATTAATCTAGGGGGCAATATTGTCAAATGTTTAAGATAAAATTTAAAGAGGAGTGCATTTATGATTATTTGAAGTGCTAATATTAATTTCCTTTATTTATCTATTTATTATATGTATGTATATATTGAATAAATACGGGGCATTGGCACTGGCAGCTAGGTTGGACAGCACCAGTTTAGGTCCCGTGAACTTATATAATTTATATACGTTCTTATCCCTATTTCCTATTCTACAAACGACATTTTTCTCACCTTCAGCCTCCTTTCTTGAAAGCACAGACATATCTAAATCAAGATAATAAGAAGCAATCGGATTATCTTATCTCACAGCCAAAATTGAAATATATATATATATATATATATATATATAGTATGTAGAGGTGCAATCCGTGACCACCAACAGAAGAATAAAAATAATTAGGGTGTTAGTAATATTTAATTACGGTCAACCATACGAGAAACCTAACCAATGGACCCACAGGATACGGAATAATAGCTTATCCTTTATCCAGCATTTTTTGCTATATAAGAGTATAAAATACAAACATAACTAATATTATATTATTCCTGAAACAAATATTTTACCATTCATTTTTTGTTGTGACGTGTCTTAAACTGATAAGCTTAAATTCAGCATGAGCCCATGATTAAAAGGCTCATGATTAGAAGGCCCATGTCTTAAATTCCACGGTAGAGTACACTGTACTTCTGGAAAAAAATTGGGGCTAAGTTTTTAATCTGCACCTTCTAGGCATATTTTGTATTATTTACTTTTTTTCGTTAATAGTGAAATTTTCTCTCTTTCTCCTGCGTGCACATAAACAATTATTGAATCATGTAAATTGTGTTTCGTTTAATTTTTATGCTATATTTTCATGTTTGCCCTGACTTTTTTGATATAACTTGTTAAAACTCATGACTTAATTTAATCATTACATCCCACATACGGACTATGAATAAATCGTATATTATTCACGGAATTAAACATTATTAACAAGCTCCTGCCAGCTCAAAATTAATTCATAAACTTATGTCATGAGTAGGATTCAAACTTCAAACAAGTGACATTGGAATGAAAAGTTAGATAATCCGTCATAAGACCACTTGTGGTAATTAACATTCATGTAGTAGAAAGTCAAACGACTTAATTATTGATTATCTTACGGTACTTTGTTTGTTAATAATTCTAAATTCTAGTATCATCTTAACAATCATTCATGTATATCCTAAATAAAATAATTAGCTTTATGTATTATACGTGAAAAGAAAACCAATCAAACTAATTGACTACCGTTTTGACACAAAGATTGTGAGGATGAAATATTTTTGATTGCAAAGAGAAGGGACCTTACAATATATCCTGACAGACTGAGTTTATAGTCGTTTTTCTAGGTCATATAAGGCCTTGTCGATCTTGTTCCAGAGTATTCTGCAAATCCGAGCTCGGAGATTGCATGACAGTGAGGTTTTTGCCAAAACCCTTCTTAGCCAAATCATATGCCACATGATTGGTTTCTCTCCAGATATTAGTCAGTTCGACTTGTCATGTCAGCTACATGTTTTGCCTAATGAAATCAATTGAGTCCTAGTGGTGATGCAAAGTGGTGCCATCGCAAATGCTCATAATAACTTTTCTATTATTGGACTCAATGATCACATTTGGCAAGCGAGTGTCCAAAGCCAAGTTGAGCCCATGTAAAATTGCTGAATAGCTTTAAACTTTAAAGCTTAAACCACTAATAAAAAGTTAGTGGAAAACTGAAATTAGATTGAAAATAGAGGGGCAAAAATAAAGGTAGTGAAAAAAACGTAACTATCAATAAGGCGCTGCGTGGGCCGAAAGCTAACCGGACGCATAAAGTGGCAGACACGAAAAGCAGATTCACCAAATTATATTATTATTATTATTATTATCATCATCATAAATTAAATATTTAGATAAGACACATAAATAAAAGGATGGTGGAGCCGAGGATTATGGATAAGGGCGTCACAGAAAATTGACCCATTATTGTTATGTATAATTTAATAACTTAATTGTTTTACTGACAATTTGCCAGTTAAAGAAACAAGAGTATTATCATACACGACCTTTACATAGAAAAATAATAATTTTGCTATTTATGTGTATTGAGATATTTTAGGATATAATTAAATACATATATTTAAATATGGCAGGAGATGTGCACCTATGTGCATTGAAAAACAAAATTGTATTTAAGTGAGATTATGAAAATTTTGAAAACCATGGAGTCAATTAAGAGTTTTGAAATTTCAAAATTTTGAATTCTACTAGAATTTATAGTGTGAAATGTATTTGTATTAGTAATGACTTTGAAAAGATAGAGTTTTTGTGTTCTGCCCACATCGAAACCGTGTAATTTTTTTTTCTATTTTTGTAATAATTATTAATCGATTACAATAGTTGTTAATTAATTATAATTTATTGTAATTTAATATTCATAACATGTATTATGTATTCAATTTTATTAAAAAAAAAAACAATAACCAAGTAGTTAACAAATAAAAAAAAGAAGATATCCCTTTTTATTTACGTGTAATTTTATACCAAATCGAGTCCAATGATCGAACCTGAATTCTGTCATAGATTTTTCCCTTAATCATCATCCCTATCCACGTGTCCTCTTTTATCTCTTACTTCCCTCTCTCTCTCTCCTCTCTGCCTAGAAGTGAGTAGAAGACGATTCCATATTTTTAGCGAGTCAGTCTCAGTCAGAGAGTTCTCTATTGAAACACTCTAGAGAGAGGAAAAAAAAAAAAATTGAAATCCAGAATATCCATCTTTAAACTACTTTTCATTTTTTCCAGATTTTAATTTTGCTTTTACCGCTATTAAATCGACCAGTTATCATCAGAATTGATGATTATTTGGTACTGGAAGGCATAACGAAGAGTGAAAATCGTTCGAAAAAGTCATGTATATAAGCGGCGGAGGTCCAATTAGGAAGTCTTTCAAGGATTCACTAAAAGTGCTTGAAGCCGATATTCAGCATGCTAACACTCTGTGAGTGATTCTTTACCCTCATTTGTATAAGTATAGGTTTTTTTTTTTTTTTCCTTTCCTACTGAACAATTTTTATACGGTGTTCGCATTTTTTTATTCTGTTTTGTTTTTCAAGGATCAGTGGTAATTTGTTTGCTCGATTCTTCGTTTTCGTTTATCATTTTTGTTTTTAGCAATTTCATGATTTTTTTGGTAATTTTTGTTTTGGTTTCCGAAATAATTTGTTTTTTTCCTCAGCAATTGAAGCTTAAATTATTGAGTATCGAGTATTCTATAATTTACCTTTTTTCTCTCTCTCTCTCTCTCTTCAATATTTAGGACTTTTTGCAGGTATGATAATTATAAGAATTCAGGTTGCGCATAATGATTTTAGGGAAAGTTTGTAATTGAAGATTGTTTAATGTTAATTTTATCGGTTGCTTCAGTCTGTGATTAAGGTATCATTTTCAGGTTCAACTAACTGTGGTTTCTCGACTAATAAAATATCTCTTTGATTGTGATTTTGGGAAGATTTTTATCTCAATCAGATTTCCATGAACAGGAGTAATAAAAAGATATAATGAATTTGTTAGCATTTTCAATTAGATTTCTTGTCCTTTTCAGTATGTTACTGGATATTTGCTTAACCTGTTTGTTTATTCAAGGTAGTTGAAAGTTTCCATTTCCAGCCCTAGAAATTTGAATCTTCAACTGCTTACTGCAGGGCATCTGATTTTCCGCGTGAGTATGATGGGGCATGTCTACAAATGAGAATGTCATACAGTCCTGCAGCACACTTTTTCCTTTTTCTAGTGCAGTGGACTGACTGCAACCTCGCCGGTGCTCTCGGACTGTTGAGAATCCTAATATATAAGGTTAGTCCTTCTGTCTAATGTGCTAACCACATTACCACCCACACCCCTGGGTTTTTCCTAAATGCAGTTGATCTGGTCACTCTTTTATACTTTTTTGGCTTCATGCACTTCACCACTCGTTTTTTGTCCACTTGATGTATGAAATTGATCAAACTTCTTTATGGTGCAGGTATATGTTGATGGAACCACCACTATGTCCACTCATGAGAGGAAAGCGAGCATTAGAGAATTTTATGGTAAGCCTCCTGGTTCTTAATGGGTTGCAGTTTTGACAAACAAACCAGTAATTAATGGTGATAATAACGAAACATATGTTGTGGCCAGCTGTTATTTATCCCTCTTTACTGCAACTTGAAAGAGGGGTCACAGATTCGGAAGATAAAAAGCAGAAAGCTGTATGCTTTGAGAGATACAGGAGGAGGGATGAAGAAGAACATAGTCACTCCTCTGAATTAGATATTGAAAGGGAAGAAGAATGTGGGATTTGCATGGAGATGAACAGTAAGATAGTCTTGCCAAATTGTAATCATGCCATGTGCCTGAAATGCTACAGAGAATGGTACGTTTTCTCTCTTGTTTTGAATACTGGTACTTAAATTTGCAGAAAAAGCAGAGTCTTTAGTGGTTAGAAGTTTTTGAAAATGTGAACTTGTTTTATTCCATCTCTGTGTCTTTGTCTTTGACTGTATTCTCAGTGTTTTGCTTAGTCATATAATCAGTGTCTAGAAATCAGATAACTTCCATATTTCTCGGAAATGTAGTGAGAATGAATCGAATTGCTGCAAAAACGATTGTAACTTCTTTTGATATGCTTTTCAATTATTCTCTTGTTTTGCATAGCAATTTATTCGCACCAAATTCGGTTATGTATTTTTTCCGTTTTTTCACTAATGCTTTACGTGTTACAAGGCTAATTTAGTCCTTTTTAACGTTATCAAGGTTTATATTTACAAAGTAAAATTAAATGCACATTTAGTAATCAAGTTTCAATGTATTAAGGACGGATTTACTACCTTATCTAGAGAACGTAGAAATTTCTGGATAGATTGGATGTGTTATTGTATATGTTTAAATTAATTCATCAATATATTAATTTCTTTATTGGCTGATGAGAATTATCAAAATATGAGCGTATGTTCCGTGAACTTAGACTATCTAAGTATTTTCCATTTAAAATTTTGGTTTGGGAAATTACTTAACATTTTGGTATGGCAAAAACTGTATCTGCATTCACTAAAGATAGAGAGATGGGGAAATCCGAAGAAAACATGGGTATTTGGGTTTGAATGTCATAGTGTTCATGACAATGTAGGTTATTTACAAGAATAATTCTTTTCTTGAGAAACAGATAACATTATGATGAGGAACGAGTCTATGGACTGTTATTCCTAAGAGTGACATACCAGTGTCTGATAAGAGTAAATTTCTTGATATTATGTAAGCAAGATAGTAAGCGTCAATGTTTATTGCCCTGCTAGAATGAGCTTCTAGAAATATTGAGAACGTGATTTTATCAGATGATTGGATAATATGATGTAGTTGATAAGAAGTTTTCATTTTTCTAATGCGGAGTGTTGTGTCTGTACTTTCTCCCCTTGGAAAACAGTTGTCTCCATGCAGTGGAGGGGGGGCGGGGGGATTCTTCATCTTGTCGTATGATCTCGATCAGTTTTCTCTGAATTCAGGTTCACATATTTTCCTAGTTGTTTCAGTATAACAATTTTAGAAGAGATCAGCAATCTCATGATAAAAATATATATTTAAATTGTTGGGCTTTGTAGGGGAAAATGAGGAAATGGTATTGACCCATCGTACCATTACTAAATGCTGTCGATCACTTATTTATTAGCTGGCAGTCTGACTTATCAATGTCCAATAAATACTAGTTCTTCAAGCTCAATCCTTCATTCAATCTGTGTATTTCTTTGAATGAGTTGGGTTTTGAGGGCAACTGCATTTTCTTCATTTTTGTGTATTGTGATTTTTTTCATTAAATTTATTCGCATCTTCTCTCAGCGAGGCTAGATAGGATTTTGCCAAGTTCATCTGTTCTTTTAGGTAGCCTTCTTGTGATATTGTGGGGACTTCATACTGTCATAGCATGTCATTTGTAATGCATCAGATCTACGTTTATGTCTGCTAAATGTTTATATATTCACCAAAAAAAAAAACTATATTCATGCTAGAACTTTTATGTGTCTTAACAACACGAAGATCTTCTTACTGCAGGCGTACAAGATCACAGTCATGTCCTTTCTGCCGAGACAGCTTAAAGAGGGTAAACTCTGGTGATCTATGGGTATTTATCGACAGCAGGGACGTGATAGATATGACTGCTATAACAAGGGAGAATTTGAGGCGACTTTTCATGTACATAGACAAGCTGCCTCTGGTTGTCCCTGATACCTTATTTGATGCCTATGATACTCATGTCAGGTGATTAACTGTTGTTTGCTTCAAGGTCTGGTGTCATTCAGGATTATGAATCTTTCTCATTCTCGATCGGATCGGTTGAGACACAAGAAATGATGGCTTAAAAGTTAGATTTAGAAACTTCAAGTGGTTTATTCCATTTCTGATTAGGTAAAAGAAAAAAACCCACCCTTGATTAATTGTGGGCAGAGGTTTTAAGTTTAGATAGCTATGGGGGAAGGGAAGGTACCTATGTTATGTGTCTAAGCATATGTAAATGCTTGTATAGTTTGGAGTCTGCTTATGAAAGCACAGTGAAATTTGAGGTTATGATGGTTCAAAGAAAGAAATTTACCAAATCTTTGCTTCAATTTCAACTGGTATACGAGTTTTTGTCACGGTTTTGGCAATCATTAGATGTGTGGTTGAGATGCTCCAATCTAGTAATTTATGAGTATATATGAGACACAAAGCTGCGTTACAAGTACGGAGAGATCAACAGTATTAAAAGTTCATTTGCAAAGAATAATTGTGATAATTAAGATTTCTACTGAAAATGGCTCTTGGCTTGAGAAGTACTTTTGTTGTTAAAAAAACAGGGTTCTAGTGCCGTAAACTGGTTACATAATCTGAAGCCCATCTGCCTCATCATATCCTGGAATTATCTCTGCCGAAAACTAATGTAGTTGCCCAGTTTATAGCCACATATAATCTGTTTCTCCAGCTGATGACTCGCGTCAGGTAAGCCGAGCGCCAGATAAACCAGCTGACGAACCCAGCCATGGATAACCCTTTTGCATCCTGGGTCATGCAGTCATATACCGTAGTTAAAAATTATAAGAATGTGTACAAACATAACTACTTAAGAGCTTACAAACGGGAAGTAATTAAAATTGAGAATTAGATTATGAGAGCGTTTGCCTACGCAATTGCTTATAGAGAAGAGAATAATATTGAATTAGTTACAGAGAGATATTAACCAGTTTTGAGCAATTCCCTTACCAACTTAGAGATTATAAATGTAAGCCGAATTTACACACACTTCCAAGTAACTTATTTTCAACATTAAATTTATAAGCACTTAAAATCAGAGTTTGGGAACATTTCCTTGCCTGAAAGAGCTATAATGTGTACAGAAATTGTGATTTCTAGATGTACGAGCTTCAGAAAAACATGCATTATCGCTACTAAAATCCTCATCTGTTGTTTCACACATCGTATGAAATTTGAAAAGGAGAAAACGGAAAAGAGATGGATAAGATAAAACAGCTTTTACCTTGGATTGACGTAGATCGACCAAGGCCTTGTAACGCCCGACAGACGCCATACTGCCGAGATGCTTATACACAAATGGATCCCCTAAAGGGATATCTTTTGCAGAGAAAGCCTTGCCACCATCCTGTTTCCCTATTCTGTTGAACAACTCCACTAGAAACTTGCCTTCTCGTTCTGCGACCTGTTTAATATTTCGAGCATCATAATCGTGTCCAACTTTTACGAGTAAGCAGTAAAGTGTGTATCTGTGAGTTCTTATTTCTGTCTACAAATTCAAGCTTATTTTTACCAATAGTTGGCAAAATGAAGGGAAAAGCAATAGAAGAGAAATTAGCTGTAAAAAGAATGACCTGAGCTAAAGCTGGAAGAACTTGCTTTCCAGTGTGTTCAAGAAATCCAGCACAATCTCCAAGGGCAAACACATCTTCCACAGATGGAACTCGTAGCCATTCATCAACACCGATCCTGTAAAAAAGAGAGCACTTTAATTTCGTATATTTCCAAATATATCCTCACATTGATAGCGATAAACAAGAAGTTTTGACATTAGTTCATACATTTCAAAATATATCCTCACATGGATAACAATAAACAAGAAGTTTTGACATGTTATAGTAATACCTTCCGCCAGGAGATTTGGCGACCTTGAGTGATTTTACGAATTCAGAGGGACCAACCCCGGTAGACCACACAAGAAGTCCATAAGGAACATGGCTACCATCGCTAAGAACTATCTTATCTGCGTGAACCTCTTTAACCACACCGCGCACAAGGCGTACTCCACACTGAGATTTCAGAATTCGCAATGATCTCAAGTTATGGTTAAAAGCCAAGAGATTTATCGAGTAATTTCAAGGAGAGTTGCTGATATTACCTTTGTTAAGTGCTTTGTAGCATATTGTCTTAAACCAACATCAAATGATGATAAGATCTCGTTTGCCTGTTTATAGATGAGTTATTTAAGAGTTCAATATAATTAATGTGATTACCAACAGTTACTGAATAAAGTACGCTAAATGGTAGGCTGTAGGCGTACCTCAATGAGGGTCACATGAACATAGTTTTTGACATGAGTATATCGCTGTTTAACATCTCTCATGATAAAATCACTCAATTCCCCACTAAATTCCACCCCGGTAGGTCCACCGCCAATAACGACGCAATGCAGCAGCCGCTCCTTATCTTCTTCTGATATGCCTGTAATTATGTTCATTGTTGAACACATGGTTATCACATACTTGAAGGATATATGGGTAAACAACATCTTTTTTTCAGATAATGATAATATTATTATGGCTAAAAACATATACATTCGTGTGAAAAAAGGTTACCTGGATTTTGAGAGAGCATTAGGTTCAGGAGAAGCCTCTTCCTTATTTCTTGGGCATGAGTCACTTCACGCAAGAAAAAGGCGTGTTCTTTGACCCCCTTTATGCCAAAGGTCAATGGCTCAGCTCCAGAAGCTACGACCAATTTGTCATATGAAACTTTGAAGCGGTAAGGTTCCTTTGAGAGCCCGTCATCATCCACTGTCTCACAGTATACCTGATGTAATAACGTATCTTAAATGTCAACATACTGAATTCAATACCAAAAGAAGAAAACAGAAGAAGAAAAAGCTAGAGTAAATGTATATTGTTTATATACACAGATACTTACTTCATGTTTGTCTGTGTCAACATCAGTACATGAGGCAAGGAAAAAATAAGAATTTGGATCCTTAGCCAATGCTGTCTGAATCTGGCTGACTGGCTCTGCAACTGACCGGAATTCCAATGTTCCAACACAAGTTGAGGCAAGCAAAGGAGTAAACACCATATGATTCCTTGGCGATATGCAAACGACATCATATACCTTTGTGTCGAGCCCTTTAAGGAATCTACATGCTGCCCATCCACTGCCAAGAACAACTACCCGAGGCTTTTCACCAGGCTTTGTGGCTTCAAGAGTAGGATATCTTGAGCTTTCATCTTCTGCATCAGATTCCACCGTCACTCTCTGTGCGTGAGCAAATTGATTTTGAGGGGTTGTCCTCATTCCCCTGCTTCCAGAATTCATACCAGCCATGCTTGAGAGGAATGACGGGTTGCCACATGGCGTGATGTTTTTATGAAAAGCTGTGATATTTCCACCGAAAAGTGAAGGACACTTGGGTGCAGATGATTCATCACTTAGAGCATAATTTCTCATGGCACCTCCAGTTCGTCGGTATCCATTTCTCGCTATTCTTGCTAATGCCATGTTGAAAGGATTAAGGCAGGTGATACTGTTGTGGTCTTTCAATGAAAGCAAGTTGAATTGCTATGCTTCTTTTCTGTTTCACCGCGCTAAGTTATTCTGAAAGGAAAAGCACCAAAATCATTTATACTGGAAGAACCATATGCCTCCAAACAATGTGGAGAAGAAAATACGGAGGACATACAAATTCTGTCACAAGTATCCAACTAGATTGTTAGAGCAAGACAATGACAGCTTCCAAGAAAATCTAATAAAATGACAAAGAGGACCTAATATTGCCACCACTTGTTGGCAGCTTCAAAGGCAAATCCTTTTAAAACTCTATTAAGAGGATCTATTACCAAGAAAATAGCGGTTGTTTGGGAATTAGCTGGCAATCCCTCTACTATTACAACCTTTCAAGCATTTCAAGAAAAACGCCAAACTCGATAACCAAGGAAATTTAGTTTATTTGCCTCTAGGCCTATTTCAATCATATTATGTGATGTAAAGCATCAACAGAACAGAAGATTACCCAAGAAAATATTGCCTTTCGCATAATTTCTCTGTTTTGTTTCTAGATCAATTTACTTTTGATCCGAAAATAGAAACTTAGCATTTCTCAGGTATATAAACAACGCAGTTGGAATGAACATTGTTATTACCTCCAAAGAAAATTATTCAATTCTCGGCTTGTCAATGTTCAAACGGACTTCACCCCCTGTTACAAAGAAAGCATATCAAAATTGAAATTACAATTGTATCTTAGATTTATGTTTCTCAAGACAATACAAGAAATATAGGGGTAGCAATTGACTTATGCTCTATAAATCTGTACTTATTCAAAAACTCTAGTAAATCAAGAACATTACATTCACAAAATTCCAAGGAATATTATGAAAACATCATCATTTACGAACGAACATGCGCTAATTTACAGAACCATCAGTCATTTGGCAACGAAAAACTTACTTCGGAGCCCCATTTAAAAAACAATTACAGCGGAAATGGTTTTCATTGCTAGCATGTTTTGCAATGTAATTAAATACCATGGCATATTAACATCAAATAACACAATATACGGAACAATATAAAACAAACCATCCCAAAAAAACATAACAACAATATTGCTAGAAGAGAAGGAAAGAAAATTAGAAGATCGAACAAGAAAATTCTAAGCATCACAATCTGCAACGGTTATCAGTATTAGAAACAGAAAATTAAAATAATATTTTCTGTTCCCAAAGAATCCCCAAAAAAGTGATAAAAAGCAAAACCTGAATAAACATCGCAATTTTTATTTTTATTTTTTTGCGTTAAAAATGGTGAATCGCAATTATCGAGCGTTACAATCCAAGCAACTCAAAGGCCGTCATAAATTGAAAAAAATAATAATGCGAAAACAGAAAAAGAAAATACAGTTTGTTGATGCACAATGAGCTAACAGTGATCTTCACCTGTGTATTCTTGTTCATGATATAGCTAGTATGTATGTATCATGTATGTATATTCGGATCTAGACATATATATGCATGTATACCTAATAGTTTGCACTTTGCAGGAAAAGGGTTTTAAGGGTTTTGCGAGACAGACACAACCAGACAATTCACATGTCCATAATGTCCGGAATACGTGTACTTTTCTTACAGTAAATAATAGTAAAACAAAGCTTGTTCAAAACTCCAGCTCTGGAAATCATTATTTTACTGCAGAAACATTAAAATATAGAACGAAAGCCTTGCTAAGCAAGAAAGTTTGGTGGGTAACCTCTAACCTGTTTGTTCTCAGTTAAGAGCTCTGACCAGATATATTATGAAGGAGAAGATACATAAATATACATATAGAAGATGCATATATAGCGGATCCTGGTGAAGAAAGTTTGACAGGGTGCAATTAAAAAAGGTAATAATTAGGAAGGATTAAGGAAATGTAGCTTAGTTGCAATATTTTGGTGCAATTTTATGAGTTATTTTAAGCAAGAAAGTTCAAATTTCCAAACTTAGAAAGCAGCCCTAGTGACGTAAACATGTACAATTGTGATTTTAGGGCCCATTAAACTATTGCCGAAATATCCCAAAGATTCCAAACAGTGCGACATATGTAGTATTCATCCTAGATAGGTTATGTAATAATTTATATATGAAAAAAGGTTATGTAATCGACATATAATCTTGGATTATTAAGTTAAATTAGGGTTAATAATCCTTTTTTTTAATTACGTCCGGATGGTGCTACTCTAATAATCTAACTTTATAAGACTGAGTGTAGATTCATGACTCTCGTCCAAGTTATATCGGTTCTAATAATCTAACTCTACAAGTGTGAGTGTAGATTCATGAATCTAACCAAATTATGCCGGCTCTATCTTGTTCTATCCTACGCTGGTTGATCATACATTAAATGACTACATACAAAAAATATATGTAATTTTTTTTTTAATTTTTTGGTTGCGTAATTTTAATTTATAGTTATTAATTACTATGAAGCACTTATATCTATCTACCCAGTCCTTATCCATCAGATATTACATTTGTAGACCTGGTAAAACATTTTTTGTTATCTTCAATACGAAAATCTAGGGCTAACAGTAACGCCCAAAAACAAACATTATATATCTTCTTCATCTTGATATTCTAATCCTATTTATATGGTGTGATCTTGAGCAGCAGAGGGTGAGGGAAGAAAGTTGAATTTGATCGATTGATGTTCAATTCAATTTAATCGGTTCATTTTGTGTCTCATTGGATGTATAATTCTAAAAGCTTTTACAATTCATAGTCACACGGAAAAATCACAATTATTTTATAAATAGGACCTATAAGAGATCCATATTGTATGGAGGATTCCGAAACTTTATGTGCGATTACTTTTGTGTGGATCTATCTATTTAGAGTTCCTATTGTACAAATATTTTAGAGGATATTACTGAAATTTCTTAAAATAAATTTTTATATCTAAAAATTCATGATAAAATTTCCAAATTGAAAAAGCGCATTCTACCAATTTTTCATAAAAATAGTTCAATATATAAGGTTAATAAATTTATGGATATCATTGCCCTTAGCCTTCTAGATTAAGAATTAATCGATTCTACTTTTGCATAGAAAATTATTTTATTTACAACTTAATATCGATAATATTTCAATTTCAGAGTTTTACATTTAATCATCTTCTTAAATTTTTTAAGAATGTATTTCTAGATAATTACTATGTTAAAATTTAAAAATAAATATATTAAAATATAAATTTGTATTATACAAGTTAACAATTAGATAAAATCAAAATAAAAAGATTTACGCTAAAAATAATAATTGATCAATTCTGAAATTGTGAGAGGAGGGGTAATTTAGTCGAAAAAATTATTAATCTTAATTTTTAATTGTTTTCGGGTGAAAAGTTTTTGGAATAGACTTTTGAGATTGAAAATATTTTCATAATTATTTTTTTAATATTAAAGTTTGTTTTGATTTTTATTTTAGTAATTTTCCCAATATTTTAAATTATACCGAAACATGAAACATTAAGTAACTTCAATCCATGACAGCTATCTAAGAATCGGAATTTGGTGAGTTTCGTGTCCAATGGGCCACTAAGTTGAATAATATATCAACGGGTCGTCGTTCCTCTTGAAAGTTTAAATGGGCCATTCCCAACATCTAAGGAGCCGCCTTTTACGATTTCCCCCATTTCTTTGACCCTTCCTTGGAGAAATTGGAAGAAAGGTGCATCATGAGTTCACCGGTAATGAAATTAATAACCAAACCTCATGGTCCTGTGGTATAAGATTATCACTGAGACAATTTAGGGTCGATCTGGTATGCTCCCAAGATCGATTCCCAGAGTTGTCAAAATAATATTTGGTCAGCGGCAGCCGCGCACCGCGAGCGGGAATTAATCGAGGTGCGCGAAAGCTGATCCGGACACCCCGTGGAGAAACCAAAAAAAAAAAAAATGAAATTAATTCCAAGTTTCCAACCATTTGCTTGTAGTTGTACTTCACTATTCTTGGGTTGGCCCACTGATTGAAACCTCATTTTTGGGTAATTCTATATCTGACCGAGCTCAATGGTCCGAGTGTAAATTTTGTGTCTATCTCTCACACAAATGTGTATGAAGATCGCACATAATACACCTTATCATGTGAGAGATAGAGACACTAGAACCATTAGACTTGGTTTAACATAGATTTTCTCTCATTTTCATATCTAGTTATTGTTATACTTAAATAGTTCGATATTATGATGCCTTTAATAATTCATAAGAGCTCAATACAAGTCCCTTTTAAAATGAAAAAAAAAAGACACTGGTTGAATCCCATGAACAACCTCTAAGACCATCTCCAATGTTGTGCACTATTTTACAGCAGCTACAGTACTATTTTACAGCAGCTACAGTATTTTCACTCCAATGTACTGCACTATCTTTTGCACTTAACCACTATTCATTATAATAATATTATTTTTACACATTTATATTATTTCTCATATTTCACAAATACACCCAATTTTAATTTTATATTACATATTTATCCAAGTAAATATTTTTGTTATTCATCTAATTTATTTATCTTGTATTGTGTTCATTTCCTTTTGAATCGTGTAATTTTTGCATTTTATGTAATATTAATCTATGTTGGATGTAATTTTAAAATGTTTTAAATTTACGTAGAATATGCATTTTGTACTAATTTTAATAAATATCTATTCTTTATAGTTAAATTAAAACAATATATAATTAAGTGGGAAAAAATAACATAACTTAGAACCTAATTGTAACTTTTCAAAATTTAGGGATCAAATTACAATGGACATAATTGTCACTATTACAAAATAATGGACTAAATTAAAACAAAGAAAAAACCAAAAAAAATTATATACCAGCGCTAAAATAGCGCTGGTGAACAATGTGCTGCGCCATATATGCAACCAGCACCATTGGAGAGGTAAAATGGTGCTTTTGCACCACCCCCATAAAAAAGGTCAAACATTTCATTTAAAAAGTTCAAGGTTGACGTTTACGGCAAGAGATGTATGCAACCTATAAATTATATATGAATATATACCGTGAAAACAATTATCAGAGTACGAAGGAAGGCTGAAATTACCCTTTTTTTTTTTAGGTGTACAAGATTTGAGTTATTGAATTACTATTACATTCATTTTTTTTTCCTATTGATACAACAAATGCATCAAAAGTATTTAGAATGCTAATTGACTAAAGGATCTTGAGATTGTCTAATTAAGTTGCAGCTATAGAATCCTCATGTTCAACTCCAAGAATCCGATTTAAAATCATGGCTAATCGAACTCCTCCCTGAGCTATCCGTCTCATAACAATGGGAAGTCTTGAATTAAAATAATCATCTGTCATCAACGGAAAATAAGGAAAAAAAAAAAGCACTTGGTTAATAATTATATTGTAAACCCAAAAAAATATTTAAGGAAAAAAAAAAAGAAGAGTAAATAGTAAATGAAAAATATGCTCTATTTCTTCATTCGTTCTGTACCTGAAAGAGTGTCTCCAGATTCAACATCTTTGTATCCCCACTTGCAAGCTAAATTTATACTCTCAGCAGCATACCTAACCATACATGAATTCAACATTACAAAATGAAAAAGAAATAAATATGTATAAATACTTTGTCTTGTTGTATAATGTATAGTAATGCTTATAATAACGATGAACGTATAGTTGCCCAAATATATAAAGTAGTTTCTCCACATTTTAATAAAACTGAAGTAGGAAGTATATAGTACCTAGCTCAAAACACTTTGGCTACTCTAATTATTTCACATTAAATGATCGTTATCATGCCAAGTAATTAGTATATTGTGATTTTCATTGTTGACAAAATCATCCACGTCATTTGGTATAAAAATAAGCTAAGAATTTTTCGCGTGTTTTTCGCTTATTGATACTCACTTGTTGACACAAGAAGATAGATCAGCACAGTCCCTCCAAGATGCAAGATCACTGGACCAGATCCCCTGACAAAGTTGAGTCAATCATTCAAATGAGCTTATATACTAGTACCCCGTTTAGTATTTGGAAATAATTTTCTGGTAAATTGCAAACCAGCAAAATCTTTTTTGTCATTTATAGATAGTATTTACTTACATGAGTGAAGTTTGCTTCAATGTCTTGTTGGAGGAGGTTAATGTCCTTTCCATAGTAATCTGCTGCAGCTGTAAGAATTATCTCTCTATCCCACACCTAAACATGTGGATTTGGAATGAATTAAATTACTGGAATCGAAACTTAAACACAATTATGAGAAAATAAAGGTATTAGCAGGTGCTGAATCTTCTTATAATCCAAATTATGGATCTTTTTGTGATGATTTTTAGATGCCTACACCAAATTATAAACGTTTACATAAAGATATCAAATTAGCTAATCTAATACAGTACACGGTAATTTCGTGTTTGTGATCAAAAGTATGCGACAAGGAAAATACATAGCTATATTTGATGTTTTCACACCAAACAGTGAATATCATGACATGTGAGTTAAAATACTTGTATTGTGCTGACATGACTTGATTCTCGCTATTAGTGTGAAACCACGCTATGAATCTAACACGTGATGTAGGAGAGTATATATGTTATTATATCAAAAGAGTTATAAAAAATGTTTTTCTTCCAAGTAAAACTATTGAAGCTTGAGCAGTTGGGAAAATGCAATCCAACACCCGGGTGACTTCCACTACACATGTACTTATACATGTATGGTGGTCCATCATAACGTATACATGTGATGGTAGAGATGACCCTGAGTGTTGGACTCACCGGAAGCTTCCAAGTATGACCCTCATCATAGCATGAGAAACTGCTAAATATAGAAATTTTAGCCGATACTCACATGGTGCAGATTAGACTTGTGTCTGAACCAGCGCAAATCTATGGTGTTCCCTCCTTCATCACTTGTGAACCCAACATGCATCGGCTAACAAACCAAAATCGAGACGAGCAACAAAACAATTTAAATGAAAATGTAAAACAGACCATAAATTGAATAATATTAGTTAAACCAAAGATAATACACATAAATATACCTTTTAATTAATAATTAATAATTTGTTCTGTTTACCTGATGAATATCTCCCATGAAGTGTGATAAGAATAATAACGCCTCCGTCATATTATCTGCCATTGGAATGGAAAATTCCATTAAAAGAAAACAATAAATTCCACGATAACAATTGAAAATAGGAACACCCGAACAAGAAAAAGACGATTTTCTTACGGCGGCGATCGGAGGTTCCATGCCGGTAGTGTGAAAGCTGATTGGTGAAGTTTTGAATAGCGCCGGCGACGCACATATCCTTAACTCCATGTGGATCATGACAATCCCCTATATTCATCCATCATTATTCATGATTATACAATCAACTAGAACGAAAAATTACGGGAAAAAAAATGTTGAATTTTGTGACTCACTCTGATACTTGAAATTGCAGGCTTGATCTGGCGTGTCGATGAAGTGAAGAGGGCTCGTCCACCGGTACTTATACCAGTGTCGTACTTGGTCCGGCCACACGCACAGCGCTGATAAATCGCCATTAACGTAATCAGGTAACAGCATTTGAACAGCATGCTTCGCCTCTGGTTCCAGCAGCTCCTGTATGTGTTTTTTTCATGCATAACCAATTTAAATGTTGATATTCGGTGAAAGACGAACCAAATTACTCCATATTTGGCTCGAGCTCGATCGTTAAAAGCTCATTTGAGCTCGGTTCGTTAACTTATCAAACCAAGCTTGAACAATTTTTTGTGTTTGATAAGTTTTGAAGCTCGGTTCGAACTTGGTTCGATTACTAAAAAATAATAAAAATATGTACAAAAAAAATCAAAGTACTCGAGCTCGACTCGTGTTCGGCTCGATTAAAGCTCATTTGAGCTCGACTCGATTACTAATCAAACAAGCTCAAACACAAACTTTGAAGCTCGATTGTATTCCAAACAAGCTTGAACAACATCTCGTTTGGTTCAACTCGACTCGTTTACACCCCTACCCTCATATATGAATTTACATGATGCTACGCAATTGGTTTTTTCTTTTTGGCCATAAATATTGTTAATTCCTAGACTCGAGATATTTTTAAGGAGTTAAGGACTCCTTAATGTTGAAATATTCTAAGTCACGATTTCAAATCACGAGGATGCTACCCTTTTTTAGTAGAATTCACGTGAAAAATGGTACTAAAACTTCTTAATCCTAACTTTTTTTTTTTTGGTGTCTCTTAAGTGAATAATAATTTTATAATGGATCGAATGCAACAGTGCACAAAGTAAGTCTATGTTTCGTCATTGATATGATTGTGTTGAGTGATGAAAATCATCCATCCAACCATGATCTAATGGTGAAAAATGGACAGATTCTATTGTACTGACTTACTATAGAATGACCCCATGTCACGTATCATCACAATCAATACTGTAATGAACTTCATGTGGCCCCCATGACATGGATTCTTATATTCTATTGAAACTTGAAGCCCCAATACCCGATACCCATCCTAAAAACGACTAACGCTAGCAGACTAAACAAAAACCAAGTATACCTGTGCAATTTTGCATGTCATGGCATGGCCCTCTTTGCTCCATGCTTGAACACAAGGTTCATAAATGGTACAAACACAAACAAGAAAAGCCAAAAAAGATACAGAAATTCCTCTTAAAATTCCCATTGAAATTTGCATCTGTTTCTTAAGACTTGGAGAAATGCTCAATGTGACCCACCATGATAATGGGGTAGTTCTATATATATACAACAGAAATTATTGATATATTACAATGCGTACAAGCAAAAGCTTATCCTCTCTTTAAGTTGTTCATCACCAGAAGCAAGAATGGGCAGGGCATATTCCAGAATAACAGCAGGATCCCAGCATTTAAAGAAGAATGCAAGTCATGTGAATATAAAGAAGTCACATATAAGGTACATCTATTCTTCAGACTAATGATGACTTGAAATATAATCAACTATTTAATTAGGTAGTTCATGTCTTGACGTGAGAGGAAGTACAAGCCACAGCTAATGGGGCATGAAGCTATGTAGTTCATCTCTATCCTCCAGTTTATATTCATTCTTTTGCAATAGATAAATGTGTAGAAAAAATACGGTTGAGAATAGCTGCCAAGCGGACTCCACTTTGGGCCAGTCTCTTCTCGACAACTGGTAACCGTGAGAGGAAATAATCGTCTGCAGAAAAAAGGAAAGATTAAAACATACAGGAAAAAATAGCTACCGTTATGCAATAAATCCAAGAATTGCAAGCATATGCAGAATACATAATAAGAGTCGTCGGATAATCTGAGAGCCAAGTCAGCAATCTTACTGTACCTGGTCAAGCGTAAGGGTATAGAGTTCAAAAAACTGTTGAGGTGGCAATTTCTTATTGTAGTGTACAAAGATGCTAAAGAAATTTTGTTTTAAGATTATGTAGAACAGGAGTAGTGAGGTGAAGACAAGTTGAAGAATAAAAGTAGCAGGAAAATCATATGTACCTCCTAAAGTGGTTCCAGGAGTAGCGTTTCTGTAAGCATATTTACATGCTAAATTGATGCTTTCAGAAGCATACCTGCAAAGAGAACAACACAATAAGTACAACCATGTCCCTACTCCAACCCAACCCCAAAAACGAAAAACAAATAATAAAATAACGGAAGAAGAAAGGACCGAGAAAGAAAAATTCATTCCAAATATTATGCAAACTGCTCCCATACATATAAGCTCAGAATAATAATTGATCAGATCAATAATGCTCCTTTTTCCGTATGGACTTAATATGGAAATTCTGTGTTTGGATAATTACATAAACGATTACATAAGGAGCTATTTAGCTATAAAATGGTTCCCTATATCGGAGACTACAACAAAGTGTACATGCAGCTTGCCCAAACAGCTATCAGTTGGCTTTCATTTCTCAAATCAAATTCTCAGTGCTACTTTAATTGACAATTTTTTATATAGTCGAGTATCCAAGAAATACATGTTGGGCGTAAGACAACTCGCAAACCCAATGACAATTCAAAAGAGAAAAAGAATTTCAAGAAAGATTGTAAGCATTCTCATTGAACACACCATCATATAGAATTATTCTCATGATACAAAAGCATACACAGAAAAAATTGATGAGGGGGAATGGAAGAGTAAGACGAAAAAATAATAAAGAGTGTATACTTACGGGTCTGGACAAGCTGTACGGTTGCAATTTGATTTAGATGATACGTCGACAAAGTCATCCTAATTTCAGTTAGACAGACAAAAAAAGGCATGGTAAATACATGACTGCATAAAGTCTTCGACAATTTTAGATTATGGAAAAAAAGCTCCAATGTTGCAATAGGAAGGAATGGCTTATTTAAGTAAGCAATAAAAGAAGGGGAGTGCAATGATAATTTACATCTCCATCAAAGAGAGATCAAAAAAGTAGAAAACTTTATAACCACAAGGTCATCATTTTTCCATCAATGGATGAACAGGGGAAAATGACTACACTAAATACTTACAAGGTGCTAATGCAGAACAACTACATAAATATCGAAGTTAAACTTTAATATACACCAGAAAAGCTTCAAATGTTTTCCTTATTTCACAACAGCTAACAAAAATTACATATGCATAAATAATCATATACGGAGTTATATAAGGACAAAATATTATATTGTTTTTCTAATGGCAGCATAAGTATCTGAGGATCTCTCTCACTGTCATATTCAGCCTTTCTAAACATATTTTAATCAGTACATTTTTTATTCAACATTAAAATTAGGGGATTTTATATGCATACTGTGATATTGCTCTGAATAGATTGGATCATTGTGGTGAGATCTGAGTTGTAGAATGTCTTTAGAGCGGATTCAATGATCATAGTGTCCCACACCTGAAATAACATAAATATAGTAAAATTATATAGTATAAACGATAACAAAAATTTGGTAAATTTCGTCTACCCCCTGAACAAGTTTAAGAAATGCAGCATAATTAATTGTGACTCACATGGTGCAAGTTAGTTTTCCTCCGAAACCAACGGACAGTAATTGTGTTCCCACCTTCATCTCCAATAAAACCAACATGCAATGGCTGCTAACAAGTATTAAATTTTTAGACACTATTGGATCACATTAACTCTGATGTGATATCTCTCATTAAAATAAGGGACCAAATTTTAGAAGATATAGATACAAGAACTACAAAGGAGCATTCACGTCTTGAATAAGTTGCATATTGCAATCTATAGAAAAGACAAATTTGTCCACAAAATGAACTGACCTGATGGACATCGCCAACAAAATGTGATAGGAACATAAGTGCCTCTGTCAAGTTGTCTGTCATTGGAAGAAATGAGTCACCAATTTCCAGGGTATAACTGACCAATTAGAAGTTGATGCTTACACTTATTTACTGAGAAATATGAATCATGACGCTCTGACATAAGCTGCATTGTGTAGTTGTAAATTGCTCCAGTGACACACCTATCTTTTCTTTTAGCGGAGTCATGGCAGTCTCCTATCATATATTGAGAAATTGATCATTGAAGAAGTAACAAAAGTCCGACTCAGAAACTCACATCTATCTTCTTAAGGATTTTTCAACCTCAGAATGGAATATAATCAATTCTGATAAATATAGGACAAATAATGATAACATATATGCAACAGGTGAAGTAAAACTGACATTCTTGGCTCAGCCATGCAAATTATGTGATGATCACCATGTAAACATGATCAGGTAAGTTCAGGCAGGAAACATAATTAAGAGTATGCAGTACACTCAAAGAAAACATAGATCAATAAATGATTTCAGCCTCAAACGTCCATAAAACCTGAAGTAGACATCAATATACAACTGATGCTGTGGACTTATTGATTGACATAAGCTGTAGTTCTTTGACTTCTAAGGAAGTAGTAATCAAGAAAATCAAAGACAATACAAACAACAGATAATCGGGGATTAAAAATTAAATAAAAAAAAAATTCACTTACTGCAGTACTGGTAGTTGCACCTGAAGTCAGGTGTATCCACGTAATGCAAAGGACTACTCCATCGATAGTGGAACCTAACCTCATCTGCCCAGGAGCAAACAGCAGCAAGATCACCTTCAGCACGATCTGGAAGCAATGCTTTGACTGCAGCCACAGCGTCTTCAGTAAGATAATTCTATACGAACCAAAGACAATCCTTTCAGATTTCACTTGAAATAGTTTTCATCAAAGTATTTACGAAAAAGTTTCCAACAAAAGAAGTTGAAGAATTTATCCCTGCACCTTGACCAAGAATTAATGAATGGTGGATTTAACACAGGTTCTGAAATTGATTCGGGCAAACTTCAACTAATGATACCAACAAGACATAACGAGCAAAGTACCACAATGTGAAGGGTGATGCTTACACTACAAACTAAACTCACCGACAAAACTGACATAATTCATGAACATCAACTGCCTAGTTGTACGAGAAGGAAATATTTCAGGGTTGGTTTATGATTCCTACATTCACTATAAACTTGCGGGAAAATTAATTTGCTCTTGTTTCAATGCGAACTATGTGAGCATTATAAAAAGCATTGTCAATGCAAGCATAAAAAAGCAGATGAGTGGATATAATTTGCCAAAATATAGCACAAATACATTAACCTTTCCACGAAAGCAATACCATTTAATAGTGTTCATATTTCTGAATTGGTCCAACAATCAAAAGACACATTTCTGAAACATCCATTGAACTCTGACCAAGAATCAATTACCAACAGTTCAAAATTAACTTATCAAAATCCTCAATCTTCTAAAGGGAGAATAAATTGTTAAAAACAATTTTTTTTTTTTTTTTACCTCAGCAATCTTGCAAATAGCATAATGGCCTTCTTTTCCCCAACCATGATTTGTTGGAATTATTACCATAAAAATGACCAGCCTCCCTATCCACCACAGCTCGAACCCACCCATCTCTGCCGCATATAACCAAGCACACAGTACGTATAAGTCAGATCATATATATACACATTGGAACTATCGTATAAAAAAAAATAAGAGAAAAAGAAAAACAATACAAACATAATCATTATACCTGCAAATCCTAGAGTAATTTTGGGGATGGGGGAACCTCGTAAAGAGCCCTAAAATGGATTGATTTTTTGTGAAAGAGTAGGTAATTGCATAAGAATGGTGCTCACTGGAGTAGGTACTTTGCATAAGAATTGCGTAAGAGTAGGTGATCCATACACACACGCACGCACACACACACACACACATATATATATATATATACTCGCTGGAGATGAGATATTTTATAGTGTAATTAGTCCAAGCTTATAAAATATTTCTGTTGAGTAAGAGATTGACCCACATGGACGTCATTTAATGCATATACGATGATGGTTAGACACAGATGACATGACTCATTTGTCTGGCATTTCTTTTTTGTTGATGCGCAAAGAGAAAAAGAGAGACGAAGGAAGCGAAATATATGCAGAAATTCTTGGGACACGCCATTTGCCTTTACCCCATTTTCTGCAGAGTTAAAACTTTTTTAACAAGAAAGGCGACTTTAGACTAAACCGCGACTTTGACAACAAATTCCGGAGGAAATTGGAGGAAAAAACACTGGAGAGACGCCGCTTTTATTATTTATTCCACGTGTTACTTTTTTTTTTTTTTGGTAACTAGGAAACCGTAGCCGCTACCCGAAGGTGCGCTCTCGGTAAACTCCGCTCTCATACAATAGACCGCAAACCACATGAGGGGGGTAAGCCGCACTAGAAAAATCCTATGCGACGGGCTCATGTTCCCATAGCGGTTTGAACCCGGGTTGTCCCTAAGAGTTGGCCGAGTTGATTTGGTAGAGACCTTTCCTTGTAGAGTAATTTTATACCAGATCGAGTTCAATAATCCGAGTGCAAATTCTATGTCTATCTCTCTTATATAAGTGCATGTGGGGTTCACACATAATATAATTCTGTGTCTATCTCTCTCGTACAAGTGTGTGTGGGGATTGCACACAATATACTTTACTGTGTGGGGGGCTCGTACACAATATTGGGATCATTGATCTCAGTCTAGCATAGATTTTTCCGTATACATGGGTAATTGACAATATCTACCATCGAATTGCATATATTTTGACATTTTGTACGGGAATTTACACCATTTAACTCACATCAAAATGAGTTAACTAAGTTTTGAGGGAAATTATAGGCTATGTTTGGTTATGTTTTGGGATGATATTTTGGTGAGAAATTTATAGGGACATGTGCATATTTGATGAGACTGTGTTTGATTTTATTTTAGGAGTTGATTTTTTTTGGTTTTGTTTTCAGAGAGAACAAAAGTTACTTTAACAGTCAAATAATAAAGCTTTTGTCTGTTAATAATTAGTTAATGATTAAAAATTAAGATAGGGGAAAGACAAAAGTATGGGACAATACTTGAGTTGTAGATTTTTAAATAAATAATCATTGTGTGTTTTTTTGACAAAAGAATTAACATATTTTTTGCCCAAAATTGTGTTAACCAAACACAATTGGGCCAAATTGTGTTTGGAAACATATCCAAACATAACCTATAAATACGAAAAAGGTAAAATTATATACAAAAAAGGTGAAAATATGTAAAATTCTGAAGACAAAATTGTATAAAATGGAGAAACCATGGGAGAATGTGACGCTCAAGCTTCAATATTCCATCATTATTGTCAATGCATATAAAATGATTTTCAAGTGTCGAATAAGAGATTTTAGAGATTTTAATTCTTTGACTAGTCCTGAAATTTGGAAGGATTTCACCAAATACTTACATTTGTAAGGCATAACCTTACCTTTAGACTTTATAGATTTTCATTTTTTTCCCCTTTATATAATTCCATTTTTATTGTATTTATAAATTTACCCTTCTAGTCTGAGTGAACTTATTTTTAGATGAGTTAAATTTCGTAAATTCATTTTAAAATGCCAAAATTATATGCAATTCAAGGGTGTAAAGTGCCCAAAAATAAAATTTAAGGTGTGAAGTACCAGGAAGTGTCAAAAATCAAGGCCTCAACATGCCAATTACCCTGTATACATTTTCCCAATTTAATAATAATAGAATCTAGAGAAACCCCGTACACCGCAAAACCATACCAAAAACCCGCAATATCAAAGCAAGAAGAAGAGTATATGATGAAGGCGATAGTGATCACGGAGTTAGGCGGGCCTGAAGTTCTCCAATTACGAGAAGTCGAAGACCCAATAATCAAAGATGACGAAGTTTTGATAAAGATTGCAGCCACTGCGCTCAACAGAGCTGACACCCTTCAGCGGCTAGGCAAGCACCCTCCGCCTAAAGGCGAGAGTCAGTATCCAGGTCTTGAATGCTCCGGGATCATCGAATCCGTCGGCAGAAATGTTCATCGCTGGAAGATCGGCGACCAGGTTTTGCTTGGATTTTCGCGAGTTCTGTATCTATATATATCACTATGACTATATACTGAGTTTCGTTTTGTACTAATCGTTTTTGTGGTGAACTTGTTTGTTATAGATTTGATGTTTGTGTGATGATAAATATGTAAAATTATGTGTTTTGAGAACAGCTAAATTTGAGGGTTAACAAGGCTTCTGCCATTTCATAATAGTTAGTTAGTTGGAAGGTCACGAGTTCAACTCCAGGCTGTCACAAGTTGTGACAACTTGGTATTAAAAAACCATCGGACCAGGTATCCCCCATCGTCTAGAATTAAAAGAAACAAACCCAGCAGAGGACTAGGAAATTGGAAATTCATCATATTGGATCATGTTGTAGGGTGATTATAGGGAAGGCTTTTTGATGTGGAAAAGTGTGTTAAACAGGTATGTGCTCTTCTTGGTGGAGGAGGGTATGCAGAGAAAGTTGCTGTTCATACTGGTCAAGTTCTTCCTGTGCCACCTGGTGTTTCTTTGCAAGATGCAGCTAGTTTCCCTGAGGTAGCGTGCACGGTCTGGTCCACTATCTTTATGACGAGCCGCCTTTCCAAAGGGGAAACATTCCTGGTAAACTTTGCCTGCTTGATATAGCATCCAAATTCTGGCCATCGTTCATTGTGAAGTTAGAAAGTTGTGGAAGTTGCAGTTGCGCATTGTTATTAGAGAAAAATATGGATAAACACGAAAACTAAAAATAATTTTACATTTGGGTAGTTTTGTATTTGAATATGCTCATGATTTGATTTCAAGGAATAGCCTATTCTAATTGAATAGCAGGACTAGGGTTATCTCTAAATAAATAGCTACATACTGTGATTGGTTTCCAAATCTAGTCGCCATTTACCCATGTTTTGAAGTTATTGCATGTAGCAGACTACTCAAAGATCATCGAAGGTCTATACATTGCCATTCCCTGGTCACCAATTCTAGAAGCTACAACTCTTCAGCAGACTTATGAAGAAAGTGAAAGAAGAAATACGATTCACTGCCTAACTTAATTGGTAAACTTGCAAAGTTTGCTAGTAGAAAGAAAGGCTCTAGAATGTTCTAGGAGCTGTATAATACTTAAATGGAATGAGATAACTGTTAGGTGCGGTGCTTAAAATTCATCAGCAGTCTAAGATCTTTGCAAGGACTTATTATAGTGTCCTACCTAGGATAGTGTTGCTATAATATAAAATTGCTTTTAAGTGACTATAACTTACATGTAATTTCAGATACACGGAGGCTCCAGTGGAATTGGTACATTTGCCATTCAAATTGCTAAATACCATGGCATTAAGGTTTTCGTCACTGCAGGTCACTACAAAATTGACATCAATTGGTGCTGTATAACAATGATGTTTCTTAAACTCCCTGCATTTTTTTTATTGATATAGTAATTCTGTCATTTAGGAAGTGAGGAAAAACTAGCGGCTTGCAAGGACCTTGGAGCTGATGTTTGCATCAATTATAAGACACAGGATTTTGTTGCGCGAGTGAAGGAAGAAACTGGAGGAAAAGGTCGATGGTTAATTGTCTTAGTCCAATAGTTTAGTTTTGTAATCTCGATTAGTAATCTTCAGTTCGTGTTGTGAAATTAGCAAAGCTATCTCAACAGTTATTATGTGCTTTAGGGATTTCTTTTTCTACTGGCTCTTCCATCGGTTTGAATATCTAACTTGCAATTGTTCAACCACAGGTGTTGATGTTATACTAGATAACATTGGAGGTTCATACTTAAAGAGGAACCTGGAAAGTCTAAATTATGATGGAAGGCTTTTCATAATAGGTTTTATGGGTGGAACAGCATCTGAAATAAACCTCGCGAGTTTGCTAGCAAGGCGCCTCACAGTGCAGGGTAACATGTTTGAGCCTGCTGCACATGTTTCCAAAAATTTTCTGTTGTTTTTTCTAAGTAGAACCAATAGTGTAACTCACACATAATGCCTTTAGAGAAAGGATCATTCTCAGCGTCGTGATATGAAGTAATATTTTTTATGAAAGAAATATACATGCTCCTAAAGTCATACTCTTAATTAAAGGTCTTCTATGTGGGCTTATTGTGCATTAATGCAATCTGTGTATAGTAAAAAAGAAATAGTTGTGGATGCTCGATAGAGCTATTGAAGAAAATATGATCATACTTCTGCATGCTGAACCACAATGTGACTTTTCATATAATATATATATATGTGTGTGTGTGTGTGTGTGGGAGGGTGGGTGGGTGGGTGGGTGTAATACATGTTTCTCATCCACGTATGTCAGATTAATGATGATTCATTTATGCTCAATGTATAAATTGAGTTGATAACAGTACCTTACTGCTGAAATGTGCTTTATTTCTTACTCTGAGTTCATTGTTATTTGACAACTTTGTTGTAGCTGCTGGCCTCCGAGGTAGAACCACAGAAAATAAAGCTCTGATTGTGAGTGAGGTGGAGAAAAATGTGTGGCCAGCAATAGCTGCAGGCAGGGTGAAACCAGTCCTGTACAAAAGCTTTCCATTGGAAGAAGCTGCAGAAGCTCACCGGCTCATGGAAAGCAGCAAGCATATAGGAAAGATTATCCTGGTTCCGTAATCATATAGTTTGGTTATTTCATAAACAAGTCATTAGCAACGTTCATCATTCAAACTCTGTGAAAAGATACTGTACTATATGTTTATTGTCCGAACCTGCATACAACTGTTTCAGCGGTGTGCATATGTAAGACAGTGCTTGAGAAAGAATATTAGGCTTCAACGCATTAATATTTAGTGACACGCCTTTTGCAATATCATCTGGAAAGTAACACTGTGTTGAAAGAAGGCTTCAGTACTAACGCTTAACAGATAAATTACAGGATCATTGTGTGCCTCTCATGAACTAGGATTATGTAAACTCACTATTCCCATAAGCAATAATACAAAATGGATACTACATAATTTCAGGAATTGCACTTGACTAGTCAAATATAACAAGTTCACTATCAACCTTTTTCTTATACATTTTAAAGAGACCCCCTCCTTCAGAGCAAGAGATCTCTGGAGAATGCCTTTGGAGAGCAGCTATCTCAAACCCTACAAAGAGCTTCAACTGCCAAGCTTTTCACAACATTTGGGCAGGGGTTTCCAAATATGGCTGCCGTTACAGGAACTGTACATCCATTCTTACCAACGCAGGCCTGTTTAATAATCCAAATTCATCAGAAATAACTCGTGTAATTCAGTTATAGCTCTTCCTCTTCAATTGCAACAAAAATACAACATGAAAATTGCGACATAGAGGCTAATATTTGTTGGCAAAATAGGCTAATCACACAACATTACCTGCTTTAGAATTGAAGAAACATCGGTATGACAACTCCCTGGACTCAGTGCTCCACATTTTCCTACATGAGTCCCAAAGCTAGCAAAACTAATTGAAGCAATATGCCATCCTGATTCACAGGCCAGTCGAAGTTCAGGGGTTCTGGATACGAAATTCACACTTCGTTCCCAAGTATCAGCTGGTGGAAGATCATCCTCTGATACACGGCTACATATTTGTTGCCCAGTTCGAGTCAACAAAGAAATTGTTGAAGGGTCACCTCCAAGCTCTTCATGGATCACAAGTAAGTTCTCACCAGGTTGAATCCAAGAGCGTGGCACATGATACCTGGAAAACAATTCATCTTAGTGAAAGAAATCCCGAAGGCACATTGAGGATACAATTGAATTCTTAACCAAAGAAGAAACAAAGTGAAGCTGATTTCTGTTTCTTCTCACAATGTTTGAGCAGGTTGACCACACTTCTTCAAACATTTGGATGCATCATAAGTTCCTCTATAATCACAATCTTCTGAACAGCCACTTGAAGGTGAGAGATAAGAAGACCAATATCTCCCTATACTTTGACCATTTATCCACGCTTGGCCCTTACCCATGCCAGCAAGATTCAATGATAACGGACCTTTTCCTTCTGGAGCAAGGAATGCAGTCTGACAATACAATGCTATATATTAGATCAGACATGTTATAATGTTTTTTATCTTCCTTTTCTGAGGAATGCAAAAACTAAATATAATGTAAGCAAAGGTGGGATTCTTGAATATTAATGTTGAAATATATTTTTGAAGAAAATATACCAATGGGAGATTAGCTTATCAAGATAAACAGATAAGACAAATTGAATTTCTCGTGTTTTTTAACACCCTAATAGTTTCTTTAAAGTTCAGTTTCATCCGTTAGAGAAATGTTTAATCTAGGCATCAGTTATGGACTTATGGTTCTGTCAAGGGAAGTAAAAAAAACGTCATAGTTCAATTTCAATAGTCAAATAGCAGAAAAAATTGATACATGTTGGATACTCAATCGAATCATAATGGAAAAAGAAGTGAGATAGAATGTGTTAGGTTCATGTTTTTTTTTAAAACATGAACCTAACATTTTCTATTTCACTTCTTTTTCCCTTCTGGTTCATGGTTGAAAAGCTATATAATACTTCAGTGTAAAGTTTAAAGTGGGTAAAAGATCTAACACCAAATCATGGGATTGTATTGGTCTGAGGTGTACGTTTAAGTATAAGCTGGCTGCATCCAGTTACCTTGTACCATATCAAACTCTGATTAATTGGTATATCACTCCCCTGGGTCCAAATTGAACTATTAGCAAGAGATACATTCTCAAGCCCAAGGAATTCACCTTCAAGTCCCACCTGCAAATATATGCATGTTGCTGAAATATCATTTATTGCAAATAAAATATTAATTTGCTATCTAAGTTAGAAGTACAAACTACGGCTCCTTTTCCTGTGCCCAACAATTACCATGAAGCTGGAAAGGCAGATCTAGCACACAAGACTTGAGAAACAGAAAGATATGATAAAAATGAAATCCATGATATGTAAATTACAACCATTATGTTATAAATACCAATATAACAAATCATTGTACATTTAACTACCTGATAAGTCCACTGCGTGAAAGAAAGATTCCCCTTCAAATCCATCGAATCAGTGAGTATGACGGAATATATTCCCGCCCCTTGGACGTCAAACCATGGTCCATAGTTCTGAAAAATGCATATATTGAAGAGTTCTCAAATCAAACAAATGAAAAACAGAGATTTTCAAAGAAAGACCAGCTACCTGTAAACCAATCATCATGCTCAGAATGTCTAATGTGTTGGTCCCACTGTGAAGTTGTACTTTAGCACTCATTGTGAAGTTGGCATCATCATGATTACCGTAACTGAATCCTGAAAAGACCCTCAGTAGAATTGCTATCTGATTTGGCTAAGGAATTCTTTTAGCACGAACAACACGTATTAAGAGTATAAAAACCCACCCACATCAGAAGACATAGTATACTAACTAATAACCTACTGTTGAAAGTATCTACATGTGAGAACTAATGAAATAATCATGTTAATAGATCAGAAGGGCAGTGACAAAAAGTGTTCTATTACTTTGCAAAGAAAATTCAGAACAGAAAAGTGGCAGAATATTTCAGAGATACACAGACGAACAAGAAATGCAGTATTCCAACATTCATTGTGCATGAAATTTCTTTTTTTGTCCATTTTTTTTTCTTTTTCAGCAGGTACACCTAACAAAACTTCATTTATGAAGGACTCATACAAAATAGAATGCTATAATCCAGATTCAGCATAGATTGAAAAAGTTCTTATATCATGGGTTGGTCAATGCAAGATCTCATAAAAATAACAGGCTGTCAGGGGTAGTAATCTGTCACACTGAAGCGTGAAATGCAGAAATATAGCAATTAGATCTGAACAAAATGAACTGAAGACAATCCCTGATCACTATCTCGACCATAAAGACAAAATAAATAGAAATAATAACCTAAATAGAATTTTGGGTAGCTAAATTAATCATCTCAGTACTGCATGCACTGCATACGTTGCTTACCTACTAGTTGTTTGTTTACAAAAAGAAGAGCTGCATGTCCCAAGCTCCCGATGAGCAAACCTACTTCTTTTGTTTGATTTTGCTCAATTTTCTCATCCATATTTATGCTGCCATGACAGACCATAGTAACAAATAATATTAAATCTAATGCATAGACATGACGTGGTTTGCTTAGAGTCAGGAAAGGAATTAATTATAACAATACTAGTCCCTGTAGTGCACACTACGCGTGTGCAAAAAAAAAAAAAAAGGCTTAAAAAAGTCTTGAGTAAAATTAATTAATACAAAATAAAATAAATTTGACATTTAAATTTTTGAATAAGCATCAAACGAATAAAATATAAAAGAAGATAATATAGAGACAAAAATAAGCGGAAAAGAAAAGAACGTGTGAGATGAGAGAGAATGTGAGGAAAAATAAGGAAATATTAGGAGAGAAGAAATAGGAGATGTAATATATATAAAGAAATACTTGGGACACTTGTCAAATTTTTAAAATAGAAATGGCTTCACCAAAACTTGACAGCCCAAGGTAGTTTTTCTATGCCCTTCCCACTTCATATAATAGTGTAGATACTATAGGATTATCTCTTTATTCCTGAAAGTATCCAAGAGAACTAAATTTTAGGTTATTCTGATGCATAATACTGTTTCTGTTTCCATGAACATATTACGCAGCAATTTAGCATATGTACAAACAATACAACTTTACAGTAGAATAAGACAGAGAAAACTAAAAGGAAAAACAATGAAGCAATTTACCTTGTCGTATACCAGAGGAAATCACTTGTATCTTTTGTTGTATTTATATGCTCCAATAACCGTGAAGACCGAAATGAATAGTTACCCCAAATGCCCACCTTTTCTTTGTACCAACTCCAAGATGATGATGACAAAGAAGAGTCACGCATGGTGATATTCCAAGTAGAAGCATCATCATCAAGTGTTACTTGCGAAACAACCTTTATCCACGACAAATTCAAGGAAGAATCTCGGTAAGATATTAGAGCTGAGGAACTGTCATCAGATAAACTTCTATATCCACTTTAGATCGAAAGACAAGTATAAATTAGCAAAGGTAATACCAAATCTGCCCAAACGATGATCTTGAAACAAAAAATCCTACTTTAATAATCATCTAAGTTAATCAAAACGCTGCTAGAAAAGCTGGCAAATTAGGACCAAAATAACCACACATATTAATCGGGGGTTTTTTTTTTTTTGGTTGCTTAATTCAAAACATACAGAGGTAGAGGGAATACCTTAGCTGTATTGAATATCACATTCTTACAGTCAGGAAGAATGCTAACAGACCATGCAGGAAGCAAGTAAGAATTTCCACTGAAATTGACAGTTGCATCAGAAGAGCTACCATAATTGGCAAGAAAAGCTGCACAGTTGTTGGAAGATTTATAGTATACATGCGCCTGCTAGTAAATATGACAGTTAAATTCCAAGTGTAGATGAGCCTTGTACAACTCCAAATGAATATTTATAGTCGCCATAGCTAAATTCACAGTCCAGTACATGAACAAAAGACATCCCTTAGGAAAAACACATTCATGGAAGGCAAACGACAAATTAGATGAAAGTCATCACTTATCTCTACGATGGCTATTAACACACCAAATTCTATATGTGCAACTGAAACACTCTTCAGATTTAACAAAACAAAAATAGGATTCAATTGCAAGGTCTGTTTAAAAGATCAGTTTGAAAATATTAAAACCATATCCCATTATCGAATGCTTATAAACTTGCTGCCACCTGAACTGAATTTCAAAAGTCATGTAGACACAAACTGCTGTCCTGCGCTAACAAACATACAGTTTACAGAACATAACAAAACTCCAAATATTTACAGTATAATATCATAATATGCCCTAAAATATTATTTTCTAAGGCAAGACTGCAAACAACAGGTGCAACTTAAAGTTCAAAAACTGCATAGTCAGTTAACAATAGAAAAAAACCTTAGATACAAACGTACCTCAAGATTCTCTCCGAGAGACATTTGAGTTGCATTGACATTGACCAAATGTTTCTCACACTGCTTAATTGCAATGTGAAGGTCACGCAGGTGGCCCCACTTTGGCTGATTGATAAAACCTGCAGAAATTGCTTTTATAAGATGAAAGTGATTAAGATGTACGATGGTTAATGATGGGTTATCATGCTAATTCCTGTGCAAGCTATTATAAATTTTGCTGCATGAACTGTATCTCTTAGTGACCCCATTATCTTCTCAAAATTCTTCTTATTGCCCATACAGTTGACTTTTATGGCGTACATCATCCCATTAAGTCTGTAATCTTCAGGGGAACTTGCGAATGGTCAATCTCACGGCTCTTTCAAATTAATTAACACTGTTTTCCAGAAAATTTGAAAATTCAGGATATATCAATTTTAAGAACCCAAAATTCATATAATCCTTTTGGAAACTTCGTATATATATAATTATCACTCTGGACAAGACATTACAAATATGAACGGAAAACAACGTGCCAGTGAATAGCAGGTTATCCTCTAAAATTGCAGGATATCCTCTGCTTAAAGTTCACACATAGGCTATTCCATCTTTGAAGCAAATAACTGGTCGAGTTGTCGTTAATGGTGAGAATCGGAAATTATGATGTGGAGAGGACTCTCAGAAAGTTTACCATACTCATCTATTGGAGCATCATAGTTATAACTAGTTGCAACCAAAGGACCTCCTGCTGTTCTACCGAAGTTGGTACCACCAAAATACTGCAAGAAAGTATTGGGAAAGAGGCGTTTGTTTATATCAGGTCAATAAGGGGCACCTTTGTGATATCGACCTAATCAAACTCACCATGTAATAGTTTTGGAAAGTGCCACCCGTTTCAAAAAAGCGTGCGACAGCAAAAGCTAAGTCTTCAACAGGTCGAAAAGGAACAGCATATCCAAATGCAAGGAACCTATAAAGTTATACATTCAGTGCTGGATTGTAGGAACATGTAAAGACCAAGTATAAAGTAAAACAGAATTTCTCCATCTATATCTTATAACAAAATTATGTGTATTGTTACCATCCAACATAGTTCTCCGTCCACATTTTTGGCTTGAATGGTGAATTTGGAGCAAATCGATCACAATAAAACCCATTGCAAGTGTTTATCTGCATCATTATAGGATTGGAGTAACAAAAATATTAGGCACCTTTGTTTGTTGAGCATTTTTAAGGACTAAAGGTCAGCATGGATCATTGATGTGATTATACTTACAATTGGATCAGGTGCATCTTCCTGTGCACACATCACCCAAGGAACGGTAGTATTAAGTTTGACAGCTGTTTCTGCAGCCCATTTAACATACAACTCTCCACCTACTCCATAAGCCCATTCAACGTTTCCATATTCATTCTCGACCTATAACAATACACTCTCCTAAAAGAATAAATAAACAAATAAAGAAATACTGGAGAACTAACTAATTTAAAACCACATTCAACAAGATATATTAGTAATCTGAGCAAGAAAATAAGGCTTTCTAGCTCACAGGACTCTACCAACGACATAGTAAAATAAGTGACGGAATTTTTTTGGATTCTCAACTCAGTTTGTAATGGCCGATCCTATACTGCGACCAGTGTGTACGATGAGAAAAAAATAGTGAAAAAGTGAATTACCTCAATAGGTCAAGCAGGAGTAAGTTCACCTATATGAATGCTTAAATAAAAATTGGCTGCTCAATTTTTTTAGGAAAAACATTATAAGCTTTGAATTGAGAGTGAAAAACATTAGACACAAAGAATTGTTTCCAGCTCCTAAGCCATTTTGCATTCTAGAAATGGGTACCTCAGAAAAAACACTTTTAATCAGATTTGCCTCGACATAAAATGGTTGCGAAATAGGCTAGGGAAGTCTATAATGGTAATCAAGTACATAAAAAGAAGAAACCTGTGCAAGAATAATTGGCCCTCCTTGAGATGCAAAAAGATTCTCAGCCTTCATCAAGTTAACTATTTTGGCAAGAAAACGCTCCATTTCTCCCTGCATTGATGATAAGACAAGCTTTATAAGAGATCTTGAACTTGTATATTCATTCGTCAGAAACTATAATGCAATAAAGGAAGAGTTGAGATGCACCTTGAAAAGGTCATTTGTTGTTCGGAACTGTATTCCGGGGATAAAATGCAACCAAACTGGGAATCCCCTGCTCACAAAAGATTAGAAAATGAAGAAAGGACGCATACACACATGTATAAATATATATAATAGATGAATCATTTCATCTTTAATTTTAAGAGTATATAAGATTGCAAAAACTGCACTTTACTCTACTTTTTTTTTGCTAATTGCATGTTACTCTACTTAATTAAAGAGATCTAAACAATTTTCTAAGAAGCCATAAGGCACAGTTATTGCCTTAAGTCACCAAACAGTGATAACTTGCTACAGAAGAAGCAGAGTTCACAGAGCTAACCCATAGTTCCATTCCGCGCAAGCATAGGGGCCAATTCTCAAATGCACGAAGAGACCGGCTTCCTGCACATCTTTCACAAACCGTACTAAGTCGAACCTGCCGCCAAAGTAATACTACAATTCGGAAAGCGACTGTATTAGAAACTAGAGTTAGTCCAAAGTCCATAATATGGAGGATGCATCTCCGGCATGCAAATAGAAAGCATTATACAGAATACTGACATGTAACAGAGTCCAACCTTATGGAGGATATGGCAGAGGCTGAAAAAAGTAGGTATTATCCAAAACAGGAACCTCAGAAAATTTCTTAAAAATCTTTCTGATTTATGACTTTAACAATAAATGTAAAAAAGTTGAGTAAACTCATAATGCTTCAAAACTGACATGTTAAGCAGGAATTAAAAGATAAAAGCAAAGACAAGCAAATGTAGAATAATACTCAGCATTGGGAATCAAAATATCTTTTACAGCAAACTAGACTTCGAATTTAGTTCTCCAACCATGACATATACGTTTATTGCAATTGATACATAAAGCATAGAAGATCCTTACCATATGTCTCCTTAATTCTACAATATCTTAAAGCACACATCAAACTGAGGACCAAAACAAGCCATAAACGAGAAATAAGAACTTAACAAAAGAACGAATTCAGTTGACCTAAAATTTCGAGCATAGAACATACTCTCTACCACTGTTATTAGAAGCACTTATATAATACCTCTCCTCTCACAGGCTCATGATAATTCCAAAAGACGTAAGTCTCGATAACGTCCAATCCTCCATCCTTCGCCTTCCTAATGATTTCAGGCCATACCTTCAATTCACCAGAAAAGAAAACATTCACGCTCTTTAATACATCACACACACGATCATCAAACAAAAGTAAGATTCATACTCACTTCCGGCGTGGTTCGAGGATAATGCACAGACCCTGACTGCAAGATTCTCCTCTTTCCATCAATGACCAATGCCTTGCTATCATATGTAACACTTGTCGAAGCCGCTCTTAGGCAAACATTATCTTGAAAGAGTAAAATAACCAAGAAAATTATACGCAACATTTTATTTGTTTCCATGATTCGATGAAAACTAACTAACAACAACTTACCTTATAACAAGAGCTTGGAAAGTGACCGATGATCACGAAAATTACAGAATTGTCTGTTTCTGTATCCTTGTTTCTGCCCCTTCCTTTTCGTCGATGATTTTTTGGTTCTTTGTGTGTGACGGAGACCTAAGATTTTTCCGCATAATGACAATTCGAAAAAGAATTTGTTTTGAGAAATCGTTTACCTTGGCGCCTTCTTAATTCTTGAATTTTCGAATCCGACCCGTTCTGTAAGCGTGGAGAAAGTGAGATGCGACAGCCGACACATATATATATATATATATATATAGCATTTTCCTATATATATATAGAGGTGACGCCAAGCGTTTTTCTTGATAGGTACGTTTTGACAGAGGATTTTGCCCAAGACACAATATATTAAATTACATAAACGGGATGTAAACGGTAAAATAAAATATATATATATAGCATTTTCTTTTTACGCCAAGCGTATAGGTACTAAAGACACACATAAACGCGGTAAAATAAAACCTTTTTACTACTAATAATGCCTATCACCTTCGCACGTTTTTATAACACACAAGACGGATAAGACAAAGACGCATATCCAGGCATATAACAGTTCAGAGAACGCGGTTAATAAAACCCTTTTACCGTTGTAATGCCAATCGCAAACACGTACCACGTTTTCTTAATACATAAGAAAGCTAAGATAAAGACGCCTTTGACAGTTCAGAAATGTGCCCCTAAATTAAAACCTTGAGCAAAATCCCATGTACCCCTGGGATAGGCCTTATTATTCTAAGGGCCCCCGATGATAAAAAAATTCATAGAATATCCCCTTATAAAAAAATAAAACAATAAAAAAATAAAAAAAGCACAATTTAACCCCCTACGCCCCTCACTCGCACGTAGTACGACTGGTTATAATTTTCTTGACCTTTTCGGATAATTTTGCCCCTGATTAACAATCATTAGATCAAATAGGATATATTGATATAATCGACTGTCCAGATTAATATCTATATATTGTTTAAATTTGATTAATCACATCCATAGATATAAAAGATATCAACGGTTCATATTAAACATATTTTATTTAATTATTTATTTTATTTAAAAACATATTTTGTTGGGTTTCGCGTAAAAACACATAAACGCAGTGGAAGGATTTCAAAAATTTAATTTAAAACTCAAAGGTGTACTCTAATTCGCATAATGAATCTCAAACATGCATTAACGAGTAAATCCGACTTACCCGTTGAAGCGAGGTGGTAGGAGAATACAATTCTTCTTTTAAACTTTAGATTAATGAACTTCTTGAATTCTTCAACTCTTGTGTTCTTCAATTCTTGAAGTTGTAGATGAATCCAACAACGAATCACGTTGCCTCTAAATTATCACGCGCGAATTGATGACGAAAAATTCCCTTCTTGTTCTCTATAGGGGCGACGGCTTTGGTGAATAGAGAGGGATGATATTTTTCTTCTTCTATTCTTTTGAAAGTTACAATTCATGTAATGTGTTTACTTCTCTAGGTTAAAGTCAGGAGAGCCCTTTTATAACTTACTAAATTGTTGACCAAGACAAAACAAAAGAGAATAATTTGATCATCCAATCTAGCCTAATGGGCGTCCATATAGGGCCCAGAATTCTTTTGTTTTATCAATTTCTTTATTCAATTAATTATTTATTTTATCCAATAAATAAATATATTAATTAAATAATAAAATTAATTAGATATATTAATTCATTAATATATTTCTCTAAGAAATTAATTAATAATTAATCTTATCCAATAAGCAATTAATTATTTAACTTATCCAATAAATTAAATCTCTCCAAAATAAAATAGAAAATCTCTTTTTCAATTTTCTTCATAAATTCTTTAGCGCGACTCTTTAGGTTCGTTTCATTTGGCAATGAGAGGAAACCAAAGGAAGTGGGTAACACTTAGCCAGTCATGCGGCCCACTTCGTAGCCCAAATGAAATACGAATGAATGGATCATTCCACAATCTTTCAATCGTAAGTACCGTGTATGTATAAACCCTTCGTTCATGTTCCCCGGTCAAGTGAGAGTCATGGTTATGTCAAACTCACTGGATTTGACCATATGTAAAAATTATAATAATACGAGATCATTGAGATCGATTTGGTGCCTAGCACAATCGTCTCGTTTGTTTTGGCCAAAGACTTTGATCTCTATTTATCTATAATTACATAGGGTACTTTCTCATTCACTTATGAGAGAACAACTTAGATATCTGTTAAGACTACAACTTGCCCATCAAGTCTGCATTTCGAGGTTGACCCCACCAACGGGTGAATTGGGTCTAACTACTCTAGTGAAAGACTTTACGTCACAAATGCATATTCAGCTTGATACTTCAGGTCAAAGGTTCACATATACCTATTACGCATAATCAGTTCTGTCATTGACAGTCACATAGTGAAAACCTATGTGACAGAACCAATGCGAGTCGTGTTCGAGCATATCAGTTCCACTGATATGCCTACAATCTTAATCTTCTATCATCCCATGATACTAGATAGGCACTCTCATGTCGAAGCTAAGATTGTACAAGTATTCAAAATCTTTATTTGTCCATTAAAAACTTCATATTACTTGCGAACTTATTTTAGTAATCAAGATCGATCTCTTTAGTGTCACTCTTCCTATCTCATAGGAAGTAGAGGGATCGCACTGAAAACATGGACAAAATATTTTACACAACTTATAGATGCAGATAAGAATTAAGTGAAAAACTTAAATGATGCCTTTTATTATAAATAATATTTAATTCAATACAAGATAGATGTTCTATTCATACTATCCTCTATGACATCTGAGAGCATAATTCTAACATATTTTATATATAAGTATATACCTTTTAATTTATCAAGATATATTAAGAATATAAATACCTACAACATGGCTACCAACCCTCACACCACCACTCACCACTCATCCTCACGCTGCCGAGCCTCCGCCGTGTACAGCCACCGCCGCCTTCTACTACGTCATCGCCGTCTTTTACAATGCCGTCATTGTCGCGCCTTCGCCAAATAAGAAATGTCGTCGCCGTCCTTCTGCAAATTGAAGCCCATCTCCGTCGCCCACAAACCCAAATATGGAAATTTCTCAAGGGATGCAAACCCAAGAATTGCTCCAAAATAAGAAACAAAGAGACTTCTCGCTCACCGTCATCGGCAACGGCCAGATTGGTCAAAAAGAGCCCCACATTCTTTTTCCTTTTTTCTTCATTTTTAGTTAAATATACATATACATATATTTACACATGTATTAATTGATATTACTTTCTCATGTCTGCATTTATTTATTTGTTCACTTTTGTTGTGTGTGTGGTTGAATGGCAATGACAACGCAGCGCCGATGATGGTGGGTTGGGCCACTATGATTTTAAAAGATCTATTTTGCATTTTTCCTGCATTTATTTAGATTCGCGACGGGGGTGGGAAGTTAACTCCGAGGTGGCGATGGGGTGTTGTTTGCGAGAGCACCGATGGTGGCGGGGATTTCTTGAGAAATGATGGATGGTGGTGGTGACTCCTGACGGCTACGGCGACCGTAGCAGTGCGATAGGTTGGTTATTGTAGAGGTCAGCGGTGATGGGAGACTACTGGGGAAGAAGATGGTGGTGGTGGTGTATAGGAGGTTAGAGGTGGAGGTTTTGGAGAAGAAGATGATTGGATAAGAAGAAGATGAGAAAAAAGAAAAAGGAAATACAAAATTAAATTAAAAATAATTATAAAATAAATAAATAAAATGTAGTTTAAATATTTTCAAAGTACAAGGGGTAGATTGTCAATTTTTTTACAAGAAAATTCAAAGGCAAAATATGTTTAAGGAAGCAATGAGTATATTTTTTAATAATATGAGGGGGTAGATTGTCAATTTTTTTTATCATAGGGGGGCTTTTGAAGAATAACATCTATCATAGGGGGGTAAATGGGATTTTGCTCTTAAAACCTTTTTACCATCGTAACTTGTAATGCTGCTTTTGACCTATTGGTGCTATTTTTCTAGTATAACAATTTTAGCATTATTTGCACGAAACACCTATTTTTCATCCTGTAACTGTGCCCGAATACAATTTTAGTCCAGAGCTTTATATTTGGGACGTCATATGTCTCACTTTTGGTCTCAATCGAATATTCCGTCCAAAATTTAATGATCAACTCTGTTAATCAATATTTTGACCATTTTTTTTTGGATAATCCATGCGTGAATATATTTGCACATAAATTATATTCAATATCACCATGTTTTTATTCAACATCACATGTCACTTACTCATAAAATCTCCCCAAAAAAATTGTTGAAAATATTGACTAACGGAGTTGACCGTTAATTTTGAATGAAAATTTTGGTTGGACCTAAAAGTGAGATATTTAGAAAATTACAAGATTAAGTATGAGATTTATATAAAATTCGGGAGTAAAATTGTACTCCCATCACAATTCCAGGACAAAAAATGCGATTTGCCCGTTATTTCTAATAGCACGCTTTATGTCTAAGTCTAACCATTGACTTCCCTCTGGAATTTTGAGCGATTTTACAATGTTCGTGAAACCTAGTAAAGATATTTTTTCTTGATCCTATTACTCATCGAGTGTTCTTGTTGACTGATTGGTTTCGCAGAATAAGCAATTTTGAGTTGCTCTGAAGATGGATTTTGCCAATATGGATCGGGGGCAAATCACGCTGGCGGCTTCAGGAATTTCGGTGATGCTAACAATGCACTTCACATTTCAGCTGTTATCGCAGCACATGTTTTACTGGAAGAATCCAAAGGAGCAAAAAGCCATAGCTATAATCATACTCATGGCCCCTATTTACGCTATTAACTCCTTCGTCGGGTTATCGGATATCCGCGGCAGCAAACCCTTTTTCATGCTATTACACTCCGTTAAAGAATGTTATGAGGCTTTGGTGTGTGCTCTTTTCTTTTTGCCTTTTATTTTTCTCTTTTGGTTGTTAACTGAATAATATTGATTCGTGTTTTGTTTATGGCTTTTTTGCTTCTTCTTAGGCTATTGCGAAGTTTTTGGCTTTGATGTATAGTTATTTAAATATTTCATTGAGCAAAAATGTTGTGCCTGATGAGATAAAAGGGAGGGAGATTCGACACTCGTTTCCGATGACTCTTTTCCAGGTGAGATTTTGCTGTAATTTCGATATGTTTGATTCACTCGTGTATTGTTTTTCGAGTATTTGCTTATATGTAATAGAGAAACAAAGAGTTTCTATATGCATGGTTGTCAGAATGCCAACGAAGATCGAATAGCTTTAAGGAGTTACAGATGAGATGCTCGTCTGAATCGTGCAAGTTGTACATAAGGTTCGAGGCTTTATGCAGCAAAATTCGAACTGAGAGCAATAGTTACTGATTGGCTTCTAATTACCATAGACCAGAATGCGCCTATATATGTTTCGATTGGGTGATAGATTATAAATCTGTGTGTCTAAGAAAAGTTCCTTGTTGGAAATATGCAGCCTAGAAAGACGCATTTGAATCACCAAACTTTGAGGCTTCTCAAGTACTGGACGTGGCAGTTTGTTGTCATCCGTCCCATATGTTCCATCTTGATGATAACATTACAAATTATGGGGATGTATCCAAGTTGGCTCAGTTGGACATTCACCATAATTCTCAACTTATCGTTTTCGTTGGCTATGTATTCTTTGGTTGTCTTCTACCATGTCTTTGCCAAAGAATTGGAACCACATAAGCCATTGGCAAAGTTTATCTGCATCAAAGGGATCGTTTTCTTCTGCTTTTGGCAGGTAAAATATGATTTTCTATTAGAGAATTATTTTGGTTATGGAATCTGAGCATTTAACACTCGAGTTTCTCAATTAAATTCAAACACATTCCCGCAATGGCATGTTTATTATGTATTTTGCTTTAGATTGACTAAAGGCACAACTAGAAGCATGAAGAAGTGGGAGGTCGTGCTTTGGTCATATATTTTGTTTGTGACATTTTTCTAAGAGTTAGAAGGGATGCGCTAAAACGAATTAGACCTCACTGTGCATGTATACGTAAAATTGTTTTCAATTTCCAGGTAGGATCTTGATTAAACTTCTTGCTTTGCTGCTTACTGAATTTGGTGATGCAACTTGTCATTATTCGGGTTTGAACCAAATAATGCTATAAGAATGAAAGAGTTACTAATCGTGCTGCTGCTGAATCATCTGATACATATTCATGGTTGTACATGTTAATATAATGTGATCATTTTCTTGAGTGTGTGCTGCTTTTGAGATTTACATTGAGCACTTCTAATCAGTTCTGGATGCTTATTGTTAAGAGAAGGTTCAAAGCATGGCCCATTTGTATTAATTCAATCTGTATCAATGGGAACCATAACCGTTTCCATTATTTAATTATTCATTTTGTTAGTTTTAGTTCGCTAAATATCCTGATAATGTACAGGGAGTAGTGCTTGACATCCTTGTTGCAATGGGCATTGTTCGATCCCACCATTTCTGGCTAGATACGGAGCACATTGAGGAAGCCATTCAGAATGTTTTAGTCTGTGTTGAGATGGTCATCTTCTCCGTTCTCCAGCAGTATGCATTTCACGTTTCACCTTACAGTGGAGACATGGAATCCAAGCTTAAGCTACGGAGAAAGGATGAATGAGTTGTTGCCTGTTAGGCAGTGGCAAGCAACAACGCATTAAAACACGTCACTCAATCTTTTTATACAATGATCTATGAGCAATTCAGTAGTAAAATTGTTATAGTGATCGATATTCTGTAACTTAAATCTATTTTATTGTATAGCATAATTTTTGTTTGATTGGGTTCGAAGAATCGTGTTCACTTCCGGTCTGAGGCTCTCTCATAGTTACAAAAACAAAATTTACGCTTTGGGTACATCCAAAACAATTCTACAAACACAATGAAACCAGTGCAGTCACTTGCTACAAATTTTCATAGTCTTAGGGTGCAATTATCAAGAACTACGGAAAATTCTAATGGTCGGTGTATACCATTGGATGAGGGGGGTATTTTAGTAAATATCCCCTCCTATTGAGGGATCCAATGGTATACACCACACCAGGACCATTGGTACCGGTGTGGCATAGAATGACCCAAGAACTACGGCTGTATGTTTATGTTTTCTGCAACACAATTTTATTTTTCGGATCACCAAAAAATAAAAATACACATTCCAAACCAAATTTTATAGAACATACTTAAATTTAAATCCTATTACACACTCCCCTATAAAACATCCAATAACCATCCAATAACCTGAAGGGTTGGTACGCACCTGAGTTAGGAGCGTGTTCAACATCCTCCGGTGACAAATCCCCTCAGACCATTGGCATGCTCAGTACCGCGAAGCGAGATTAATCCCCTACCCAATATGGTGTGGAGAAACCCGTGGAAAAACCCAAAAAAAAAAAAACAACCAATCATTTCATCATTTCAACCATTTTCAATCTTCCATCATTTTTTACAATATCTCATTATCCAACTCATTATCTTTTTTACTTTATCATCTTTTATATAATAAAAATTCATATTCATTTTTTCAACTATCATCATTAATTACATTATCTCGCTATCTTTTTCACTATCATCATTACATTCATAAATAATTCAATTATTTCATATATCAAATCCTAATAAAAATCAACTTTATATCATATCTACACTACTTTCAATAATTTTTTAAAAATACATCCAAACAAATAAATAAATTCAACATTTTCACACGAATTTTTATAATACACATTCTCCAAAAAAAAACTCAAAATTCATTTTCGAAAGCACAACCATACGGAGATTAAGTATTTTTTTGCACCAACTTTGAACCCTCGAACGAGAAGAGACGTACTGCATTTTGATAGCTCATATCAGCAAGTTCTTTTTCTTCCACCTCTAGTAAATGTGCAACATAAGCAAGTACATGATGAATGTTAGCAGGATGATTAAGTTTTTCTTCAGGCTGTGGAGATGCTTCCTTTTCTGCGTTGTTTGAGGATGAAACATTTTCATCACCAGAAAGCTCTGTTGGATTGGAAGCTTCTCTTTCAATCAAGAAAAGAGAATCTGGATTAACTGATTTTGGCCTGGCATCTGGCGCATCCGTCTCCAATAAAATCCTTTCAGAAGGAATGGACTTCAACATTTTCTTTGCCTTGCTTTCTTTCATTGACATGAGAAACCCAGAGAATGAAAAGTAAGCACCAAGCCTGGAAAATTCCGGTACCATCTCAGCAGAACCAAGATATGAATGCAACACCACACCAGCAGGAAATGGCCCCATAGATTTTAGTATTTCAAGAAGATCACCAAACGCACGCACACAGTGGACAGATGTGGGTCTTTTCAACTCTTTTGCAAGTTGAAGCTGTTCCCGAAAAACTTCAACCTGATCTGTAAAATCTCTCTGTTTTCCAATAGAACCTTTGTCCAAACCAATCTCTCCAATTGCTGCAGAGGGGGTAGCATCTAAGAACTTCTTCAAAGTGTCAAGCCAAGCTGGAGTTCTTTCAGATATATACCAGGGGTGAAGGCCAAAGTTTGGAACAATAGAAGGATAGTCGTCGCTCATCTCCTTGACTAAGTTCCAATCTTTCTCAGATACTCCATTTACAGCAAAATGAGTAACACCAGTATCAAGGGTTTTTCTAATAAGTTTAGGGGCGACATTATAAATTCTTGGATCTTGAAGGTGACAATGAGAATCAAAGAGTTTAATCATCAGTCCAAATCTTCCAGTGTTAATCTCTTATCTTCCCTTATGAAGGTTAACAAAAAAGCTCCAAAAGCAAAATTCACAAGCGGGAGGGAGAAAGGCTACCACAAGAAGCAGCACACTTATGTTAAGTATTCCATCGAGAGAGACCTTATATCAATCACATAAAGAAACGATGGAGTTAAATAGGGATGTGCAGTGGAAAAGAAATCTCTGACGTAAATCAAGAGAGAACGTATATCTATCAAAGGATCCAAAAGAAATCTCTGACTTAAAATAGGGATGTGCAAAAGGGGAATAGCACACTCTCAAATGAATCTCTTGCACTTCAAATTAAAAGGACATACTTTAATGGTGCATTGCAAGTGAATTGATTTAATAACTGTATCGTGCTCCTCAATATTCATGACATGTATGCACATTCCCATCTATTCCCTTCTACTTCTGTGTTTAGTGAGAGCAATATTTGTGGCTATCAATTTGTTTTAATGTTCTCCCACTTCAAGAACTACGAAGAGGAAAAATGGTGCTCCCATTTTCTTCATGCGGTATTATCCTGATTTCATTCATCAATTTCATCTATGATCGATGGATAAAATTCGACAATAAAGAAACTTCCCAACACATTTTCGATTATTTGTGGAACTACTCAGTCAAAAATTAATGTAAAATCTATACTACTAATTTTTAGGCAGAGTAAATGATGATCATGCTTCAATATATGCATATCCCAGTCAAATTACCACACAAGGAACTGAAATACAACTATGTAATTACTAATTTATCTATAAATATTCTTCACAAGAAAGAGTTTTCAAAGCCACAAGCTTTTAGCCACATCCTGCATAATTGTACTATTATTTTCTGCTGAAAATTGCATTAAAAATTCGGAAATCACATTACAAGTTAGAAACGCAAAGTATCCCCAAATAGTAGCAAATTTAGAAACGAAGAAAAATATTGCTTACCACTAAAACAAGAGCAAATTTTGAAGAACATTAACGAATTTTCACCTTAAAGCGATAAAATAAAATATAATCATAAAACAGATAGATATAAGCACAGACACACACACACATATATATATATACACATATATATAGAGAGAGAGAGAGACCTGGAGATAGGGCGGATGCAATCGGCGACGGTGCTAAAGAACCGAAGCACAAATCTCTATAAAATATCGGGAGCTGTCCCCTCCGACTTCCCTCCAATTTTCATTTTCCCAATTTATCCTTGTTTTATTTTCATTTTCCGTTTATATTTACCGGGCTCACAATAGAAATCCGCTTCAGCCCAAATACAAGTTGGGCTTTTGTAATAAGATTACCTCCAAATAGCCCAATTTCTTTTAAGATTGGGCTCGAGATCTCAACTCTCAAGTTCAGCTATTTGATTATTTCGATAATTAATTTTAATCATCAGAATTGAGTTTGACTTAGATTTGGTTACTTTAATTTTAGATTGCCAATATCATGCACAAATGCTGTTATTTTTATTCACCAGTTCTAAATATTAGTTATTTTATTGTTTCTCAAGTATCTCATTCTGGGACCCAAGATTAACCTTTTTGAAGTATTGTCAGACACGATTGCATGAACTTTTCTTAATGAAGTTTTCTGTTTACACAAAAGCATAAATTCGAGACCTCTTGTTCAAGTCATTAAAATCTCTCCCATTCATGTCAACCTTAGGATGCGAAGTGGAACCTCTTTGCAAACCTCTTCCCATTCATCTTTCCTTTGGGATGAGACAATTATGCTCTATTGAATAGTAGTAGGGTCTTAAATACCTTCCTTCGCTTCAAGCCGGTGAAAGCCTAAGCCCAGCTTTGATTGGATTTTTTTTTAGTGATTGGAAAGGAGGGCGCCTGGGTATGGAGCAGTTGGACAGGGAAGATCTAGCGATCGGGTAGTTCTCCCTCTTCCTGTTCACCGTCAGATCGCCTCTTATTAGTAAAAAGTATTAGTTGTATTAGTGTTCAGAATTGGATCATTTAACTAAAAATAGTAAAAGCTTCACCTAAAAACCCAGCCCCAAAGGATAATTCGCACAATTGGATTCTTTACACTAATTTATTGTTCCATGCATATGCTATACAGTACATAGATTGCATATCAAGTGCATATATAATTTTTTAAAACCTAGTATTCACATAAATTATAAACACTTGCGTGCGAAAATATACAAAATGAAAGATCAATTTATATCAAGAGTTGAATGCGATTTCAATAAACGAAAACCAGAATCTATCCAATCAAGAATTGAATGCACTATTGGCACATATGGTTGTATTCATTAAATCAGCAAAAATAAATGATAAAATGGAGGCTACCACACTTGAAACATTGAGTACACGATTGTACTTAATAGTTATATATGGGGCTAATACCTAATATCAACTATTCAACTCGAACATGCATTTTGCACATAATTATTCTAAAACTTAGTCTAACAAACAATATGTGAACATGAAAATATTGATTAGAAACCTAAATAACTACTAACAATTGTATCATCTCCATTCAATGTACATGCTTCCAAAACCTTCAGGTACATATATACAACAAAATCATGGGACCCTACAGATGAGGACACAATTATTATGCAATAAACGAAATTTAAAACCTTTTCATCTTAAGCTAGGCATCATGAATCTTTCCAACTCTATCCAATCATGCATCATCCATTTTGTTCTGATCTCAGCAGCAATTTTATATGCTAACGAGACTTGTGGCGGAAGTGGATGGGGCGTGTTTGGATAGCATTGATCAGGATTCTTCTTTTCTCCTCTTGAAATATTGAAGGTAAGACTAGGGGTGCCCACGAGCCGAGCTCGAGCCAAAATTTTTGAGCACAAGTTCGACGATCCCGAGAAAAATGAGCTTGAGCCGAACTCGGCTAAGAGAAAAAAAATTAACATATATATCATTATTAATGTTGTATTAATATATAAAGATATATATATATATCATTAAATATAATTATGATAAATATTTAAAATAGCATTATTTATACATATATGATATTATAAGATATTATATTATGTATGTGTATGTATTAAAAAATAAATAAATATTATATTATATATATTAATAAATAAATAAATAAAATATTATTATTTTTTATTCCGCCTCGTTTGCCTTCGATCAGGCATTTTTGGGCTCGAGCTCGAATTTTTTCGAGCTTGAGTCGAGCTTTTTTTCGAACCGACTTGGCTCGTTGGTCACCTAGAAGGAAGAAAGTTTTAGTGTCCTGGATTTGTAATTTAAATCTAGGAGTTTTACTTATTAAAATTCCATTTCATTCAAAATATCTTATATATCAACTATGGTACAATGAACCTAAGAAGAATCTTTTCTCACTTCAAATAATAACATTTCGTATTCTTTTCGTGGTGTTTTCATTTTCTTTTTCCTTTTACATCTTAAAATCAAAGACCAAATTATAGCATAAGAGAATTCTACTTTTTATTACCTAGTTTTCCGCATCTCTTTTGCTACTTGAACCTCAATTTTGGGTTTACGCCACTTTTGAATGAAGAAAAAGGGTTTTGGTCGGCGATTCCACTCAAGTACTCCAAAGCAGCGTTTCATGTTTTCATGCAATACGTCTCTACTATTTGATTCTATAAAAACATAATTATAAATAAAAGCCCCTATATTTCTAGATCAGTCCCATCAAAATATAAAACAATTAATTTCTTCCAGATATAATTCAAACTCTTATTAATATATAAATAAATTCATACGTTTTTAATTGAAAGCTTACATCGGTTAAAATCGACGGAAACTAGTATTCAGATCGGGTGGTCGAGCCCATGTATAATTCACATGTAAGTAAATTCTCCCTTTCATAATACAAATGATATTGACAGAATTAAATTCGAGCTACAATTTTACAAACACGAATGCCGTTAAAAAGATGAATGCTGTTTTATCCAATTGTTGACTTTCCACCACCGCCCATCAACTGTAACTAAGCAAACCGTTACAAGGAAAGATTTATCATTAAAGTTAATTGAGGCAGAACAAAAACGCTACGCGCAATATATAGGTAGTCTTTGGCGGTACTCAATTGAAGAATATTCAAAGGTCCATGCATGGAAGGCTATAGAAGCAGCCAAAAGAGTTCCACTCTATCGATAAGAAAATTTTCAATTTTAGCCACTATTTTAGTGGGAGATCTCAAAAAATTCATAAATGACTGCTTATCCTAAATGTGGGGATCACATCATTTTTAGTATTTTATTTAGTAAATAATTGAGTTAGGGCCACTTTAGTTGTATATCCAATTAATTAATTCAGTACTTTCTCCTTCTTTTGATCATTTGATCAAAAAAAAGATTATCTACGCTTAATTAGACTTGTGCGGTTACAAAACAAGTTTATTTACCGTCTGCTTTCTAGTGATCAACCTAACTATATATAATTTGTACGCCTGATGATATTAATCATAAAAACATCGACGGAATGACCAAAATATCCTAAATTGAAAAAAATTACCTAAATAGACGTGAATCGATATATTTTCGGTGTGGGTCTACAGACCCAACCTATATGGGCCACCCGAAATGGTGTCCCTCAATATTAGGAATTGGGTTTTTCTCTACTTTATTGATAGTTGTTAATTGTTGTAATTTAGTATTAGTGTTACATACTAATTGATGATTCCTATCACGATGTAATTCATATATGTAATCGATCATCTCAAAAAAAATATATCTCAAGTCTTTTCCAGCGGTAATTAAGTCAACTCCAAAAATTTTAGTTGGAACTCCCTAGAAAACCTAATTTTGATATTAAAAGAATAGCGATTCTCAAGTCGGTAATTAAGTCAACTCCAAATTAGACCAATAATTTTGATATTGAATAGCTTCTCCAGTGTTCCACGCTGCCATGCATGGGAATGCATTAACTGAGTGAGATCTGTAACTTGTACAGTAAGATCAAATTTGAGAAGTTGCACTTACACGTTATCGGGGAGCATGGCAATTTTATATATATATATATATAGATATATATATTATCTTCTCTTTATTTTTCTGTTTCTGAATTTATTGGGCATGGGTTGTTATCAATTCAACTGTTAGATCACATATATATGAAAAGTACTTGTCCAGTCTTTGTTTAACAATGCATATGTGAACTACAAAGACTCATAACCAACATGATATATATTTAATATAATGTAGATAAACAATTAACTAGTTGTAAAAAAGGTCCTACATGTATCTATAGTTAATGTGAGGGCATTTGATTAAGGTTATGTTAGATGTTCTCGGAATATGGAGTTTCGAATAATTACAATCGTTAATGTAATGGAATCTGCATGTATAAATCCTTCACACCCAAATAATTGCAATTACATCTGAATTTCGATTAAAACAGGAACTCCCAAAAAATTACTAGTTCTTGGGTAATTTAAAGGAGAAAAAATTTGTTCAAATAAATATATTTTGATTCATACTTGTTCTCCCAAACTCAAAATCTTGACTATACCGAAAGAGATATGAGTATAAAGTATGTCAAAAGTTATAATTGAACCTAGTTTCTTATTATATTTTTTTCAATAAATATAGCGTACCTAACTACGGGGACAAGCCCCCGCACCCCCCTTGAATCCTTCGCCTATTTAACAAAAAAAATATATATATATAACTATATCATAACAATTTTACTCCCCTAAGTAAAATATCTGGCTTTGTCCCAGCTGCATATATAAATCCTTCACACCCAAATAACTGCAATTACGTCTGAACCTCAATTAAAACAGGAACTGCCAAAAAATCACTAGTCCTTGGGTAATTTAAAGGAGAAAAAAATTGTTCAAATAAATATATTCTGATTCATATTTGTTCTCCTAATTAATGACGTACTAATAATGTATATGTGGCCCAATAATATCTCTCTAGGTGTGAACAAAATGAAAAATTTTAAAAAGAGAGAAGAATATTATGTAGAAAAGTCAAACTCATCATGAGATCCAAAGAGTCAGTTTGACTTGGTGTAAGTTTTCAAATATGATTATGGATTCTTAGTTAATAAGAAAATAAAGCATTCTAAGTCAATAATTGATTCCAGCATACGTAAATTTCGCTGTAATAATATACGTATATAACTAATTTGATGATTACGATGATTATAAGGACAATCGCAATTTCCGTATGAATTTAACGTGACAGCTTTGGCCTAAAATTACAATCAACTATATATTTAAATGGTTTTATCTACTTTGATAACTATATATTTAATTAAATTAACCATGATACACAATTATCTAATTTAAATAATCTGCTTGAATTAGTTGCTCTTGCTCGCTTTCAGCCACGTTCACATCATTTTTTTTTTTAGATCAACTAATTTTTACTATTAGAACAAGATAGCTGAATTGCTGGCAAGGATACATGGATGGTAGTACTAAATATTAGTCAATGAGCACTAAATTAGTGGTATTTATCAATTAAGAAACATCATATTTCATTCAATATTGTCGTCTATGTGGAGACATATTATTGTACATTTCATCATAAGATTCTGTATACTTCCGACTGATAGTGAGTTATGAAGATTATATATATGTATTAGTATGTATACGTGTGTTTGATCCAATAATTTTTTTAATAAACATATTTAATTAATTTGCTAGGCTCTACGCGTGCCAGATATTATTACCAATTTATAACCAAAGAATCGGCTTGTTAACTAACATTGGCATATTATATTTTTCTGTTATGAATGTTTTCATCTATATTACCTATTTTAATATGATCAGCAAAGAATAATTGATGGATCTCACCATCTCTCTAAACTCTAACCTTTTTTTTTCCCTATTTTCCTCCGTCGGGATAGCTTGGTGAAGCAGTTCTCTACTTCACCATTGTTACCACCACCATCGTCGGCGAATTGAGTTGGAGCACCATTTTTCAAGTTGTACATCACATTTTCAAATCTGATGAGACGGATATAGATATAAAGACACATCTCCAAATCTAACGAGACGGATATGGATCTAAAGAGAAAGAGACAAATCTGACGAGATGAAGACGAGTGATATTTAAGAGTTTAAATTTATATAGCGTTTTAGATATTTTGTTTAATATTTTATTTTCTCTCTCGTATGGGAGTTTGCTTTCTCTCTCGAATGAGAGTTTCATCTCTCATTGAATAGAAGTTGCACAAGAATTTTCTTGTGTTCGTTTGCGAGTTCTTAAGATTTGTTATTTTTCAAAAACTTAATAGTTGATGTTTCAGATATTCTTACTACATCGTTTGAGTCGATATGAATTGTATTATTTTAGGCGTTGTAAACTTTCGATTGAATGATATATAAAATCGATTTTTTTTTTCAAAAAAAAAGAATAATTGATGGAGTGCTGCTTTTAAGGACTTTGGAGGTTTAAAATAAATGGCGGAAACTTAAAATAAGCTCACCAAACAATACATGCCTAAACCATTGAACAGAAAAAAAGAGAAAAAAATACGTTGCCTTCAATGATAGGTTGTCCAAATTTAAGTCCTAACCAAACAAATATTACTGTTTACTTAACACTCTGTTTGGTTCAAGAAAATTGCTAGAAAAAATAAACTAAAACACAAGAAAAATTATTTTTTGTTGTTTGATTACTAGAAAAAATGAAAAGGAAAAAAAATACTAGAAATTTTTTTAATACTTATTTGAGACAATACATATTTCTCACCAAAAGATGAGGAAAGTGGTGGGAAAAGAAAATTTTTTTCCTTATATTTTTTTTCCTTTCCCTAGAACCAAACATAGTGTAAAAGTGTTAAAAAAATTCTAAAGCAAGAAGGATCCATTAATTCAGTCGAATGATATCAATAAAAGTACGAGTTTCAAGTTTGATTAGGATCGCCTCCGCATACCCTCCCAAAAAAGGAAATAGGTGAGCTTTTTTTATCGTTAGAAAGACTCCAAATCGAGATGATGTTTTATAAGCTTCTAAAAGAGAAATTCGAATTTTTGAATTTATTTATCAAGATCTTGCGAAAATTTATATAATTTGACAATTACTTGAATGAACTTAATCAAACACCTTATCATTATTAATTAATATTAGTATATTTGTTTTTAACTTTTTGGAAAAAAATTGAAGTAAATCTCAGACATCCTGTAAACTCGAAAAAGGCATTTACAATGTAAGTAAATAAACTTAACAAAAGGAAACACCTTTTTTAACTGCAAAATCGAAAAGGTCAATGGTCGGTCAAGGGGCGCACGCACCAGCTTGTGGGGCACGTGACCCCGCACCCATAGGCGTAGGTCTAGGGCACTTGCATTTTCCTACAGTTCTCCGCCTCTCCGCTGGTCTTTATAATTACTGGCCGTTGCTTTTTCTTTAATTTTTTATTTTGATCCTCTATTTTCAAATTATGTGCTTATTATTATTATTTTTTTCGTTAAGTCTTGTTTTTATGTGATTACTTTCCGTTAGATTCTCTCTGTTTAAGCGCTGTCTAACAGTTCAAACTAATATTCCCTAATTATTATATACTTAAAGTAGGAATATATATATATATATATTAGTAGTAAGATGTTAGTGGTGATATGAAGGTTGTCACCATTTAATTAAATACAGGCATATATATTAAATGATGAAATTTTTTCATATATATAATAGTGATGAGAATTATATATAATTCTTAGTATTTAATAGCGATGCAAAACTCTATATAAGTTGTTATCATCAACAATTCGTGGTACATTTATGACTATATTTTGTGTTGTCAATGTATTATTAATTGTTAAGGCGGCAATTTATATTCATGCAATTTTTATCACTATTAAATTTGTGAAAATTATTATTATGATCGAACAAATATAATTTTCAGTAATACATATTATTGGTAACTTGATTGAATTGATATCCTCATTTTTTGTTTTGTATTATATTACACTAAGATAAAAATAAAATATGACCAATTATTATATGATAAAACCTTTACAAAATGAAGAAGAGAATAAATTGAATATAATACGAGGGTCATTGTTTGAATAAGATAAAAGATTCTGTCGCTTTATTACTTAACCTTTGCTGTTAGGGTTAAAGATCTTAAACCTTTGACATTATCAATATTTTTAATCATTGCGTTGTGGACAACTAGACATAGCTTAGTTAATACACTACTAGAGACTTTTAGGCGGCCGACATGTTGGCTAATGACGAACTCGAGCATGCCCTTTTCAATCACATACATGCCCTTTATGGTTTACAAACTATTTTAGATCAAGATCGTGATGGTGTCACTTGGACTAGATACATGACCTCAACCTCGAGTGTGTCGAGATAGGTCATTAGGGTAGTACCCTTCTTATGAATCCAAAAAAAAATAAAAAAAAAATTAAAAGTACTACAGAGTTCTCTTATTAGGAAGAAGAACATTACTAAAACCTACGGTAATTTTATATACATCATGTATATATACATATAACGATAAAGATAATAGCATGTCAATAATAAAATGCAATAATTAATATGTCATAAAATAACGTTTGGTGTTAAATACCCGATGTCAAACCCGATGCAGTTTTTCTAATTAGAAAGGTGAAAAGCTGAGTAAACGGAGATTTTGTTCGGTGTCATAGCTTAATTAATCAATATTACCTGATAATGTGAAAAAAAAATCAAGATTACTTGATAGTTACTTAGTTGGCCGACAAAAAACGGATAAATCTCATGGAAAGAGGCAAGGAAAAAGGAAGAATTCAAATTCAGTGTTTGGAATCTCGCGAAAGAGGCAAGGAAAAGGAAAGAATTCAGTGTTGGCTTTTCTACCATCACTTTCATTCATTCTAGCTTCATCAATTAAATGATTTAGGCGATGAAGCATAGCTATTTGGCGAAGTTGAGTTGAAGATGCTAAGATATTAGAAATTTTAGATTTTACTCTTATTGATAATGTGTGTGTGTATTTTCTCTACTTTCACTCGAGTTTTTATTGTAATAGTCGATATCGAGTTGTAAATTGTTTCTATTTGATAGTCATAATTGATAGTATGTAACTGATTCACTCAAAAAAAAAAAAGACGTTTGTTTGGATTGATGGATTTGGATTTGAGAAATGAATTTGGAAGAAGAATTGTAAATGACTTCAAATTAGTGTAACTCAAAATCCACAATGATGATAGAAAAAATAGCTTAAAGTGAGTCTCATGAAATTTAAAATCCATTATAACTTCAAGCTATATAAACAAACTCGATAATTTTATTAATGAATTTGAGACTCATAACTTTGCATTCATAATCAATTAAATTATTTACTATAAAAATCCATTAAATTAATTTAACACGCGTGGGCCAACCATATACACCACAATTAGGGTTGTCCAAAAAAATCGGAAATTCAGTTAATCGCCCGAACCGGACCGAAAACCGAACCGAAAACTTCGGTTCGGTTTTCGGTTTTTTTTTTTACAGAAATTCAAATTTCGGTTCGGTTAACCGAAAACTGAATTTTTTTTATTATTTAATTTTTTTATTTTATTTTTATATAGTATAATATAGATAAAAAATTATAAAAAGTGTGTTTTCTAATGGCAACTTATAGGAAAAAGAAAGAAAGTGATCAAATTTTTATATTTTTATTTTTTTTATATTTTTTATTTATTTATTTTCCGGAAATTCGGTTTAACCGAAAATCGAACCGAAAAGTTTGGTTTTTAACCGAACCGAACCGAATTTTTTCTGTTCGGTTTTCGATTTCGAATTTCGAAAAACCGAAATTTCGGTTCGGTTTTGGACCGAATCGAACTGAACCGATGAACACCCATTGTCCACAATATACACTTCCCACGCTCCAAACACGAGCCAACCCATACACACACAGAAAACCCAACTTTTGTCGCCTTATCCTGCGGCCCAGATCTCACAATTACCCACAAACCGCGTCCCCAGGCCCACCTATATATATATATTTATATATATTTATATATATATATATACACACACATACACTCCTCCACTCCCACAAAACTCCATTTACTTATCTCACTTCCATTCCTTCACTCGTGCTATATATATTCTCAACTCATCTCTCACACGCACAGAATAAAAAAAGAAAGAAGAAGAAAAGCCAAATAGTAAAAGTTTAATTCACATGGGCGCGATGAACACTTGGATTCTATCCATGAAAGTGTTTCTAATTTCAGCTGGATTTGTAGCCTTAGCTATGGGGTTAAAATTCTCCGTTCCGATCGCAATGAACGGAATTCCGGCGATGTGGTCCATCATTCTGTCGTGGATGAAGCCTCCTTATTTGTATATAATCATCAACGGCATCATCATCACCATCGCCGCCTCCTCGCGCTTCCACCACAGCCAATCGGAGCCGTCCGTTCGATCCGAGCACCTGATTTCAGTCAAAACTCCTCCGCCGTCAGGTTATGCATCTTTGGTAGCTCAGCCGGAGATCAGAACCATTATAGAGGAATCAACGGCGGCGGCGGAGGTTGTAATGCCTGAGAGCGAAGATAAGGTTGTGGACTTGAATCCTGTGATTGTGAACGGCTCAACTGTCGACATCGAAACTGTAGACGAAGAAGATGAAACTGTGATTGAAACTGAAGCTGAAGCTGATGCAGAAGCTAAGGACGTGTTTGTTGAATCGAACTTTACATATAATAACACCCTGCCGCAGGAGATAATTTCTCCGGAACTTCAATTTGAATCTCTGTTATCGGTGAGGGAGAAACCTCTGGTTTTGTCTAGGTTTGGTCACCGGAAGCCAATCAGATCCACTCCTGAAGGTATTTTCCTTTGAAAATCTTACCTATATTTCTTAATTTTTGATTGTTTTTTGATCCTTTTATTATTGATTCTTAACGGCATCGTATCCAACGGTGTTAGGCAGAGTCGGTCTGTCTTAGAATCACCCCAAATCCTTCGCTTATTTGCTTACCATCCGGTTACGCATGCAAATGTTACGTCAACTTCTAGATTAATTTCTTTTTATTATCAAATAATCATTGGAATTGGAGAAAATCAAACAATAAATAACAAAACTAAGCCTTATTTTACAGTTCCAGGCGTGAGGGCGCTGCGGGTAGCGAAGCCGAAGAGGCATGAGACGCTGGAGAGCACATGGAAGATGATAACGGAGGGTCGTCACGTGCCGCTCACGAGGCACCTGAAGAAGTCCGATACGTTCGAGCACCACACCCGTCACGTGTCCCCCGCTGTGGATCACGTGCCGAAGTCGGCGACCTTCAAGGACCGGTTCAACTACGAGTCGCCAGCGGCGGCGAGTTTCAAGATCCGAAGAGAACCGTCGCTGGGTCAGGACGAGTTGAACCGGCGAGTCGAAGCGTTCATCAAGAAAACAAACGAGGAAATGAGGATGCAGAGGCAAGAGTCATTGAACCAATACATGGAGATGATAAATCGTGGGGTTTAATTTTAAATCTAATCTGGCTCCATTAAAATTTGCTTTATTGATCGTGAATAGATATTAATTTCTAGATTATTTTTTTTTAAATACAGTTCGTTGTTGGAAGTGAAAATATATGATATAAGAAGGGCTTTGAATTTTTTTATTTTTTTTACTACTTTTTTGGGTTTTAAAAAGCTATGGGGTAGCTTGAAAACTTTTGAGTTGGTTGTTTGGTGTATACATACGAACAGAAAAAAGGAAAATAAAGTTTGTATTAAAGGGACAATTGAAAATGTACTCTTGTATTGTTTTGTAAGTGTATTTGAATGGAAATAGTGTTATAGTATGATTTTATTTTCTGTTTTTGCAGATTTTATTTAAACTTTAAATGATTATTTTTGTACATAAATGTGTGTTAACTTTTGTGGTCAAACATGGAGTAGTTTAGTTGGTAGGGACCAAAAATATTAGATAACCGGCATTGTACTGCTAATTGACTAGTAGTTGATTTTAAACTATAATTTATGGGTAGCCTCTGCCTATCAAAAAAAAAAAAAAAGTATAGTTTATGGGTTGATTTTGATGTATTCTTTTCCAACAATTGATCTAAGAATAATGGGTGGCTGTCACTCTTTTAGTTTAGCTTCTCCAACTACAACTTTCTTATTTCTAGTTCAAATTAATTCAATACCAAAGAAAAACTCAATTAATAAAATGACAAAATATTTATGTCTATCTTATGTTTGATCATTCTTCTTTCTAATCAGTCTAAATAACTTATGTTTTGATAGTATTTTTTTTTTCGTTTATTGATTTTGGAGCTTATCTCTAATTTTGGGTCCGCGATTTAACGTTTTTGATTTGATATAAAAGGTTTTTTTTTTCTTTAACACACTCGATATCAAAGGTTTCCATTTAGATCATGTCTCCTTCCCAACCACAAGGTTTGTATCTCACGCTTCTCCTTCATGTTCAGAGTACATTGGAGATATGTATGGCTAACTACCAACAAAACTTTTTTGTTCAAAAAACTCATTATTATTTCCTAAAGATTTTTTTACAATTCTAGACGACGGAAAATATCTTGACCCGACAAATTCGAGCTGTTTTAATCATGAGTTACACTGACTCAATAAGATTCCAAATAAGGGGGAAAAAATCACAACTTGTGATCACCTGAAATTGAACTCACAACCTCCGAAAAAAAAGAAGAAGCTAATACTACTAGACTAAGCTTGCTTTTCTAATTACTTTTTAAAGTTCCACTTGTGATATCATTTACTTTCGCAATTTGGATATCCATGACAAAAACCCATTTCGTAAATGGCAATGGCGCACTATAAACATTCACGTAACATGATGTGGTGTGGCCCAATAATTAATTAGTTTTGAATTTTAGCCCATCATATCACATCATTTCTTGTGATTCCAAATATGCCCACAACACTATTTTGTGTGAGGTTTGGGTTAATTATATGTCACATTAAGTCCTATGATTCAAGTGTACATTCTCTATCTATATTTTCTATACAAATAAAAATAGGTGTTAGGATCTCACACAATACAAATTATCGTTACCGAGTAAAGAGATAGACATTAGATCAGTTAAACTTAATCTAGCATATAAATTTCTATAAGGTCTGGCCGAATGCGGTTTGAACTTTGAACCTCACCTCACTCTAATTGTTGCCTTAATTTATTTTGAAAAACAAAATCGGTTTGCCCCGTCGATGAATACATATAATATTTCTTATTTATACACACAGACATGCTATATATCATCCAATATTTCTATCTTTTCTTCAACATTCTATAATTCGGATAATAAAAATGATCACAATCAACACATTTTTTTGATAGATTGAAAAATAACATATTTTGGCAAATAAGTATCACTGAGGATTATTGTTAGAAGTCTCAAGCTGATTTTCAACAATGAGAAGCGGCGTGATAACGGCGACGATGATGACTAAAGCAAGTGCAATAGCAATATACGCCTGTTTTCGAGTTTCCCTCTCGTAATCATTCAGCTGCCCACCGCCCCCCTTCGCTGCTGCCACTACTGGCGGCGGCGGCAGCGGCGCAGCGTGATTCTCGATCGGGCTGGGTGGCCCTCTGCCTCCGCCGCCGCCGTGTCCTTCCGCCGGAACCACCGGCGACGCTATGCCCAGCAGTATCTGGTGCAAACCCATCATGTTCCGACGAATCTCACGCATTGTATCGCGCCGCTCCTGAATCTCCGCCACCGCGTCCAGCACCGGACCTCTGCCGTGTTCCTGCATGGCGTGGTGGAGCGGACTCTCCGCCGCCTCGTTTGCGATTAAATTGTCGATGGCTTCTGCCGTTGCCTTCTCTCCCGTCATCGCAAAGTACCTGTTTTTAGAGATATGAGTATATCAGGTGAATTTGGAAAAGGGAAAATTACACACATACCCCTCACTTATTGAAAATTACCAACACATTCTCGAAGGTCTCTATTTGTAAAATTTATTGGGGTAAAATTGTGAGGATTATTAAACACTCAGGGGTGCAGTTGTAAAAAAATCTTAACACGAGGGGTTGTGTTGAAAATTTCTAATAAGTAACGGGGAGTTTTGGTAATTATAAAATAAGTGAGGGGCCAGTGTATTTTTCCTTTGAAAAATGGAAGGTAAAATTATTTTATCAGTCCCTAAATACTCTAATTTTGTTCACGTTCATACTTAATTAGTCAGTTGGGTCTTATAACTTTTTTACCGACTCAATTTGAGTTCCAATTCAATTGATTTTATTTGAGCAGAAATTGACGTCCGAGGAACGAATATGTATATGTACATCAGTACATGCAATATATTCTGTGTTTGGATAAAAAAAAAATATATATTCTATGTTTGGATAAAAAATTTGAGATGAAATTGAGGGAAATGATTCAAAAATCTCACGGAATATTCTTCCTTAAATTTGAACCCTAATTATTTTCCTTCAAATTTATCTCAATTGTCCATCCAAATTTATAATATGTAGAATGTATATAAACACATCTTTTTACCGGATGTCATTTTGAATCAAATATAGGAGAAGTGATAAATACTGATATATGAATGGTGGTAGTGGTATATAGCATTGCTTCAAATAGGCAAAAAGATTTGGAATATTGAACAAAAACCTGCTCTCAATGAGCTGCCTGTGCTCGGTCTCCATTTGAGACCTCAAACCCTGGAATTTGCGCATCATGTGCTTGAGATTGTCACCAATCTCCGAGATCATTGCGGCTCGAGCCTGATCATCGGAGGAGCCTGGCCCGCTCCCCACAACCTTACGCTGGGCCGCATTACCCCTAACGAGTCCATCATATTTCCTGTTGATTTGCTTAGCCAGCTTGACAATGTGATCCAGGTCCATGTTCATTCGTGCCCGGAGCTCCTTCATGGTTTTAGCAGATTCCGCGGCTTTGATCTCTTCGTGAGATTCTTGCAGCTTGATATAGAGCTTCTCCACACTCGCCATATCCTCCTTCACGTTCTCGACTTCTTTGGAGAACATTTCCAGGCTGTACGGTTCATTTCCCGGTCCGACCCGACCCATCTCGACGTCATCCATGTTTTGGTGGTGGTTTTTCGGGTCTACGTAAATCTTGAATGAACCATCAAATGAATCATTCATTTTTCCGGGCAGAAAAATTTCCCTGGAAAGATTCTGATGCTAAATATCTGATGTTGGTGCAATAAAATTGGATTTTGTTTTTTCTTGCCCTGTTTGATTTTGCTAATCAAGACTACGACGATTATCGGGGATACATGATAATTCTGATCTTCGCCGTATGGTTGAAGAAGATGAAGAGGAAGAGAATGTAGAAGAGAGGGAAATTACCATAACCAAATGGTAATTGAAGGGTTTCTGAATTTTTTGTATGGCGGGTCGCATTTAAGCTGTAAATTTGCTTCTATTTATGTCCATGTTTTTAGTTTCTTTTCCTATTTATGCTCGGGATTCTTGGACGGGTTTTAGGAGAGGAGACTTATCGGGACAAGTATAATTCACTTGTCTTGTGAATTAATCGGGTTTGATTAAAGTTCTCAAAATCATCTACGTATTTTCTATTACTGTTAGAAAATAAATATTTACTCCTCAAAAGAAAATATATAGTTCAGCCAAAATAATTACACAACCAGTTGTGTTATTCTTTTTTCCTATCCTTTCTCATTCCTAAAAATAGGATATAATCACAACCGCGCATGGAACTATATGCAGACTAATGATTTATTTATTTTTGCAAGAGACATATGAATTTAAATTCTCTATCTTCATGCATTCTTCTTTATTTCAATTATGTGTTAACTGTGAACTTTTATAATTTTGAAATATCTTATAATTTAAATATTTTTTTATGGTTTTGTCTCTACTATTGTACACTAAATGAAATTCGTCATTTGCTTACTAAATTTTTTAATGGAAATTTAAAAACCAATGAATTAAAAGGTAAAAAAATAAAATAATATAGTGGACCAACAATCCAATATTTTTCTTCATCAAATTTAATTTTTAAATCTTCTTATGTTATGGAATTCGCATCAAAATCTATAACATATTATATAATTCATTTCGGTTCACTTAAGAATCTAATATTTCTAATTAGATATATAAAAATTGTTTATTGTAAAAAAAAGTGGTAATTTAGAAAATTACTTACTATCATGTAAAACATATTTATCATTTTTATAAAAATACAAAATAAAATATCAAATAAAAATTAGATACATATTACCTATGAATATATACAATAAACAAAATAATTCACTTTTTAGAGTGAAATTCTCATTTGTTTCTTTTTGAAAGAGGCATGTGGAGCTAAATTTTTTCCTATTCATATATTTTGTTCTCTATTTCAGTTATGTATGTTAGTTGTGAACTCTCGTAATTATGAGATATCTTTTAATTTAAATATTTATTTATTTTATTAAGGGGTCCAAGTATATGCATATCACACATTTAAAACTTTAAATGCAATATTTAAATGAGTGAATATTTCTTATTAAAATGCTTATAGAAAACTAGAATATTTTTTGAGAAAATTCAAATAACTTGTATCAAGCAGTGTGATTGCTCCACCTCATGATCTTAGCCATCCAAAGAAGCAGGGTCAAACCCGGACAGATCAAACTCAATTAGGTTCAGGTTCAACAAATTAACCTGTAAATTTATCCACTTTGGATGGATCAATCTAAATTGAAACTTTTTAGTCCACAATTAATTGAACACGAAGAGCTCAAGTACCAAATCTGGGTCTACCATCCATTCATCAACACGCAACCTGCTCAGAGAATCATCTACGTACTTTCTATTACTGTTAGAAAATAAATATTTAAGCCAAAATAATTACACACCAGTTGTGTTATTCTTTTTTCCTATCCTTTCTCATTCCTAAAAATAGGATAATCACAACCGCGCATGGAACTATATGCAGACTAATGATTTTGCAACCTTAAATTCCTATCTTTCTATATGTACAGCTCTAACGATGCACCAAGACAAAGCAGATGAGAGAGTTTACCAAAATTTCAACTCTGCCAGAAAACTTGCTCTGATGATGTTGATGGCATTTAACCCGTTTTCTGATGATTTCCATCTACTGCCATACAAGTAACAAAATTCGCACTGGCATTTCCTGCTTGCTGCATTTGTTTCCCCACTAAACCTCCACCATCGGATCCCAAAGATCTCTGCTGCTTGAAAATTCTACCTGCACAATCTGAACCGGGTGATAATTCTTCCTCCCTCTCTGGCTGTATATTAAGGTCTATTTGACCTTTCAATGAAATGGATGATTTTTTCCCATTAGATTCATCAGGACAGCCAAATTTGCTCGCCTCTTCCATATATAGGCTACTATCAATATCCTGTGGTTTATTGGGTAGTAAGTTTTGATATTCTTTTTCCAATTGTTTCTTTTCGCGCCTTTCCATCAGAGTTTTGAAACGACGTCTCAATGAACTGCAGACAACACAGTCACATGATTGCTTGTGCTTGGAGCCTTTCCCGCTGGGAGGTTGAAGACAGACAATGCATGTACAGCCTGGTTTATGACGTGGGTGTTTGGTTCTGGTCTCTGATGAAGCTGCAACGCCCTCGCCCTCCCCTTGGATTGCTAAATTAGCAAGTGTATCTAGTCCTTCCAGTGCTATAAAAAGATCCTCTTCCTGCTCGGTGGTCTCCCTTTTTTCAGAAGAAACTGCACAATATTTAGTTAAGGGTAAATTACAGAGAGACCACCTGTGTGAAACCTAAATTACAAAAAACATCCTGAGGTTTGAGAGATTACTCTAACTTCCCTTGTAAAAGTATATTACAATGTTACCCCTTGTCAGATTAAAAATTCACCCCTAGAAGTAAAAGCAAATTACAATTTGAACCCCTGATAAGGGGTGTGTTGATAATATGCAAATCCCCAAAGGGATGCAAGTAATTACACAATAAGTGAGGGGGTGAGCATGTAATTATCCCTTTAGAAAAAGATTCTAAATGCGAGAAAATGGGCTGCAAATTAAATAAAGAAGCAGGGCGAGAAAGAAAGTCTAGACCTTTGTTCATGGTGGGTAATATATCTTCGAGCTGTTCATTTGTTAATTCCTCAGCAGTGGAACATTGAGATCTGATGCAGAAAGGATGTGAAGAAATTAAGGAACCTCATGAAATAAAATGACAGTACAATAATGGTTGAAAAATGGCGGCAGTAAGAACACAAAAATTTGGTTTTAAAGAACTGAAAATATAGTTTAGAATCAATAAAAGGAAAAGGTCTGGTATACCTGCCAAGGTCCCATGCATTATCTGAACAGATCCATCTTGAAGGAAGAAGAACATCTGCGGGCACTTTACGCCATTTAAAACAGTCCTCACATTGAACCCACTGGATCTTTTCACTTATGCATGGAAGAACCCATTGTTAATTATATTCCTCCGAGGAAAGTAGCTATAATGCCCCGAAGAGAGAGAAAGAGAGATAGAGAGCGGAAGAGGGAAAAGCAGCTTCTCATCAAAGCAAAGCGACTTACCTAAAATGATCTGTCCAGGCAATAGTAGGCCTCCCAATAACTGGCGCATTTTCCTGAAAAAAATCGAATCTCAAGTCTGGAAAAGAAAAACGAAAGAGAGAAGGGCAATGATGGAAGTTCTAAATGTAAAATCCACATACCTCAAATTCTTCAAATTCACATCCTTCAACAACAAAAACTGAGGGAACAATTTTAGCAGGTGGGCGCATCAATCTTTGAGCTTCCTTGCAAGTGAGATTCAGCTCTATCACATCCACATTTTCAATCCGGAGGCGCTTATTTTTCACACCCAAGTTGCTGTTCTTCCTCTTACCATGTATGATGGGCTTAGCTCCAAGTAGTTTCTTTGCACTGAACCCAGATGTATCAATTTGAGGGCAGGAACTTCCTGTATCTGCTTTGACATCCTGGTTGATTGGTCGACCTTTAATATGACCATTTATAGTTATAACTTCCCCAGATTTATTTCTAGCACTACCATCCTGTGGAGTCAAAGCACTACACCCTGTTGTAGCAACTTCGTCTCCCTGTGAAAAGTAAAATCGTATTACAAACAGAAATTTAGTGTTTGAAATTGGACTCAGATTTTGATAATAGAACCTAAAAGTTTGCAAACAAATATGTTTTCGCGTTTGATACAAATACAGTCTATCTAAAACATTACATTGGAAAAGGACAAACCTGATCTGTCGATGGATTGGCTGAAGACTTTCTACCACCCATAACCAACTTTCCTTCTGGCTCCAGCCTACTAAATGTTACTGACAGAAAATATCCTCAAATCATTGTTAATTCGAATATTGGAACAATAAACTCAAGTCAAAATATGTGTTCAGAATAGCAGCGCATGGAAGTGCAAATAAACCAATTAAATGGCATAAAATGACTGCTATTTCACAGTATAGAAGCTAATTAGTTTGTCATATCAAGCAGGTGAGGTAATAACAGAACACTAGATAAGATATGACACATCAATTGCAGCAATGGACAGAGCCTAATGCACTTGTAAATATAATGGTGCTAGAGGGAAAATTCTAGGTCATAAAGAAGTTCAGCAAGTTAAATTTCAGGAAAAAACTTTTGGTGGTACTGATGAATTACCAACATCACCAGCTTGCAGTTGCATTGATTGTATACAAGGAGTAATTCCTTCCAGAACATACATTCTGCTGTTGTTGTTCGGCCAAAATCGAAATTGAAATACCCATTCCTTCCCTTTAACATCCTGTACATTTAAAGGTAAGCCTTCTGGCTGAGCAATTGGTGGAAAATACGCCTGTCACATCACAAATGAAGAAATTTGGGTTATGATGAGTCTATACAAGCGTAGGCTTCAACAAGAAAGCCTTGCAAAGTATTAAGAGCCAGAATATGTTGGCTGTGCTATTCTTTTCTAAATTTGTGAATAGCCAAGGGTCTCCACAGTAAGTTAGAGAAGTCCATGCAGGGTAAATATGAATCAACAAATAGCACCTATACACCTGTTATGCATAAGTAAGCTTTCTGCATCATATTTCAGTTCCTTTTTCAAGATTAAGAAAACATAATTAGTAAGGCTTCAACTAATAATACCAAATGGAAGGCCAGAGGCCAATTTGAGATACATGACTCTCCTCAGTTATGGCTATTTTCATGTAAAAACGATCAACCATCTTCCACCCCCTCTTCCCTCTTGGTCCAGCAGTTCAATGACCCATTTTCCTCAATAACACAGATGATGTTCCTTTGATTCAATTTTCCAGTCAGTGAATTAATCAGCAAATATAGTCTGCTTGTTACTTCTTTGTAGCTCTTATTTCCTTAGAGAGTTGAAAAGATAGACTGAAATTTGGGGGGTTTGAACTATAGTAGCATGGATTAAAGCAAAAAATGAAAAAGAGAAAAGCAGTACAAGCATCAGATTAACCCACATGCAACAATTCAGTCTCCATCTTGAAATCATGAGGAACTGAAATGGATATTTTCATCTTTTGATAGAGTCAAAAGCAAATGTAAAATATAAATTGTACCCAACACGTGCAATTCTTGTGACTTAAATTACTGGGAATAATACACTTTAAGTCGAGCAAACTTCATAACCATATGAAATCCAATAGAATTACACTATCAGCATCAATTGTCCATTTTCTAATTCCCAAGCCCTTTGACTTTCACGTCGGGGTCAATAGAAGGTCTGTTCAGAAGCTTCCTTTAGGTTTTGTAAGACGATGCCATATTGCACATCTCAACTCAGTAACTACAGTGCATAGGACTCACATATATTCATCAATGCATTTAATTCCATGATGCAAAGAGTAACTTCTTACAGAAATGCACATGTTATATACAAACTCATACCCCAGAGGAAGCAAAACACCAGGACATAAAAAGTTTGAACAGTTAAGTGATTGGAAGCACATAACACACAAGGACTCACCTCTGCACACTTTTTTGGTAAGACTAAGCGCCCAATCCTTCCAGCATCACTAGCACTTAACATTTTCTCGAACAATGGTGTAATAACCGACTTTGAGCTGAGAAGAAGCTAAGGTCAAATCTAGGTACCAAATTGCAAAAACGCACATAATTGAAGGTCAGTGGCATGGCAAAGCCAACTGACGATGAAAGTTCAAATGGATTGTTCATGCAAGTTTTATAAGGTATTACTTGAAAATTAGGAGAATAATATAAGGGAAACCAGAACACCAAGAAAGCTTTGATCATGATCGTGGAGGGGGCAATAGAAAATGAAGCCTACTACAACCAAAGGATACTCGCTAGAAATTTGTTGAAGCTCCTCATCAGTTATTTGAGGGCGATACCGTGGAAGCAACTGATTTCGGCCTCGGCCATCTCCTCGAGCCTTTCCATTACGTATTTGAACCTCACCATATGAGTCCATTCCATTTGGACTGCAGACCTGCTTGCCCACAGGATTTGAAATAGCTGGTGCTTGTATAAGAATTGCAGAAAGCTGGGTAGTATCTGTTTCCATTTTGGATGAAGAAGCTGTGGCCACACTCAAATTTGAAGAAGATTCATTTTTTGGGAACAGTTGCTGGAAATCAGTTACAGAGATATGAGGTTGCTCCTTCCTCTTGAGTCCTGCAATAAAACAGTAAGAATATTGAGCAGGTTGCTTTACAAGGAATCCAAAAAGAATCGTCACAAGTAACTTTACCAGCATTTCCATTCTGAATTGATTCAGTTGGGACACGCCCCAGTTTTCCATTACCTAATCTTTCATAAGAACGTTCTTGTTTCGTCTCAGGGGAAGCGGTAGATAATCTTTCACAACTGCAAAACCTATTAACGCCTCCTGATACATCAATTTCAAAGGGCATCTTTGGCTGTACATCGGATTGGATACTAGAACTATTAAACAGACTGGGTGCCTGACGCCATGGTACTGGACCTGAGCCAGCTATTGCACTCCAAGTTTTCACAGAGAGGTCTTTCATTCTTTCGGGCTGTGAAGGAAGGAAGTGTGAAGGTGGCGGCCATGCAGGATTTGGGGTCTGAAACAAGGAAAAGTGAGCTAGGGAATCAGGCATACGAGTACCGGATTGTAATGACAAAGGACATGATATCAAACATTAAGTCTGGTGAACAAGCAATCTCTGCTGCTGCAACATTTACAACACCAACTGCTCAGGAAGGCAGTTTGAGCTGAAGTTTTTGGTCACCCCAAGTACTCCGAAATACATATGCACACTGAGATAACAGTCACCAATGACATGGAAATTTCAACCAGGCAGACCTGACACCAAGCCCTACATCTAAATTCTGCTAATGAAGATACATCATGGACACCCATCTAAACCAACTCCCTCGTCCTCAAACAGCCAGAGGATCAAAGATGTGTAAACTTAGAATTAGAATAGCAACCAAAAAATAAACTAAAACCTAACATTTATGTAAACACTTCTATAAACCACGAAAGCTACTTCTAATAATGATACAGAAGAGAAATTGGTTAATTTGCAACAAGATTCAAAATATTCTAAATCCAATTCAACATGTTCTGAAACTTAAGAAACGAAATGGAAGGGTTCATGTTTGAGCAACTCAGGTCTTTATACTAAAAATAGAAGTAAAAGAAAAGCGAGTCATCTTACCAAAATGTAACTTTTCTTTGCACATGATAGGCATTCTATCCCTCCTGCATCCAACAGTACGAACATATGGAATGACACTATACATCCACAATGTATTTGCTGCAAGAGAGAAGTTCATTATTCAATCTTTTCACATCTCAATATTACAGTGAAGAGGTTGACATTGGATTTTTCAAATCTAATTACTCCAGGGAATTATATGGCTTAAAATAAAAAAATTCAAAAACATTTAAGCTAATTACCTTTCCACAAGATTCACAGCACCTCCACCCTGAAGCATTCAAGTGGAACGTCTCACAAAATTTTCCCTCCTCATAAGCAGAACTAGATTCACAGTAAATTATATCAATACTGATAGGAAGTAATAAATTTTAAAAATTGTTTAAAATCTTCCAAATGTACAGTCAGACAGAATGAATCTTTAAAGAACACCTCGCTTATGTTTTAATTTCAATACACATTCTGGTTTCCGAATAAATCACCATGCACATTCTGGTTTCCGAATAAATCACCAACTTCTTCGCCACATCAAAACCATTCCATCAAACAAAATTTAAAAAATCATTAATTTTAACATTTTCTTTGTTTTCTCAAGTTGTCAATTCTGCACCAAGTTCCCTTGAAGACATGAAGTAAAGTTAGAACTAATAATTCCAAGAAAATTCTAAAGAATATCAAGACTCGGCTACCACCCAAGTTAATGGAGACGGAGAAAATCAGTTGCGGCACTTGAGATGCCAAGTCATCATGTATTAACTCCAAATTGCTATACTAAAAAGAAATTACTGATTTTTAATGTGCATGTTTACAAATTTATTGCAGATTTCAGAACCCCAAGTTGCACTCTAAACCACTATATAATGTTATAACAAAGACCCTACTTCGTTTTTAATTTTCCTTTTTTAAGCTTAAACCTCTTAAAAAGTAATTCTGCAACAAACATAACCTATTGTAGACAAATACAAATGGAGAAAACGAATTCTAAACTCCATAACTGGCAGTACAGTTAAATTTATATTAATCGATCACGCAACTTGTACCAGATAATAAAACACGGTTTAAAGTAAGAAAATTTGATTACAAAGATTCCTGATACACTCCAAACTCCACTTCAAACCTCCAAACAATGAAAACAGGCAACAAATTTTCCCAAATTTCCTCTTTTTCGACTCAAAAAGCAAGGAGAAATTCAAAAAAAATCAAACTTCAAACTACTGAAAAGAAACCGCAAGTCAAATAAACATTATATCTTACGCGCAGCGATCGCAGAGTTGAGCGTACTCGCCGGTACGGCGGCGCCAGCCTCTCCGCCACTTCTCCGACGCCTCTTTGCAGTTTGCATTAAAGCACACCTTCGCCGTCGACGACGACATCACATACACAAAGAAGCCCTAACAAGTTACAGAAACTGTATCTACAGAATAATAACGAAAAGAATATTTTCTTTTTCTTTAGCTCCAAAATATTAGCACTAAATTATGGTGGTCATATCAACAATGAAAAAATGTAAAACCCTAGGTGAAGCTCGAGAGAGAGTGTTTGCAAATTATGAAAAGATGACATGAAGTAATTTGAAATTGATTCTAGAAGGAGTAGGGGGGCAGGGTGAGGGGGGTTTTTGGGGGGAGAGAGAGAGAGAGAGACGCAGGAATTAAGTGAGAGAAAGTGAGTGTGTGTATATATATATATATATATTTACGGTGTTTGCGTGCGTGTGTATGCATAATATTACAACTCCAAGCTATCCCCGTGTCGTGCTGGTTGGGGTGGGTGTTGTTTTGGATAAAAAAAATTTATATACACCAGGTATAAGACCCAGCGAAATATTATTTTATTATTATTTTATTGTGTTTTGGTATATAATTGGGTCTCACAGCGGATACGTGAAAGAACTTTTCCGGGAATACTGGTGCTTTATGGTATTTGATATCGTATTTTCTTTTTTGCTGATTTGTTGCCTCATGCCCTCGTCGACGCTTTATGCAAATTCCATGTTACACTATGAAACAGTATCTTATGTTTTGACTTTTTTTAAAAGGCAATACTATATAATATATCATTTAGTCTCTTTTTTTCTTCATTTTTGTATGTATATTGTTGCAATTAATTCTTTGGAAGGATTAATGAATAAGAATCTGTTAGTGGGATACAATATTTTGTTCCCTTTTCTTATTCATGTTCGGATTAATTTGTGTTCCAATAAAATTTTGAAAAATTCTAATTTAGAGATTGTTTGATGATTAATATTTAAAATCATTGTGTGATTGAATTTTATTTTCTGTAGGATTTTTGTGACGGATTCATAATTCGATATGAACTATACTTTCCCTAAACCTCAATAGAAGTAAAAAAAGAAATATTATTACCATATCTTTTGAGTTCTTATTATACGTTCTTTTCTCATTTTTACTTGTGTTAGAATATCGATGTTTTCCTGATTTGAAAATGAAATCTTCATTGTGCCATTAATGCCCAACAGCTTTGCTAAAAGCTTTTCCCAGAAGGTAGTTACATGCACTTAGTTCCCCCCTCTTCTAGGACATATATATGGCAAAAAAGTGAATATTGCTGATGAATAGACTTTGAATTTCATTTTAACTCTCTTTTTAATTCTTGATAGTTTTATCACAATTTATTTATGTGAGTTATTGTATGCTCAACGGTTGTACTATAATTGTTGTGAAATTCATTCCAAAACCAATTATAATAACTAAAGCATTGGAAATAAACCAGTCCTAATAAAAATTGGAACGTTAAATGGTATCCATTGGCAATTAAATATGCACAGCAGTATATAATGAACAAGGAAAGTTCAATAATGTCACATCACTATAATTGAAATAGACATGCATATCGTAGTTCTAATATATGGTTAGGACAATTCAATTCATCTGGCCTCGTCTAATGGATTCAATGTTCCATTTCTTGTTTCCTTCTCAAAGTCGTACTAATTAACAAGAAAAATGATGATACCGAGACTATTTAAGAAAATTAAAGTAAATCCAAATTAAGAGGGGGAAATTTCATGCTACCTACTTGGGTTCGTGACAGTGGATTTAAACCGCTGAATTTGCACATGATAATGTCATAAAGTGAAATGATCACCTCATCATTTATGATCCAGCGGTTTAAAACTCACTTGGGCGCGTACCCAAGTGGGTAGCATGGAATTAACCATTAAGAGGCTCGATGCAATACTCATATGGCGCCACGTATACACACAACTCTTTTCAAAGAATCTGTACAAAGAACGTTCCATCACAAAATGGTGAAATTAATTTGCGTCTATTTTCATGGACATTAGTGGAATAGATATAATATAAATTAGATGCACCAAATGATGCTTATTTAGGAGCAAACAAAGTAGCCAACCCTTGATCCACTTTAATGAATAGTTTGTCATAACTCATTAGAGTCTCCTCTTCACACTTGTATGCTCCTTGCCCTCTGGCCAGAACCTCACCATCTACATCTAGGATCCCACCCTTGCTTTCGTCATCGGTTCGTTGCCCGGGCTGCAAAATGAATGCCTTCACCTGCGCTCGATTGTTTCATGAATTCACAAACAATTTGAAATTAGGAGAATATTTAATACATATATATGCGCAAAATTGCTAATAAACTCTATGGTTGAGACTTTTGATGGGAGATTAATAGAGTGCAACTATATAGAAATAGTATTTCAGTAGGAGATTATTTTTTTAAATAATATTGAGAAACATAACATATTTTATTTTGAAAGAATGATCGAGTAATTTAGCATTGAACAAAGTACTGCAATAAAAACGAAGGACGCACCTTAAGATAAGAAACATGTGGGGATTTGACATGAGCTCCATTGTGCAATTGAGTCATCACCTTTAGCAAGGATAACTTGGGACAATCCTTTATCATGATCAAATCTAAACAACCATCTGAAAACTGCAAATTAATATTAGGAAACAGTTAGGTCACTTCAGATTATAAAGTGAATACTGAATAAAGCCAGAAAAGTAACATTCCTATAAGAAAAACAAACCTCAGCATCAGGGGCTGCCATAGTACTTTCACCTCCCCATGGTACATTATGAAGCCAAACTGAAACAAAAGGGCCGTCAATTTTCCGCCAGTTTAAACTCATTATATCAACTTTAGGACCCTGATAACCATAGTGTTCAACGTTGGGTTTCCTTTCACTCTCGCCTTCAACAACAATTTCTTTCTCTGGATCTACTGGTTCTCCATAAGATTCATAACCAGATGCAGGCACAAAAGTTATACTGCCATTATACTTCCTAAGACCAAATATTCGCTGAAGACCCTAAAAAAAATGTAACAAAGCCCAACTGTTTAGTAGAACAAGGATCTTCGACAGGTGAGGTAATGATTAGCTCGCAAGAATCAGCAATAGACGCATTAAGGACATGATATTGGAGGCGCTAATACAAAAGTTTAAGTACACACCTAACAGTTAATTATGCAATAAGATTTTGTCGAAAAAGAAATCAGTGCCACCTTTTGTAGGGAGCATGCAACATTTTTAATTAAAGTACAAGCTCTCTAGCAAAATGCAGATCATGTAACTCACAGATGAAAAAAATGTGATAATGTTTAGGCATTAAAGAAAAAGTAAACAAAATGCCTAGAGATTGTTGTGCCCATGAATGTGGTACACTATTTGCTTTTGAAAAGAAAATAGTAATTGTAGAACTCACATAGAAATCTAACCGAGCACTTCCCATACACCTGTATTTCTCAGACTCGATATCAATATCAGCCACAAGACCTGCAGTGATACCTCCAAAGTAAGTATTCCTCACTATTACTAACTAACAAAGTTTACGTCAATGAGCAAACACTCAAATTTTAATTTAAAGTATTTCTCAATTGCACTTGAGAATAAGTACATCCAAACTGAAATTTGATTAGTGGAGAACACTACTGGAATTAAATGAATAATCATTTACCCCATGCCAGCATTAGCATGCTAAAAAATCTGGTTTCCCCTTGCGATACAGTAGCTACGTCCAATGAGCGCTTATGCCCTGCAATTTGTGAGTGAGGCGGAATAGCCTTTGATTAAGTACGAAGAAATTTCAATAAATCAGCGTCCAAAAAGAAAGAAGGAACTCAACATACCTTGAATAATAGACCGAGTAGCATTAGATGCTGCACAAGGTTCACCACACGAATCTAGAAGCGACTTCACCATGCCATTTCCAGTTCCTAAACTCGGAAACATGTCTTGTTTAACATTTTGCACTTTCATACTGAGAATAAATGTTTTTACTTGGGACATAAGAGAAACAAAAACAGAATAGTGATAAAAGAAGGTGAGGTAGATTCATAGGTATATTAATTTGTCTCTCTTTCTCTACAAATTCAAATACATCTGTATATGCCTCTAGGTGTCACGGCTCTATTTTCAATAAGACATGGAATTCAAATTTTGAATTTTGCCCAACTACTCATTAACTAAAGCATCTCTCATTCATAATTCAGGCATAGAGCAACAATCATGACATTCTAATTCAAGAAGAACCATGTGCAAATTTTCCAAAATAATATATTAAGAAGAGTTTGTAATTGAAGGAAGAAAAGCCTCCAAGGGAATATGAAATATCACTAATCTGAATCAACCTATTCACATGTCCCCAGAGTAATTCGGCATGGAAAGATGATAATTATCCACCAATAGTTAAGATTATGGAAGGATAAGAGCGTATAACCTTGATTATACCAAGCAACAATGATTTCAGTAAAGGATCAATTTTTTTAGTAACTCCCACATGATTATGTACCAAATGTTATGTAGTAGGCTAACATATAGAAAAAATATAATCAGCAGTACATTACTTTCTTTTTGTATGAAAAATATCACTGGTTATAATGCTCAGATATGGTAATGCTAGAATTTTAATAAAATTCATTCTCAAATAGTTAGCCACTAAAAGAAGAATGGAACCTGCAGGTACTACTCCGAGAGGTATCCGTATTGCAATATCCCAATCCTCCCTGATGAGCAGTCCATTTAATACCTACTAGAAGCCGTTATATATTAAAAAAAAAAAACGAGGATGTCAATAATGTTCGTAGCTTTCAGATATTACTTAAGAACTTCCAGCTACCTCTGCCAAACTGGAGGCTTATAAACTCACATGCATTTTGTTGATATACTTCCATTTCAAAGTGAATCTGAAGGAGAAAATAAAGGCAGATACAAAGGTGGTCTATTTATTCTCAATTTTTCATCTCAATAAACTCAGCAGTTCTGCTTTGATTTGGAAAGCATCTCTAGTATGCAATATACATTTTTCTGCATGAATAAGTGATAAATCTAACCTCTAAATGAGTATTTTCCGCATTAACTTTCTGCACATCATTTTAATGATTTAATCAAGAGGAAGAGTCATTGAAAGTTCTAACAATCATGTCAGGAGTGGCATTCATATTTGGAAATTACTACAAGTCCACCAAACTAAACTGGGATATGGTATTATATTCATGTACAATCTCAGTTTAGCTCCTATTACTTAGCAATCTACAGTTTGGAAAGTTTAACTGATACAGAGGCTAAGAAAAGCAACTCATAAACAGACAGTAACTTTTCTACTTTTTCACATCGACATGAAAAGGATGAGTGGCCGACTTTCACTGTCTAACACAACATTTCACTAAAATTTACCAGCAAAATTTTCTACCTAAGCTAGTCAGTGATTAAAAGGCTGGTTTGATAATTCTACCTCAACTAGGATTCCGTCCCCGCTAACGCAGACAATTCCATCATACTTTGCAATATCCAGCGACTGAACAACTTCCTTTGCGTGAAGCTGGTACTTAGTTTCTGCAGATAACAAAGTAAATTCAAATATATCAAGAACTAAATACACCAGCCAACACAAACAACCACAACCACAAAAAATGGGGGGAATGCCTAGTGTCCACCTTGCACAGTATAATCAATATTGGCATCATCAAGTAAAGGCTTGACATCATTCACAAATATCTGCGATGCTGATCTCTTCCCTCCGTACGGATTCACAAATATGAACAGCCTTTTTGGCCTACCTAATACCACATACAAAAGACAAAAATAAAACTCCATTTTCGAAGGATTTCGCAATAGTAAGAGTATAATCCTTCAAAGTAAAGCAATATTACGCATCTCTCATCCTTCAATTTTTGAATTAATATAAAATACGAGCTGCAACGATTCAGAGAGCATCAGAAAGCATTATGCAGTCTCACAATACATTGAAATATTGAATAATCGAAATTTTACCAAGAGAATCTAGGTATTCTTGAATTTTCTGCGTCCAAATGCGAAGTGAATTATCAGATAACAGCTCGAGAGTGAAGGTTTTTCTGGTGAGCGCAGGTTCGCCGGCGAGGCTGCACATTCCAGAAGCAGTCTCCACTATAGCTCTGATTTTGATCTTTAATCCGTCGACGGAGAACCCTAGGACCTCTTTCTCCACGTCCAGACGCCGGTTGGACCATCGCAATTCGCCGCCGGCCGAAAGAGTAGCTGTCGTCACGGCGGCGTTGAAACGAACCTGGTCGGAGAGAATGGGTTCTATGGACTCTCTCACTTCCATTTGATTGGCCTTTTAATTCAAGTTCTCCCTAATCCTCTTCATATAAATCCTATTTTATTAATGAAATAGTTTGATCAGATGTCGATTACTATCTTTTCATATAAAAAAAGATGTCGATTACTACAAAATTTGGGCTATATACGCTTGGTCTTGTGTTCAAGCGACTGCTAGGTGAACGGGACCGGAAATGAGATGCTAGCATTTAGGGTACGTGCCCAATAGTCGTATGGATCATATAAGGTAGTTAGTTCATCATGTGCATATGTATATCAAATAATTGACAAATATGTTTTAGTATTACCCATTTTAGTAACATAAAATTTCCCGATCGGAACATATATCATCCGACAGCTTGCAACCTATTTGGGTGCAAAGGGCATACTTATTTGGATAATATGGAATGAACCGGGGTTAGCATTGTAAACAAATAATGAGCTTTTAATGATCATTAAGTGTTTTTAATTTTTTATTGATAATTAAATTGAGTTTGAATACATTTTAATTGATTCGATTGTAAATCAAATCAGTACAATGTGTTTTTTAGCACATATTTCTATAATCAGATTCAAAACTTATTATACAAGAAAGTGATTGTTCAAATTTGAGTCGTTATATCAATAAGCTAAGTTCATTGTTCAAATTTGAGTTGTTATATCAATCGACTAAGTTCAATTGAACTCTTAACGAATAACATTGAACCAAATATCAAGTGATTTGATACTTTTTACTGTCATATATGGTAATAAGATAAAATTATGTAGGAAATTTTAGTCAATGATCAAAATATTAGGAAATTTCAACCAACAATTTCAGCCAGGAAATTATTACGCCCAAGAGATCCTAATTCAAAAATAAAATAATGAAATAATCAAGTTCATCAATACTAACTTTCAATTATTAGGCCCCGATTGAATGAAATATTATTTTTGATTTCTCACTTCCCTTAGAAAAAGTAAGATATTTTATTTTTAAGGGATTAGAAAAATGATAGCGAAACTGTGTTTGGATTTAAAAAAATTATACAGAAAAAAGTGTAATGATTATGTGTGTTGTGATATTTTATTTTATTTTTTTGGAAAAGTTTTTTTTTTTGGAGTAATACACATGTATGGATAGGTATTTATTTTATAAGAAAATTTATACATATCTAAGTTAAACTTATCAAAAAATATGCAAAATGAATTTTATTTCATACATTGCATCATTTCGAACCAGGATATGCAAATTTTTTGTTGCATTTGTTAATATATTGGTCGTTAAAAGCATTTTAGTTGTTGAGTGAACTTTCAAATCTTGAATAGTAAAACAATTGATTTTTATAAGAAAATTTTGAGAGAAATGCCATTCAAATTCATTTTTCAAGGAAATTTGAGATTTTTATAGAGAATATTAATTGTAGTATTTTTTTGAAATATTTTTAAAAGATGTCAAACAATTGCAATTTTTATGAAAAAAATCTACGAAAAATGGGAAACATGTGGCCTATCCAATTGGGGCCTTAATATGCTAGATTGAAAGTGTGTAATAAATATAAAACCTTTTTTTTCTTGTGAAGTGCATCAAACATTAACTTAAAATCTTTAATACAAACATTAGATCATTAATTTAGGTTTGAAATTTTTAATCATAAAAATGAAAAAATATAGTACCGACAGAATGGACGGAGATCGAGAGGTTCCGTGGTGTGGACTGTGGAGATTATTATGTCCACCGTATTTTATTTTATTTTTACAAAAAGTGGAAAGAATAATGTTATATAACACCATTTATTTTTTATTGTTTTTTCACTAATCATTGATTTGGTAAGATAATTATTTTTTATGGTAAACATAATTTATGGAAATCAAATCCACTGCATTTGTTGCATTCAATTCTTACCAAATTAAAAAAAGTGAAAAAATGTTGAACAATAATCGATGATATATGACATCACTCAAACGGAAATTCATGGGATGAGTTGCAGCTTCCTCGGTCAAGCTAACCAACAGACTATCCGTTGGCTCGACTCGTAGTCTTTTCACGAGTGGATATTTTAGTCCGCTCTTGATCCATTCGAACCCAAATATATTGCACAAAGTGAGTGAATTACACTTATCATATCATTGATTATTAATTTTGTGAATACATGGTAACTGGTAAGTTCATCTCGTAGCTAAATCACTTGTTTCCTTCTCTTTGTATATAATTAAGCTCAAATAACTGTCATTTCTATTAGTGCCGTCTATGTATGTGTAGCTTCACAAATTCATTAAATATTTGGTAGAAAGTAAATATCTTTAATTAATTACTTATCTACTGAGAAGTTATTCATTTATTAAAGGGGAAAATACACTTTACCCCCCTAAATTATACCTCTTGTACTGAATACCTCCCTGAACTATAGAAAAATACATTTACCCCCTTCAATTGCATGAAATTGTCTTTATTACCCTTACTATTATTTTTCTTTCATTTTTATTTTCTTCATCATTTTTTTTCTTTTTCACAAATTTTCTTTTCTTACATAGATTAAGTAAAATTTACCCAATGCATTATAATTAATTAACTAAAATAATAAGTTGCAATATTTCTTTAGCACAAACATTAAATTAATTTGTTGAGAACACATTATATTAATGTATGATAAAATAGACATAAACGATTATTTTTTGAATGTCTTTATGTATATTTTCAAAACATGTATGTGTATTTTTAATACCCTAATTTACTAGAATATATATCTTAAATATAATGCTAACGGATTATATCTTAACAATATATATATATATACATATAAAAATTAACCCAAAATATACATATCTTTACCCCCTAATTTAGAATGCACACATGCACACACAGATGTATACATATATATTATCAAAATATACATGTATTAGAAATTAATTGTAATCATTTTAATTTTATCATGACGCATTAGATGAATTTTTTCAAACATTAATAAGATATGTTCTCACCAAAATAATTTAATGCTAAAAAAATATTGCAACTTATTATTGTAATTAATTAATTATAATGCATTGGGTAAATTTTAATTAATCTAGGCAAGTAAAGAAAATATGTGAAAAAGAAAAAAAATGGTGGAGAAAATAAAAAATAAAAGAAAAATAATAGTAAGGGTTATAAAGACAAATCCATGTAAGTGAAGAGGGTAAGTGTATTTTTCTACGGTCCATGGGGGTATTTGGTACAAGAGGTATAATTCAGATGGCAAAGTGTATTTTGCCCTTTTGCTAAATGGCAAAGAAAATCTGAAGAGATTGGGTGATCGTGTTTATTTTCAATAAATCGGTTACATGATACATATTATGAATATTAATTATCAAATTCCGATAAATTACATCCAACTAAAGAGGTCAGGTGGGTCGATCTGGGCCGAACCGACACAAACCCGTCTCATATCGACCCACCATTTTTTTTCTAATTGGGCCGGTCCTAAGACGAGTTTGGGACAGCTTAGGACCGGCCCAACTTACTCTTTGACCATACCTGGTCAAGCCCACTGACCTGGCCCAAATTTGGGGGCTTGTTCAATTTTTTTTATTTTTTGTTTGAAATTATAAAAATTCAAATTGGAGCAAAACGAATTTGAATCTTGGTCTCAAAGCAAAGGTATTCAAACCACTTGGTCTAAGAAGTTATTTTCGCCTAAATTTTGAATTTGAAAATATTTATTTATTTCCTAAGTTTTTAAGCTTGAATTTTATTTCTAATTATTATATGTTTAATAACATATTTATATGTTAATATCTAAAATTAATTTGTAATATTTAAAAATTGAAACCAAAAGATACACTTAAACATAGTGTAATTCGTTTGGTTCAAATGTATCTTACATTATGTTTAAGTGTATTTTTTTGTTCTAATTTTTAAACATTATAAGATTATTTTAAATTTAACCAAATGTATCTTACACTATATTTAAGTGTATCTTTTGGTTCTAATTTTTAAATATTATAAGTTTATTTTAAATTTTATTTTAATTATATTCTAACTTTATTCTTTATATATATATATATATGTATATGAAATTTGACCATTGGAGACTGTTGTCTCCATCAGTCAACTCCAACTTTTAACCGTTGGCAACAGTCAGAAATTTGGTTTTTTCGGTTTAAAAAAATTCCAAGGATTTGGGGCCAAGGGTCCAAGGGAATTTGAACCCTTGGCTAGAGTTTGTTTTTGTAAAAATAATATACAGAAAATACTTTTATTATATCTGGTTCTAGGTTGTGCTTCGGCCACGCTAAAGCGACGTGGGCTGGGTTAATATGGGATGGTCCGTCGGTGGGTCGAGTCGGGTCGGCTCACTTGACATATTTACAACCAACTAACCACTATTATAATCATCTATCTAACAACTACTATAAAACCTATAATTAATTAGATCAAAAAGTTCCATTCTCTCTCTCTCCTCTCGACGCACATTAGCAAGGGTGTGCTATGGCCATGGCCAAGAGGAAGAAAGGACCGGCGAAGGTAGGCAAAGACATCGCACTTAATCCACAGTCACAAACACATAATGAAATTTCAGAATCTAGGGCTAATACTTCGGGAGTGAAGGATTTGAATCACAGTGAAGAATGGGGAAAGAAGGTGGACGGTGCAGATGAACCTGAGGAAAAATCTATTGAAATGATACTGAAGCAAATCCAGAACAAACTAGGGCATGATGAAAAAATAAATTGATCATTGGAGGACTGGATTGGGAAAATCAGGCAACCAACGATAGAGAAGCCGCCACACAAAGAAGCCTCACCACTAGCACCTGAAATCAGAGACCAAGTTAAAACGGGCACTGTGTGGGATCAATTCGATGTCACTAAGCTCAAAAACGCTGGATGTAAACTCCAGTTCATGAAGCCAGAATCAAATGAGGGACACACGGACCGTAGGACGAATTGAACTTGATGATGTTCAATCAGAGATTGAGTACTGGAAAACATCCCTAGTTTGTTATGTACTATGGGCAAATCTGCCATACCCTATCATGAATGGAATTCTATGGCGTATTTGGGGTAAGTTTGGCATTGACAAAATACTATTGATGCATAATGTTGTGTCTTTAGTAAGATTTCAATATGAGGAAGCAAGAGATAATGTACTCCAAATATGTGTTTTTCACTTTGATAACAAGCCCCTTACTGTTACACCATGGTATTTAAATCAAGAGTATAGTAAGAAAATGGTTTGAGAAAGTCTGTGTTTCAGTTGAAGGACTTAGAGCTTAAATACTGGAGTTGTAATGGCTAATCAAATGACCATAAACAAAGAACGAGTACAATATTCACGAATCTTAATGGAACTAGATTTCAAGCATGTGCCAGAAGTGGTATGCTTTGAGAATGAGAAAGGAAATATTGTGGAGCAAAGGTGGTTTATATTTGGAAACCCATACATTGTGATCATTGTATGGGTTATGGGCATACTGGGGATAATTTTAGAAAGAAGAAGGGTAAGATAATGCGGGTACCAAAGCAGCTTGATCATAGAGCAGGGCTGCCAGATTCAAATGAGAACAATGGAAAAGCCAATGAAGAGAAAACAAATCAGAGTATCAATTAGGGGCAAAAAACAATAAATGAGGAGAATAAGAATCCACAATGGCACACTGTTACCAAGAGTGGTAACGCAAAAGTGGACCATGAGATTATACAACTAAGCAATGACAACCCTACAACAAGCAAACATGACCAAAATTGCCAATTGGAACCAGGAGTAGTAACTATAACGATTACTAACCATGGAAAACATAGCAACGTTGAACGTTAGAGGGCTTAACAGCCCTGTGAGGCAAAGGGAGGTAATAGCCCTTTGTAATAAACAAAGTATTGGGTTGTGTGGCATACTAGAACATAAAGTAAAAACAGCAAATTATGACAAAGTATATAGCAGGATGTGTCAAGATTGGGGGTGCAAAAAAAATAACAATGAACACCTCGGAGGCAGAATATGGTTGATGTGGAGGTATGATTAGTTTGACATCTATATACTAAGAGCAACAACCCAGTACATACACTGTGCAGTGTATCACATTACAACACAAAAGTAGTTATTAGTCACAGTTGTGTATACATTCAATCAAGTAGGGGCAAGAATGGAACTATGGGAAGAGTTAAAGACAATAGCAGCAGGTCTTACAAAACCTTGGGTCATTTGAGGGGATTTCAATTGTGTCATTAAAATGACAGATAGACTTGGTGGAGCTCTAGTAACAGTCAATGAGACACAAGACTTCAAAGAATGGGTGGACTATTGTGAATTAGATGAAATGAGATGGAAGGGATGTAGATTTACCTGGAACAATAGTTATGAGCCAGGTGAGAGAAATTACTCAAAAATTGACCGAATATTTGTAAATCATCTTTGGTGTCAGGAACTACAATTAACAGAGACGCTCTTCCTCCCTGAAGGTGTGTCTGACCATAGCCCTATAGTTATACACACTACTGTGGCAAGTAATTCAAGAAAAAAATCATTTAAATACTTCAATATGTGGGCAAATTCCCCACAGTTCATAGATGTGGTTAAAGAAGGGTGGCATCAGAAAGTGGAGGGGAGTAAACTCTACAGTGTGGTGCAAAGACTTAGGGCCCTAAAAAGTGAACTGAAAAAGTTAAAAAAAGCATAATTTAGTGATATTGAGATACAAGTAATGAAAGCTAGAGAAGAGCTATGTAGAATTTAAGAGGAGCTCAGTAAGAATCCATTGGATGTAACTTTGCAAAGCCATGAAAAAGATGCAAAACAGGTGTTTAAAGAGAAATCAACGGCTATGGAAAGATTCCTAATACAAAAACCCAAAGATGCCTGGTTACAAATGGGGGATCTGAATACCAAGTACTTCCATTTGGTGCTAAAGAAAAAACAATATAGAACACGAGTAGTCTCAATAAATGATGGAAATGGAAATCTATTAACTGACTACACCCAAGTGACAGAACATTTCATTGACTATTACAAACATTTACTTGGGTCCAAAAGTTGTACTTTGCCAATACAAGAAAGAGTGTTTGAAGTTGGTTATAGACTTAATTAGCTTAACCAAATTGACTTGCTCAAACCCATTACTAGAATAGAGGTAAAAAAAGCTATGTACGGTATTTTTGTGAACAAAAGTCCTGGTCCTGACGGTTATGGTAGTGGTTTGTTAACATCTGTTTGGTCTATAGTTGGGGAAGAGATCACAGATGCAATACTAAAGTTTTTTAAAACTGGGAAGTTGTTGAAACAAGTGAAATGTACCCTCCTATGATTAATACCAAAAGTTGATAGTCCAAACTTGGCAAGTGAATTCAGACCCATTGCTTGCTGCAACACATTGTACAAGTGTATTTCCAATCTGCTGATTGACAAACTAGCTCAAGTTCTTCCATTGATTGTAAATGAAAATCAATGTGTCTTCATCAAAGGGAGATCCATCACAGATAATGTCTTGATAAGTTAGGAACTTATCAGACTCTACAACAGAAATAATGTCACACCAAGGTGCTTAATGAAAATTGATATCAAGAAAGCATACGATTCAGTTGAATGAGGATTTTTGAAAAAGTTGTTGGAAGGGTTTAGATTCCCCCAAACTTTCTGTAAATAGATTATGGAGTGTGTTTTCCCTCGTCATAAATGGTGAGATGCATGGTTTTTTTACTAGGAAAAGAGGACTAAGGTAAGGGGACTCCATATCCCCCTTGCTCTTTGTTCTAGTGATGGAATATCTAAATAGGAGTTTAAGTTTGGTTGCACAAGGCAACCAATTCAGATTTCACCTTGCTTGCAAAAAACTTAAGCTCACAAACATATGCTTTGCAAATGTCTAATGAGCCTCTGCAAGGCAACTACATCCTCTGTGCAAATAATATGGGATGCTTTTCAGAGATTTCTAGGAACTTCAGGGCTATACGCAAATCAAGGAAAATCAAGCATATATGTAAGAGGGGTGACACAGGGAATTTAACAAGATCCTGGAAATTACAAGGTTTAGTGAAGGGGAGATCCCAAACAGGTACCTAAGGGTGCCATTATCACCTACCAGCTGGAATAAAATGGATTTTTCTTCTTTAGTTGAAAAAATATAACAAAGATTGACGTGTTGGGTCTCTAGAAACTTGTCTTATGCGGGTAGGACACAACTTATAAACTCAGTTTTGTTCTCACTTCATGTGTATTGGTCAGCAATATTCATCCTGCTCCAATCTGTAGTTAAGCAAGTTGGACAGAAGTGCAGTGAGTTCTTACAAGGGGAAAAAGACCAACAAAAGAGAATGACTTTAATAAAGTGGGACAAGGTGTATACTTAAAAGAAACATGGAGGGTTAAGCATGAAGTGTTGTAAGACTTGGAATGTTGCAGCCATTGGAAGACAAGTATGGGCTTTAGCTCAGAAAAAAGGCTCTCTATGGGTGAAATCGATTGGAAGTGTGTATCTCAAAGGAGAATAATGTTGGAGTTACAGCCCCCCCCAAGACTGTAGTTGGGTGTGGAGGAAGTTAGATAAGGTCAAATGCAAACTCAAAGATGAATTTCAACAAAATAAATGGATATATACCAAGGATGAGAAATATACAATACAGAGTGGGTATAATTAGCTTAAGGGTGGACTAGCATCTTTTAGATAGGCCAGAGTTGTACCCACTCTGGCCCTTAAGTCGTGATCTAAAAGAAGCTTGTTCACCCTTAAGCCAGTTATACCCACTTTGTATTGTATATTTCCCATACTTGGTATATATCCATTTATTTTGTTGAAATTCATCTTTGAGTTTGCATTTGACCATCTTTGGTAAAAATAGGTGAATTTATAAGTGGCCCACTTAAAGTGGGTAACTTCAAGAATTTATAGATATAATAATAAAAGTAGTAAAAAGAAGAAAGGTCATGTGCGTCCAAGCAAAGTTTTATGCGGGGTACGCCTATCGGTTTCAATGAGATTAAAGGTCTGTTTGCAAGAGTTTATAATTTTAAAGAATTGCTGAATTTTAGAAAAAAATATAAAAACAGTTGAAAAGTTAAAGTCGAATGTGTTTGCAAAATTTGTTAAAAAGCAAAAAAAAAAAAAAAATAGAAGAAACTGTTAGAAGTACCTAAAAATTTGCTTTTAGTTTCTGCTTACTTTTTTTTTTCAGTGAAACATAATCAAAAGCAATGAAACTAAACAGCAAAAAATAGCTTAAATCCAATATTACGTTCAAAAGTGCTTTTTTTAAAGTTTTTTCAAAGGCCTTAAAATTGGATACAAAATTGGCCGGCAAAGGAGTATTTAAGTACCAGAAACAAACACGGCACAAGTTGTTTATAGAAAAAGAAAAAAAACACACGGCACGATATATGGGTATCCGACGTCATCTGTGACACGTAAGCACTCAATGGGGTACCTGATGATATGCTATTAGTGGTGTTCTTCTCATGACTGGATCTACGGCTATGATCCATCTTGATTGCCGTCCCATATCAAAGCCAGAGTGATTATTGCTATTGACAATCCCCTGAAGTTTTCAGATACCAAAGTCAACCATTACTACAATTATATTGGAGTCCTTTATTATTGTTTATATATTTTGTTTCAAACTTTTTTTTTTTTTTCACTAGAAAAGAAGGGTGTTACTCTGACGATTCTAATCTGACAAACTCGGACCTTTTCTACTTTAATGATAGTAACATATCTATCTTTTTTTTTTTTTTTTCATTGAGTGACTAGTCTAAATATATAAAGGGACGAAGTCAGAATTTTAAGTTCGATGGGATGACTACCAAAAATTGGAGTAAAACTTAATATTATTATACTCGAGCAAAACTTTAAATATCGCAATATTATAGGACATACTTTTTTCAAAGTTGGGATACCACCGGCCCCTGGCTCCGTCTTTCTCTCTCTCTATATAATATAATTTCTTAGAGTTTGAATTATGTAGAGCACCAAACATTAGTCATGATAGAAATAAATTTACCTAAGTGAAAATGAAACGAAAAGACATGTGATTACTAATCTGCCAATCAATTCAAATATTATTTATTGATATTTTCCTTTTTAAGAGATAGCAATATTAAATAGCAAAAAACTCAAAATTATATATGCATGTAACAATGATTCAAAACTCAATAGTTATCCTTAGACGTCTATTCTAGATTTTTAAAAGTCCTACTACTTTTTTTCATACATAATAGATGAAAATTATATTCAAATCGAATGATTTCTCTACATGACTACACCTACTTTACTACTACTGATGATCAAATCAAGATTTGTTCTGTATGTCCACCAACTCTTTGTTCTTAAACATTTTAGCATTTAATAAAGTATGCAAATATGAAATTAAGTTCGATCTTTCATCCCCAACCGTCCCCTAAATAAAAAAGAGAAATATTATACACAATCGCCTTTTATCACTTCCCTTAATTTTAATAAGAAACCGTAACAATTAATTCTATTTATTGTAAAACATCAATACTTTCAAAATTTTAAAAATTTTAAAAAAAAGGTGGTATAAAAACAAGAACATACACTATTTTCTTCAATAAAATAATAAGAACAGAAAATTTTACACTTTGATGCACCACGGACGGCGGACTCTAGAAGCACGGAAAATTTTTTGCTAGACCGAGACCAAAATTTTTAGTGTTCAACCCTTTTATACAGTAAAATATATCATGTGTGGTCACACCATTTATATAAAAGAGATAAATACAAAGTGTACATAGCATTCGATCTGATATAAAATTACCGATCCCACCAAAAGGGAGTGCCAATAGCACAAACGGTCCCATCCAAGAATATAATATAGCCATCGCGTTAGAGAAGTTTTAACGCACCACGAAGCTACCACGAAGCTTCCTCGCTGCTTCCATGAAACTACCACGAAACCTCGTCCCCTTTTCGTTCCACTTTCGATTTTTCCCGCTTTTCGTTTCCCCTTTCCGCTCCTTTTATTCTCCTTTTCCACTGTCGGAATCTTACCATGTTACAGAAATACTCAACTGAAAACAGTTAAAACACTTGGCAATAATTTTCAGAATCGGATCAGATCTGAACAAGGATAAAAATTTATTCACGCTGAATTAATTACTATTTTCGGAGGTGCAGAGTGAGAGAGAAATAGTAGTTTATAGAGAAATAAAATATGCATACTCGGTATATGGAAAGATCAAACAGTATGGCGGCCAGAGAAAAACGGACTTTGGATCCCAGCAGTAGCCAGGAAGGTCAGCCTGATAGGAAGCGTCCTGCTCTCGCTAGGTAATATATTATGTTATACGAACTCGTGCTCATATGCTAAGAGATTAACTATATTGTATGTGTTTATCGGTGTGTGTATCGATTTTGTTTGGATAGCGTTCGCTTAATTTTTAGGTTTGTTAAAGTTATTAAGCTCATATAGACATAAATGGCGCTGAAGCAGTTATTTGTGGTTGGATTTAAGTGAAGAAGTGAAGATCCGGATGTGTTGACTTTTTAAGTGGTTTTCAGTTGACAGCTGCTACTTAGATTGGTCGTGTCTGTGCAAATTCTGTGTATGTTGTTTGTATTGTTATCTGTATGTACTAGTATCATGCGTCTGATTGTGGTGATAAAGGATTTATCTTATTTCATTGCGTGACAAGAACCAGTAAATTGAAGTGAATTGGTGTATTAGGAGAATGCTTATTTTATAATATCAACAGCTTAGCAGTAAAATGAAGGGAGGTTAGCAGATGTGTATAATTCGTGTACGTACTCAGATTGCTTAGCAGTGGTCGGCAGACTTACCCGTGTGATGTCTGTGTGTTGTGAAGTGGATTTGGTTATATATCGTCTACCTATAAGTTAATGTGCATGATTATGCTCCAGTGATGGTTTCTTGTTATCGAAGTTCCAATAGCAAACCTGAACAATTGGCAAAATTTCAATTGGCAAATCCAATTCATCTTGCCCTTTATGCAAACGCAACTCCCACGTTAATTTTGCTACTAAGAACAATACTCTCATTAGATTACAGTTGTGATATTTTGCATTTATGTGCTGACAAGTACAGGTTTCTTTGCATTTAAAGTCATCATGTAGTTTAGCTGCTTTATCAAGTGTCAGACCGGCGCTTTTTAATATCTGGTTCGTGGTTGATGCAGTGTTATCGTTGAGGCTTTAAAGGTTGACAGTCTACAGAAACTGTGCTCATCGCTGGAACCAATTCTGCGGAGAGTTGTAAGATTTTAGTCTTTTTAGTTCAATTTCGTTACTGTGTCTGAAATATCGGTAACTACTCTACTGCTAATGCACCCAGTTATACTCAAGAAATACCAAACCATTCAGTTTTCTGAGGCTGTTTTTACTGTCTATAAAACAATGGTTTTTCATTACTCATCTTTGAACTCAGTTATAGCTGAAATCTCTAGTGCACAAGTGCTTAGTAAACTTGGAATACGAGTTTGTCATAATCTTGTATACTGTATATGGTACTTAATGCGTGTTATGGTTTGTATTTATAGCCTAAATGACTTTCTGACTTTCAGGTTAGTGAAGAAGTGGAGCGTGCCTTGGCAAAGTTAGGCCCTGCCAAACTAAATGGAAGGTATGGCTTGACCTATTGTGTTAGAAAAATTCAGAAGTTCGAGTTCTCCTTCATATACATTGATGTCATTCCTAGTCGTTTTCCCAGTAGGTCCTTGTGTATTTGTACTGTCACGTTACTCTTTGAAATATCTAGTATCACTGCAAGTCTGGTGATTTGACACATATCTCCGGGAATTGAGTATGTGAAGATTTACACAGCATTTTTGGCCATGTTACTTAAATATTAATCTCATGTTTGGTAGATTTAATGGTAACTACTAACTTGTAGAGATATGTTACGGAATAGTGGAGTATTTTATTATGCACGAATGTGCTACTTCTTTTGCTTGTTGTGTTGAAATTCGAGCCTCATAGTTTCTGATGCTTCCCGCCTTATATTGATCTCCACCATAAACATGCAGGGTTTCTCCAAAAAGAATTGAGGGTCGTGATGGTAGAAATTTGCAGCTTCACTTCAGGTCCAAGCTGTCACTACCTCTATTTACGGGTGGAAAAGTGGAGGGAGAGCAGGGTACTGCAATCCATATTGTGTTGCTTGATGCAAACACAGGCCACGTTGTAACATCAGGTCCAGAGTCCTTCGTTAAATTAGACGTTGTTGTGCTTGAAGGTGATTTCAACAATGAGGACGACGAAGGCTGGAGTCAGGAGGATTTTGAGTCTCATATAGTAAGAGAGCGTGAAGGGAAGAGACCACTCCTTACTGGGGAGTTACAAGTGGCTTTAAAGGAAGGTGTGGGGACCCTTGGGGAGTTGACATTCACTGACAATTCTAGTTGGATTAGGAGCAGAAAATTTAGACTTGGTCTGAAAGTTGCCACAGGTAGTTCCGAGGGCTTTCGCATCCGCGAAGCAAAAACAGATGCCTTTACAGTCAAGGATCACAGAGGAGAATGTAAGTTCATGTGTGGCCAAGGCACAAAAAGCTTTTACTTTTTATATATTGTGCTACCATTAGGTGGTAAATCTGTTCTTTTTCTGACTTTGTAGTATACAAGAAACATTATCCACCTTCTCTTAGTGATGAAGTTTGGAGACTGGAAAAAATTGGGAAAGACGGATCATTCCATAAGAGGCTTAATAAATTTGGAATATACACAGTGGAAGACTTTCTACGATTTGCAGTGAGAGACCCACAAAAACTTCGGAATGTGAGGATATATTAACTTGGTCTTCTGTCTGCTCCATTTCCAACATCTACTTATTTCTGCATGCTCATAATGGTTTCATCTTAATTTTTCCAGATACTAGGAACTGGAATGTCAAATAAGATGTGGGATGTCCTTTTAGATCACTCAAAGACCTGTGTCCTGAGTGGAAAACTCTACGTCTACTATCCTGATGAGCCAAGGAACGTGGGGGTCGTATTTAACAATATCTATGAATTGAGTGGTTTGATTGCTGGTGGACAATATCATTCAGTTGATTCTTTGTCTGACAGTCAGAAGGTTAGTGATCTCATAGTAGCTCTACCCGTGGGCATGTGATTTAATGATCACTATTTGTAGTACTTCGTATACACAGATAATATTACTTTACTTTCTTGAGAAACTGATGAAAGCTTCTTACTGGTAAAATGAAATATGGAAAGTTGAACAGGCAGCTCATGTTTGATTTGTATTGCAGGTCTTTGTAGACACATTGGTGAAGAAGGCATATGACAACTGGATGCATGTCATAGAATATGATGGCAAATCTCTTCTGGGCTTTGAGCAAAGTAAAAGTCCAGATGCTTCCCAGAATGATATTAGGATGCACACACAAGATCAGCCGAACTCTTTTCATCAGTTCAATCTACCTAGTCTCTCAGCCTCAATTGCTTCTGAACATCCTTCTATGAACCCTGGATTAGCCATCGGAGGTAACTGATCACGGGGTTGGATCTTAAGTTTGAACTATTTTGAATTTCATATTTTACAAAAACTTTTCTTTCTCGTTGTCGATGGATTTTAACATTTCCATTATTGTTATTGTGCTAGTCATACTATTTCCCTTTCTCTTGGGGTGTCCTAATTTCGTTTTGTTTGGAGGGGAGGCTTTTAGATAATGAATATGCTCTAAAATCTAAACAGAGTAGTCTTGTAGCTACTTATCTTCTAGGAATAAATAACATAATTCATCTTCTTAAACTGAGTGTGCTACTGTGCTTGTATATGACTTCTGCTCACTGAGAAATAATTTAATCTTTCACTAGGTTACAATGACAATACTGGAGGTAGATATCCTATACAACAGCAGAATATGAATCTTAACGTTGCTATACAGTTAGACGGCACTTCATTCCCTCCACATAATCTTCTCATCAATTCAGCACAACAAGCGCAGCCATCTGTAACTGACAACATGCTGGCTCTTGGTCCACCGCTCTCAACAATGCCTACTACCTTCCCTACAAGTGGCACACCAAATCTTACTTCTTACAGAGGATTTGAGGACATTCACGAGGACGAAATCCGTGTAAGAAGTCACGAGATGCTTGAAAATGATGACATGCAGCATTTGCTCCGTATATTCAGTATGAATAATGCTTCCTTTAATGCCAATGAGAATAACTATGGTTACTCAGCTTATACCCCCATCATGCCTTCAAACTTTGGTTTCGATGAGGATCGTACTCGTTCATCTGGCAAAGCTGTTGTAGGATGGCTCAAACTTAAAGCAGCTTTAAGATGGGGAATTTTTATCAGGAAGAAAGCTGCTGAGAGAAGAGCACAAATTGTGGAGCTCGACGACATCTAGATATGCATTTGAAAGAATCTTTCTTGGTACTCTGTTACTCATTTCAGATCTTATGCTACTTAAGTTTGAGTATTGAGCAAAGCTTTTTGAGCTGTGGGGTCTCAAATTCAGATGCACCCAGTGTCATCTGGACTTGGTAGGCATTTGGAGACCGTTCGGGCATTTTTCCCATGTAATCAGAGTCTGCAAGTATAAGAGTTGCAGCAATGGTGGCTTGTAATTTTCAGTCGAAGAGAAGGTAGAGTGTATTGAGATGGGATTTCTGAATACCGACTTGAATAAGCCTGGTAAACCTCTGTGAAAACTGGAAGATTGGTAAATGCTTCTATATTAAGACTGTTAGAGAAGGTGTAGTTTCTTTTTAAGGTAGCTGGTGTGTTTTATTTGTTTCACTATCTCATCATAGGCTGTGGTGTGGCATATAACAGCAATATAGTTGTGCATTGTTTTCTATTATAAAAAAGCCCTTGTAAGTTTTAACTTGAAGCAAAAGTGTAGTCCAATTGAGGTGCCCCTGAAAATTCAGCTCAGTGAACTAAATTATTCCCTGCAATGTTTAGTGAATACATTTGAAATCATTTTGGTTTTGAAATTGATTTGATATGATTTGATTTTGGTTTTTCATGATTCCTACTTTAATGTTTTAATTCTCTTGATTATATAATAAAATTGTTTGTAAATACAAAATTGCCATCATTTGGCTCCACGACAAGGAAAACCACTTCTAAAACTGTTGGCGCCCACTGAATAGGAAAACTACGGTACCAAGCAAGAGTACAATTTCTCGAAAGGTCAATATGTCTCCAAGTATGAACAAGTATCTGGCCAAAATAGTGAACTACGCAATTTTTATGCCCAAAGATCCACAAAACGAATCACAGTAAAGCACATAAACAAAAAAGGATCTCCACTCTCCGATCAGTGACGGACAAAAACTGAACAACAGACAAATGTTCTTATTGAACAAATGAAGAAAATATTACACACAGATCAATCTCCGAATCAAGGAGTAAAACAAGCCGCAGAATCCTCTTCATATTTGTACTCTTCAAAGGTGTTGTATATAGAATGTTTTAATGAACATGCCGAGACGGAAGTAATTCCTGCTCACATGAAATCATAGTCATCAAAATCATCATACGTCTCAGCAGCCACATCATCATCTGGCTTGCCAATGTGGAGCTGTTTCTTCTTTCCAGCTGTAAACAAGACAACACTCGGTCACAAAACCTGCTTGCACAATCAACCATATCACCACCATGAAAAAATATAATAACTGAGAAATTCACGTACCTGTCTTCTTTTTGCCAGCATTAGCTTCTTTTTCCGCTTTTATCTTTTCATTCGCAATTGCAGTAACAGAAGAGGCCACGTCTTTGGCATCTGACCCTTTCAAGGAAGTCAATGACAATCTCATTACAGCCTTCAGTAATCCAATATAATGATAGCTTTTCTGAAACAGAGAAAATAGCCAGGTAAATTTCATACTTCTACAAAAACAAATATCAGCAGATAAGTACCATAAATGAGACAAACATCACAAACCTCATATGGACGTAGTTTATGAGCAATCAGCTCCGCATATTCTGCAAAATCACTTTCAGTTTTGGGAATAAAATTGTCAAGCGTCTTATCATCATCACCCTTCTTGGCAAACAATTCTGCAGTGGACTTGTAATCAGCTTCTTCCACAAGTCTGTAAAAACGCAGCATGGCCTTGTAAATGTGTTAAAAAGGGTAGGCCCCCATAGATTTCAGAAAAATACATATGATTCAGAAGATTCATTGAGGTAAAAGTACAAAAGAGAAGGCATAGCAAGAATCAGTGGAATGAAAAAAAAAAAATGTCAAATGGTGGTTGCTGACGGAGGACGTTGGGAAAATTTTTCTCAAGTTGAATCAAATCAACCAAAGTTCTGCGATGTAAACCACCCAAACCTCCAATGGCACAAACTGGAAAAAGACTGTTATTTGTTATGTGTGATAATTAAGCCACCAACATGCTTCAGTTCAACTTTAATTTCCCTAACCCACAGTATACATTTCAGACAATCAACAAGGTTTGAAGTTAGAACAAGTTCAAAACATCAATACATAGCATTACTGAAAACATCAGGAACACACCTCTGCTGGCGAAGTTTATCTTCAATAGGATCTGAAGGTTCCTCACTTGCTGCTTCAACAGCTTTCACTTTCTTTTCACCTGATTTGGCTGCAGCCTTCTTAGGACCTTTTTCAGGAGGTGGTGCCTCAACTTTAGGTGCCTGACAACAACATTTGGAGAATAAATCCAATTCAATAGAAGAGGAATATCAACGCACCCTAAAAATATAGTCCAACATCATTGAATGCCGTGTGGGCTTTACACTCCCATATACCCTCTCAAAAAAGAAATAGAAAAGCTAATAGTAAATGTATCCATTTAAAACCAAGTGTGGAGAATGCTGTTTGCAGATAAAATAGAGTGTCTTATCAAGCAAACAAGAAAATTTCAACTTCTTTAAATCTATAGCAAAATGTAAAGAATAATTCAGATTAACTTTAAACAAGTATATGATTTCCAACTTGGGGAAAGAGCAAACCATCTAATAACGGAGGAAGGGTATACATGTTGGAGTTATTTGTAATTAGACCCAACCTCAGGAGGTGTAGCTGTAATTCACCCTAACCTAAAAAGCATATCTCTTTATCCAGATGAAATATTTAATTTGAAAGGAAAACGAAAGAGTTATATATACCGGAGCAGGCTCATCGTCGTCTTCCCAAGATTCCTTCACATCGTCCAAATCTTCATCATCCCAATTATTTTTCGGCTCCTTTTTCTTGAGAAGATCTTGAACAGGCTCATCCTCTGAAAAAGTCACACAATTGTTTTAATCTACAAAAATTGACTCCAATGAAAATTAATAAAAGTTCAGAAGGAAAAGGGACCATAAGAAATCATTTAGCTGGAAAATCCAACATACATCTTTAATTATACAACCCAAGAAATGCCATACAGATTCGAATCAGACTTCTGTTTATTTCCTTACCACTAAAGAGACTATACACTCAACAAGGATGCCAGGACAACTGCCTATTCAATATCAAATACAAGCAAGCACTGCACCAAATGCTAAGTGACCAACAAGATCCAGGAACTTCCCGATACTCAATTCGGTTCAAGATCCTCAACCAATACATTAGCTATCCTCCAAATGTAAAAACAGAACAGAAAACATGTTTAATGATGAAAGGAACATCAAACATTACAACAGCCCTTTTTAAAAGATTTAAAATCCAATACCGAAAACAATAAAAGAAAAGTTGATAAAATTGATGCCATCAATAAGAAGTGGTGCCACTAAATACGAGTCTAAACCAATATAACAGCTGCAATCCCGTACGGGTGAAATTTAGAGACCAGATCAATTCAAAAGTTAATTGAGATTTTCCGAAAATCAAGTTCTAAACACTAGTTACAAGCAAACTAAGAAACACTGATTAATGCTGTGTACAAGAAAGGAAAATAAACACGAAAATAGCGATAAAGAAAACAAAATCACCAAATTATAGGCAACAGATAACTGTAATAAAAATGGTGTGGAGGAGAAACGTACCCCAGTCCTCCATCAAGCCTTTGTTCTTCTATACTCACCCAAGAGATTTCAACAATCAATAAATCCCAACAAAAAACTAAATAATCAATCGAACAAACTATAGAAGAACTACAATTTCTTGAAACGAATCCCTAACCTGTAAGGGAAAAGACGAAACCCTAAATGAAATTGTTGAGCGAAAAATCACCAATAGAAATGCCGAAAACCCTAATTAAATGTGGATAGAGTAGATAGAACTAAAGTGCGCACGGCTATAGAGATAGAAAGAGTGTAAAGTATAGCCCGGAGAATCTGATCGTTATTAGGGTTACTGTCTGTCTATTTCTTGCATCTTTCCGAACACGAGGGGTTGTATAATTTTGGATTTTGGTAAGGAGTCGTAAGAAATAAATAGCGTTTATTTACCAAAATTAAGTAAATAAGTAGCGTTTCTTTAGGTAAATTCTACTATACCCCTTGTGCTTTGTCATTTATTTGATTTAAGTACACTTTATTTTCTTTTATTCTCCACTGCATTATTTTATCCTATTTCACTTTTAGATATTCTCATAATATTATTGTTGTCAAGAATTTCAACCAAATTGCATTACTAAATTTCATTGCATGGTCGATATACTTATATTTTAATGAAATGATTTAATTTACATGATCGTACAACATAAGGATATATTTTCTTTTTAAAATTTCCCAAAAATATTCTTAAACTTAAAAGAAATACAACATCACTGGAATTTTAGTTGTCGTTTTCAAGTCGAAGAAGTTATATAAAAGAGGTGTGTTTAGATTTTTGAAAATAAAATTATAACGCAGATTACTTATGTTTTTTTAATTAGTGGCATGTGTCCAATAAATCACTTAAGTTTTTATTAAAATTAACGTGAATTATAGATAGATTGATAAGTAAAACTTTCATGTCTTTATAATTAAGTAAGACGAAAAATATAATTAGCAATTAGTGAAGTCCTATAATTATTCTTTAAGTAAGAGTCTATTTAATGGAAAATATTGTTATTTAAACAATCTATGTTTTAGTTTTGATAAAAATTAAAAAATAAAATTATTTCGTTAGAATGTAATTTAAAGTAGTTTTACTAGCATTTTAGTACTTATAAGTATATAATGGAGTTAAATAAAATATCATGTCGATAAGCGTCTTGAAAATAATAATATTAATAATAATTTGAGAAAATTACCTACATATACCCTTATCTTATGATTAATTAATGAAAACACTATGATCTTTTGGAATACATAAAGCCTTCTCATGTTAAGTATTTTTACAATTATACTATTTAAAAATTCTTATAATTTTACGTATATAAACCTTACAAATAGATCTTTTGAGTTAATCTCATTGTAATTTATCAAAAATTAAGATTTTTGTTATAATTAGCACGGAAAGTGAGGGGTATACATATAATTCATCCTAATAATTATTGCAACATTTTTAAATATAGTGGGAAATTCTAGCAAAGGCCCAGTCTCGCTGAATCTAGTGTAATTCACTTAACCTGCGGCTAATCATACGACAAGTGTGTAAAGTGTGATTAGGGGTGTTCACGAATCAATAGAACTGATCGAACCGAAAATTTCGGTTCGGTTTTCGGTTTCTTTTTTTGCAAATTTTGGTTTTTCGATTCTGTTTTAGGTTTTGAGGTTCGGTTCGGTCGGTTAACCGAAAAACCGAATTATTTATTTATTTATTTTTATTTTATTTTTTATATAGTATAATATAGACCAAAAACTATAAAAAAATGTTTGGATTAGAATTTTCGGAAGTGATTTTAGGAAACATAATTATAAATATATAAATGTGAGGGTAAAATAGGTTTTGGTAAAACATCGAAACCGGTTTTTTTAACCAAACCGAACCGACACTGTTCGGTTCGGTTAAAAAACTGATCGATGAACACCCCTAAGTGTGATATATAGGGGTGTTCACGGTTTGATTAACCGACCGAATCGAACCGAGCCTTTTCGGTTTGGTTTCGGTTTTTATTTTTGGGCATTTCAGTTTCGATTTTCATGGTCAGTTAACCAAACTGAACGGAAATAGAAATGTATATAATTTATATATAATTTTAGGGCGAATAGCAATTTACCTCCCTGTGATACTTCGGAAATGCAAAAAAACCCGTGAAATAAAAAAAGGTCAATTTAACTCTCTGAGTAAATTTTAATAAAGCACACTGCCTCCCTATCTATTATATAAAGACTATAGGGCACTCACATCACCATCCTATCATCACCAGTCACCACCACCGCCCTTCCCAAACAACCACTCTATAGTCAGAAACCACTCCATCCCTCTCTGATTAAATCAAATCAGAACACCAATCCCCAGAAACCACCATGGCCGCCTCTCTAAAGCAACGCCCCATTTTATATAACTCCCCAACCCCGTCGCAGGACCTACCGACATGGCCTCTGCCCCACAAGCCGCCCAGGTAACTGTCGCCTCACCGCCACCCAGGTCGCCGTCGCCTTTTTACCCCAGCCACACTTCAGTGCCGCCGTTGCCTATTCTACCGCCGTTATTACCCCACCCACCCACCACCATCATCATCGCCGCCTGCCCTAGTCGCCGTCTGGTTTCTCCCGGTGTTCAACTCTGCACTCATATATTGTGTATATATAAATATAATAACTTTACATGATAAATCTGGACCATCCATCTCTATAAAATGAATGGTTGATATTAATTTGATGAATAAGATATATTTATTTAATCTCAACTGTTGATCTCTATCAATTAGATCCATCATAGGGGTAAAATGATCTCAAATTCAAGTGGCCCTCTTTATTAAAATTTATTCAGGGAGTTAAATTGACCCTGATTTTTTTACTGCCAGGGAGGTAAATTGCTATTCGCCCTATAATTTTATCTTTATATAGGGGGCTATTATGAAATTTTTATAAATTTTAGGGGCTAAAATAAGAACTGCCACGCCGTCGCCTCCCTCACTCAAATTCAACCCCCTGCTCTGCCTTCTCCCACCCCAGTCGCCGGCGCAACACATGCCGCCGCCGCTTTCAATCCTCCTCCTTCTCTCGGCTCGGCTCTCCTTTCCCATTCCATTTTTTAAAACCTAGGTAAGAAATTGAAATTAGGTTATTTAATTTTTTTTATTTTTGAATCAATTGGGTTAAATTTTCTTCATGAATTTGTTTGACAGGTGAAAAATTATAACTTACAGTGGGTTCTTTGATTTTTTTTTGTTCAAAATTCGGTTAACCCAAAAAAACTCGGTGAAAACCGAACGGAACCGGGCCCCTTTCGATTCGGTTTTGGTCTCAGATTTTCCCGAACCAGGGTCACTCAACTGATCATATAGCATTTTCTCTTTTGGCTGGCTTTCAACTTCAACACCCCCCGCCACGGCATTCCTCGCCCTCCGGATCCCCCTCAATCTGAATGTTCAAGCTTCGCAAAACTTGTACTCCCGTCAACGGCGCCGCCATTTTTACATTTCTGAAAACCCTAACCACCGCAAACAATTTCGTTCAAACCATCGGCGGCGGTAGCAGCAATGCGAGGCCCATACCCAACGACGATTATTTCGCCACGGTTCACCACATATCCAACATCGTCCGCCGAGACATCTACATGGAGCGGACCCTCAACAAGATGCGCATGTCCAACATCGTCAATTCCGAGCTAGTCTACCGCGTCCTGCGCAGCTGCTGCAATTGCGGAATCGAATCGTTCCGGTTCTTCAATTGGGCGCGCACACATCACCCCAATTACGACCCCACGACAGTCGAATTCGAAGAGCTACTCAAAACCCTAGCTCGCACACGCCATTGGGAGACCATGTGGAAGGTAGCGCATAGTATGAAAACTCACAATTTCCCTATTTCGCCGTCTGTTGTGTCCTACATCATTGAACAGTATGCTAAGCATGGTTTAATTGATCAAGCCGTCGACCTGTTTAATGGGTTAAAGAATTTTGATTGCCCGCAGACTACTGAAGTGTATAATTCGTTGCTTTTTGCTCTCTGTGAGGTTAAGAATTTCCAGGGGGCGTATGCGTTGGTAAGGAGAATGATTAGGAAAGGGTGTGTTCCTGAAAAGAGGACTTATTCGGTTCTCGTTAACGCGTGGTGCTCTGCGGGGAAGATGAGGGAGGCTCAGGAGTTCTTGGAGGAGATGAGTAAGAAGGGATATAAACCGCCTGTGCGTGGTCGTGATTTATTGATTGATGGTTTGTTGAATGCTGGTTATCTCGAGTCGGCTAAAGGGTTGGTGAGGAAAATGAGCAAGGAAGGGTTTGTCCCCGATGTGGGCACGTTTAATTGTTTGGCTGAAGCTCTGTGTAAGTCTGGGGAGACTGAATTCTGCATTGATCTGTTTCATGATGTTCGTGGGTTGGGGTTTTGTCCTGACTCAGATACGTATAAGGTTATGATAACTGTGGCATCAAAAGTTGGAAAAGTTGATGAGGCTTTTAGGATACTTCATAAGTCCATTGAGGATGGACATAGACCGTTTCCTAGTTTATACGCCCCAATTTTAAAATCTCTTTGTCGAAGGGGACAATTTGATGATGCATTCAGTTTTTTCTCTGACATGAAGGTTAAGGGTCATCCTCCAAACCGACCTGTGTATACCATGCTTATAAAAATGTGTGGACGTGGAGGTAGATTTGTCGAAGCTGCCAATTATTTGGTGGAGATGACTGAGTTAAATTTGTTGCCTATGTCACAAAGCTTTGATATGGTTACTGACGGCTTAAAGAACTGTGGGAAGCATGATTTAGCTAAAAGAATAGAGCAGTTAGAGATATCACTCCGTGGAATCTGAATCCATCAACTTTTTGTTCAACACTGTAGATACTTTATGCTAGAATGGTGAGTTTTGATATGCTAGAATGGTGAGTTTTGATATGCTTACTCATTATCTGTACTTTTAGGTTACATGGACATTTTAAAAAGTTTTGGTCATGTTTTCCAGGTTCATTGTTACAGAAGATTACTTGTCAATGCAAAACTTGCGGTTCAGGTATAGCTTTTACTGCAATATGTCAATTATTTCTTGCCTTCGATTATATGCAGTTGGTTTGAATCAACTTTTTCGCCATATATGAGCCTGTTTGTGAAAAAGAAAAGTGCAAGCTAATATATAGTTGTTCGACAAGTTTCAGAATTTAAGATATGCTTAATGAGTAGTCTGCAATATTGTAGGTAGTCATGATGCCTATACTTATGCTGGGACATATTGATTGAACTTGAATGTGAATAAATTTTGTTAGTGGAATGTGAAAATGGGTAAGCATGAAAGTTGTTGTCAAGTACTCTTAGATTCAGTACAATCCACTTACATATATTCTTTAATGCACCAATCTGCCGCAGTACATGCTTTCTGTTTTCAAATTTAAAGTTTTGATTATATCTATTCATCTAAAGGGGGTAGAAAAGTCTAAGTTGCTCGACCTTGCATGTTGATTTGTTGTATTGGATGATCGCTTCAGATTAACCATGCATGTGTACCTCGGTTTTGAACGAATCTAGGTATGTATTTTCTTCAATCATATATTGGACATGGATTATTACCTCAAAATGTTACTGAAGTGTGATTAAATGGCCTTTGATGTGGATTTGCTCAGATAATATCGTTTGGACAGCACGGAGGAAGAGGTTATTCTAAATCTGGTTCTTTCACTTGAAAGCTTCTACGACTAACGACTCGTGGAGGGGCGATCATTTGTAAAATCTCGTGTGGTTAAATTCTAGACACACTTGGAAAAGATTGTTATTTATTGAATGGAGTTGGGGCATAAGTTAGATGGATGATTAATTCCATATGAGTTCCCAAGCAATCAGATTGATTTTATTGAATGGATGTTGTACTCAAATGGGATTAATGTCGTGTACTCAAGCTCCCTACACTGTATGTGTCAATATTTTTCTTGTTCATTGTGAATTTATGATCTAATGGGCATCGAAATGGAATATGCTGACTGCATTTTGAGTTATTCCCCGTTGGCATTATATCAGAATCCAAATCACATAAAGCAGAAGCAAGAGTGTGAGAACGTCGAATTTCCATTTAGAAAACTAAAAAGTTAAGGGCCAAAAATTTAGCTGTGGAAGCGACAATGTGTTCAAAAAGTAAATAAAAATAAAAATATATAATATAGTTTATATGAAATGAGATGCAACATCATAGAAATATTAGTTGTATGAAAATCACCTTATGGAAATTATTTTGGATTTGGCAAACGGTTTTGGTAATGCAATAACAATGTTATTTTATGAATTAAATGTAATGTATCATGTACATCACGTAATGATATCTCAATAATTTTAATGAGTGCGACTTAAAAATAATCACATAATTTACAACAATTGATTTAGAAGAAAAGTTTTTTTTTTTTTTTTTTAATTTCTTTTAGAACTTTATTTCTTGCTTTTTATTCTATTAGAAATAACACCCAAACGTCATGTTCATTGGTTGCGACTTTTGGTGAAAGGGTGGATTTTCTTTTATAAATACAGCAATTGTTCATCATTTTAATCACTAGAAAATATATACAAATATATATAAAAAACTATTCAAATACTTTAGATACTTGAGTTGTGAATTTGTGTTTTCGATTCTAGTAGTCGAATTTCAGACTGTGTTCGTGTTTCATTCAAGAAGTTCGGGACAATGTGATTCTAATCAAATTCGATCAAAATAACGCTTCCGCATTAGGTACGCTGCCTATAGTCATTGTTCATCATTTTAATCACTAGAAAATATATATCAAAAACTCCACAAATATTTGAGATACTTGAGTCGTGAATTTGTGTCTTCGATTCTATTGTGTTCGTGTTTCATTTAAAAAGTTCGGGACAACGTGATTCTAATCAAATTCGATCAAAGTAACACTTCCGCATTAGGTACGCTGCCTCCAGCCATTGTTCATCATTTTAATCACTAGAAAATATATACAAATATATATCAAAAACTCTACAAATACTTTAGATACCTGAATCATGAATTTGTGTCTTCGATTCTAGTAATCGAATTCCCGACGGTGTTCGTATTTCATTCAAGAAGTTCGGGACAACGTGATTCTAATCAAGATCGATCAAAGTAACGTTTCCGCATTAGGTACACTCTCAATTTCTAACATATTGAAATTCAATTAATTATATTAAAAATCTTATTGAGTTTAATTTTTTTCTAATTCAAAAATTTCCTAAAATCTCACGCCCCAATTCCTATTCCTACTACCACTTAGTAGTTCGATACTAGTCAAGAAGAGAAGAGAGGAAGAACTCGACAATCCAGCAGGCCGGCCAACCCGCCGAAGGTTTGTTTTTCTTCTCTGATAATTTCTTTTATCAAGATGCCGTTTACAATGATTCTTTGGAGGAGTTTTGGTTTCAGATACAGAAACAAATTTGGTACACTTCTCTTTTTACACTTTCTTTTGATGATGATTAACTGAACTATATATGTGAATTAGTACAATTCAAGAATTCTCATTCTCCGCCGCCGCCGTTTCACACCTCCATCACTCGATCCCCTTAATAATATTTGCAATCTGTCGTTACATTGTTTGGTTTCGGCGTCTTCTATTTTGGGATGCAAAGATAATATCTGAATAGCATTATTATTCAACAAATCTTTTCTCCTTTCTACTATTCGTTTGAATGACTTGGGATGGTATGGTTTTAGAATTCTAGTATAATCTATGTCAAGGTGAGTGGAAAATGCAAATATCATCAAAAGTTGGAATTGGTCCCATAATCCCTCAAGATTTTATTGTCAGAACTACTCTATGATGGCGGAGTAAATCAAAACTCGAAAGGGGCTATTCAGTTCACAGTTAACTCTATGTTGCGAATAATTTGAGATATTTATGCTCGGAGTTAATTACGTTTTCCCGAATGAAATTCATTTCAGTATCTTTTTAATTCTCTATAGTACTTTATCATTGTAAGATTAATTGGTCCTGATACTTTCTTTTTGACTTATGTTGCAACAGGTACATCATCGGTGGTTTATTAAATCATAAACTTTGCTTTGGTCGGTTATACACTAACATGTCAATGGCAAGGCCTCTTATGAAGTTTGTATCATGTGTTATCCTCGATTTGGATGGGACGCTTCTTAACACAGGTGGGGTTTTGTTTCTTTCCATAATCAATTCATTTACTTGACCGATCATTTTATGCGTTGTACTATAATTTCCTGGAACTGTTATTTTGTCACTGAATTATGTAAACGGCGAAGGAGGTATTTCTACTTGAATAAAGTTTCACAATTCGGAGGCTCTCTGGAATAGGATATAGCATACGAAAGTCACACTTCATCAATGAATATAGAATGACTGCATTTATCTTCGTCCATTTATCAGCTTCAGTTGAATGCGATGTTTATCATATTGGATCTGCCCCCTTTATGATTTCTTGCATCTTTTGTAGATATTTAATTTACTTTAATATGGAAAACTAACTATGGAACAGCCATAGTGTGCTTTATTTTAAATTTTAGTTGATGGAAAAATCTCCTTTTATATCGGTGATGTACGTTCAAACTTAGGTTATTCACCTCAGACATTATATTATCTATTTATTTTTGTCCAGACTTGTCCGGTATATGTCTTGTTTCGAACTGTAATATAAAGTTTATTTTGTCAGATGGTGTCGTGAGTGATATTCTGAAAGTTTACTTGGTTAAGTATGGAAAGCAATGGGATGGAAGAGGAGCTCAGAAAATTGTAGGAAAGACACCCTATGAAGCCGCAGCTGCTGTTGTTGAAGATTATGGACTTCCCATAACTTCAGATGAACTTCTCTCAGAAATTACTCCGATACTCTCCGAGCAGTAATTTTACCTGTACACTAGTTCTTTCTTCTTTATGCATTATAATACTAGTCAAGTTCTTCAATCATAAGTCACATGACTTCTTGGGATGAATTCTTCTTACTTGGAGAGACTTTTGCCTGCATGTGAATAGTATTTCCAAGGTTCATTTTGATTTGATGTCTGTCTGTTTTTCGTCAAAAAAAACATAATACCAACAAGTTTTTGCACTAGATTTGCATCAGTTGAAGAAGTAATCCATGATTGAACTTTCAGGTTTTATCTTTACAACAAAGACACTTTTTCGTTGAGGACTTAAAAGTAGTGAGCAGGCTTCAGATTCACTATTTGAAGATTGCATTTGTCATCATTTCACTGATAGTATCTCTAATTCTTATGGCAGTTGGTGCAATATTAAAGCTCAACCTGGTGCCTATAGGTTAATTAACCATTTAAGGAGTCATGGCGTGCCGATGGCCTTGGCTTCAAATTCTTCAAAAGCAAATATTGAGACCAAAATATCTTATCACCAGGGTACGTATATGTGAAATCTCAGCTAAGAGCGCGTCTGGCTAAGATTTTAAAGATGTTATAAGCTCTTAGATTTTATAAGATATTTTGGTGCTTACGAGACGTTTAATCTTATATTAGAAATTATCTCTTTAAATGGTTGGGTTTAATAAGAACATAGAGCTGAAAAGATATTAGTATTCATAATTTTGTAATTTATGTGGCCAAAATCAAAGGAGTTTGTTAAAGTTCCAAAAATAAATTAGATCTCCTTAGTTTTCTCTATTGAGCTTATAAAATCCTCCATATTCTTTTTCTAAACAAAAGCTACATATTATTGGTCTCAAGCATGTTATATGATATTTTGAAGAGCTTTTAAGCTTAGCGAAACACCCTCTTAAGTATATTAATTCTCCCTATTCGAAGCTATTTTTTCAGTGGCAACATAATATAAATGGTGCACTCGTTTTGTTTGTCTCCAATGTGGATCTGATTGTCCAGCATTATCAACTTTTAGGTTGGAAAGAATCATTCTCTGTTATTATAGGAGGTGATGAAGTTACCAGCGGAAAGCCATCTCCTGAAATGTAAGATATAAGTTAAACTTGATGTTGTCCTCGTGCATGCTTCTGTCATAAACGTCCTCGTGCATGTTTTTATATTGGTTTTTTGTGTTTCCTTGCTTAAGATTTCTCGAAGCTGCTAAGAGGCTTAAGATGGATCCTTCCAGCTGTCTTGTCATTGAAGATTCATTGTAAGTTTTGCCAAGCAATGAGTCAATAATACTTCTGTTTGATACCTAGTGGATAACTAATTATTTTGATCTTAGCACAATGAGTTTAACATGCTTCAAAATGAGCCATCCAGAATTTTAAAACATTGGTGATGAGTTTCTTTTTCTTTTCTTTTCTTTTTTATTTTTGCCTATTTACATGAATACCATATGTCTCTCTCTTTTGATTAATTTATTTGAATAAAAATTGGAGCCAATTAGTGACAATTACTATTTAAGCATTCTTATGCGGGAGTTGGTTACTGTATTATAGGCCAGGTGTTACTGCTGGTAAGGCAGCTGGAATGGAAGTGGTTGCTGTACCGTCCATTCCTAAACAATCTTCTATTTTCACCTCAGCAGATGAGGTTATTAACTCTCTTCTTGACTTGCAACCGGAAAAGTGGGGCCTACCTGCATTTGAAGACTGTGAGCCTCTTTCACTATTTCGCATCTTTTAACATTCCACTCTCTGTGACCTATGCACTGATCTAAACCTTTGATGCAGGGATAGAAGGTACTTTACCAATCGAACCTTGGTACATTGGCGGGCCTGTCATCAAAGGGTTTGGCCGTGGCTCAAAGGTGCTTGGGATCCCTACAGGTTTAAATGAAACAAGCTAATAATAGTATTCTTTTTATATGTCCTACCTATATTCTTTCTGGTTGAGTATCGACATTTTCATTTGAATAGAGGGTAAATTAGTTTAATAAAGTTTCTTCGTCTTTTGCTTGTGTTCCAGCTAATTTGTCGGTCGAAGGTTATTCAGCTATCCTTTCGGAACATCCTTCAGGAGTTTATTTCGGGTGGGCTGGATTAGCAAATCGAGGTGTTTATAAGATGGTTATGAGCATAGGTTGGAACCCTTACTTCAACAACTCCGAGAAGACAATTGTGAGTTTCTGCAATCCAATATTCTTTTTTGTTTCTTTTTGTCTTAGTTAATGTCCCGTTCTTAGCCCACAATATTACTGCAGGAGCCATGGTTACTTCATGATTTTAATGAGGATTTTTATGGCGAGGATTTACGTCTCACTATTGTTGGCTATATACGCCCTGAGGTATTATTTACATTACTTTGTATGCATTATTTTTGCATGGCAAATCATTGATTTTGTTTTGTAACCGCGATTTTTATTTTACATACAGGCTAATTTTCCATCGCTTGAAAGCCTTGTAGCAAAGATCCATGAGGACAGAAAAATTGCAGAGAAAGCTCTTGAACTTCCCCTGTACTTGAAGTACAAGGATGATCCGTCTTTGAAAAGTTAATTGCAGCAGAATTGCTATTTTTGCCTTTTGCTTCTGTATAAATTATGAGACACATTTTGACTCAAGTAAACAAATTGTTCTTGGATATGAGATTATATTGCTATAGTCAATGGACTCAAGTAATTCTTATTACTTATTTTCTTACAAGTATGTCAAATTCTATAGTATAGATATCCCACAGGCCGCAACTCGCCAAGATTAAGATAATTTCAGGATTCAATGTGGTATTTTGTTTCTTTTTAGGGTGAATATGCTTCTAACTCTATTTTCGGGGGGGGGGGGGTGGGGGGGTAAAGTGCAAATTAACGTTAGTTTTAGACCATAATGCGATGTGATTTTATTCCACTTAATCAAAAAATTTACCGTTAAAATTTAAAATTTTAAAAAAGTGCCCAGATTTTTCGTTTATGTTCATCTGTTATCTGTCGTCAAAGATTATTGGAAATCTCGGGGAAACTATCATCTTAATCCCGAAGTTCAGTTTACCGAGACTTTTTCTTAATCTTAAAAACCTATGCATGACATCACTTTATTCTCATGTATCATCTTCTCTTTCTCCATTCATCATCACTTTGATTTTTCATTTATGTTAGTCGGTTATTTACCTCACGGACTACGGTGAAACTCAGAGAAATTATTTTAATTCCCACACTATATTCACAATGACTTTTTGTTCATTACAATCTACGCACGGCATCACTTTATTCTCGTGCATTTTTTTCTCTTTCTCCGCCCATCACTTTAATTTTTTCATTTATGTTCATTTTGTTGGTTATTTCCATCAAAGATCATGAATAAAAAAATCGGAGAAATTCTTATCTTTCTCACATTCTATTTATCGTGACTTTTTGTTCCTTAAAACCTATACAAGACATCACTTGTTGAGATGTAATTCTATTATATTTGTATTTTATCTATCTAGTCTTCGACTTGTTGACCAATGGGTTAGTAGTCTTAGTCAGTTAGGTAAGTTATGCCTATATAAGGCTGTTTTCTTCTTCTTCTTTATCTCATTATGAGAATTTCTTTTCTTTAGCTCTGTAGTTCTCTCCAGAATTATAATTTAATATTAGTGAATATTTCTTAATTCAACATGGCACCAAAGCCATTAATTTGAAGTGATCTTGGATCCTTCTTTCGCTGCATTCTTCCAATTTAATAGTTAGGGTTTCAATAGGGGATTTTTTTTCTATCTTCTTTAAATCTCCGATTGCTATTTCTTTTCTTGATCTTCGATCACCATGGCTGATATTACTGAAGCTGGAATTACAACGACGATTGCTGCAACTCCAAACAAAATTGAATTCCACTATCCCCTCTATAAACATCCGTCAGATTCACCGAACATTGATTTGGTGACCAAGACTCTAAAAGTAAGCGAGAATTACAAAATATGGAGCCAGGAGACGTTGGTGGCGTTAGAACAAGTTGGGGTTTATCAATGGCAGTTGTGTGAAACCAGATGATGATTCGCCCAAATTATACAATTGGGAGAGGTGTAATGCCTAGGTCAAGTCTTGGATTACCAGATCCTTGTCAAGAGAATTAGTTCATGGGGTTGTGTACTATGAAATTGCAGTTTTGATTTGGAGAGATTTAAATGAACGATTTGACAAGATTAATGGGGCTCGTATGTACTCTCTGTAGAAGCAGATTAACACTATTTCTCAAGGATCCAATTCTGTAAATGAGTACTATTCCAAGTTGAGGCAACTCTGGGATGAGTACGAGTCTCTGATACCTTCTCCTTCATCTGAAGTCACTAAGGAATATACAGATTTTACACAGCAACTTAAGATGATGACATTCTTAATGGGTCTTAATGAGTGCTACAACAATACAAGATCTCAGATATTAATGATGTCTCCTCTGCCCCAGGTGTTCTCTATAGTGTGCAATGAAGAAACTCAAAGGGAAATTGGAATTCAATCTCCTATTTTGGAGTCTACTGCGTTGAATATAAGCAACTCTAATATAGTGACAAACAAGGCTATTGTAACCTGTGAAGTATATCACTATAATGGACACACTAGAGAGCAATGTTATAGAATAATAGGATATCCTCCAGGAAGAGGAAGAGGAGGTAGAAGGGGAGGTGGCAGACAAGAGGAAAGGAATAATCAAGGAAGAGGGAACAATGGCAACAATCGAAATTTTAACGCCAACACTGTCTCTTCAGAACAAGTCTATGGGAACTCAGAAATAAATTCTTTTGAATCTGATCCCAGCAGCTCAAATGTTCCTACCTTTACTGTTCAACAGTACCAACAACTCATAAAGTTAATTGGGCAATCCAGTGAGCATATGAATAAATCCAACACCTCTGCCAATCTTGCAGGTATTTGTATTAATCTAACCTCCTGTGTTAATAATATGTGCTATAAATCTTGGATTATAGACACAGGAGCTAATGAGCATATTACATACAACTTTAATCTGTTTGATCATAATGTCACTGAATGTGGTAAAAATACTTTTGTGAAGCTTCCTAATGGTAGCTTAAGTTATGTAACTCACACTGGAAGTATAACCTTGTCTTCTGATCTGATTCTTCACAATGTGTTATATGCGCCTGAATTTAAATTCAATTTGCTGTCTGTTTCTAAATTCACTGTAGATAATCAGTGTGGGATTAGTTTCTATCCTAGTTTTTGCTTGATACAGGAAATTTGGATTGGGTTGACCAAGGGGATTGGTAAGCAACACAATGATCTCTACTACTTGGACTCCTTCTCTACAGAATCTGTTGCTTCTGCCTTAAGTGAATTAAATCCCACTTGTAATAATGTTACCTCTGTGAGCAAAAATAAAGTAGTTGATTTGGATAAGCCTACTTTGTGGCATTATAGGCTAGGTCATATGTCTTTTTCTAGACTGAATTTTCTTCCTCAATTAGGTATAGACCTTATGGAAAATAAACATTTTTGTCCTATTTGCCCTCTGGCTAAGCATTCTAGAAGTGTTTTTCCTGTAAGTAGTTCCAAATCTCCTTGTATTTTTCATCTTATTCATATGGACATTTGGGGTCCTTACAAGGAACCTACTTATAATCAAGAAAGATATTTTCTCACATGGTTGATGATTATTCTAGATTTTGTTGGGTTTATCTTATGAAGTTTAAGTCTGATATTGTGGATTTACTTAAGAGATTCTTTACTCGTGTTCACAATCAGTATGAAACTAGAGTTAAAGTGATTAGAACAGACAATGCTTAGGACTTTTTCAGTTCAGAATGTATTGTACTCTTTGATTCTTTAGGCATCTTTATCAAAGTTCTTGCATTTATACCCCTCAACAAAATGGCATTGTTGAGAGGAAACATAGACATATCATGGATGTAGCTAGAGCCTTAAAATTTCATTCTCAAGTTCTCATTAAATATTGGGGTGATTATATCATGACCTCTGTGTATTTAATTAATAGGACCTATGTTAAATGGTGAAACTCCTTATTTTAAGCTCAATAAAAAACATCCTGGATATAATCACCTTAAAGTTTATGGTTGCTTGTGCCATGCTAAAGTTTTACTTGTTAAAGACAAATTTCATGTTAAGAGTAAACCTTGTGTGTTTATTGGTTACTCTCTTACTCAAAAGGGGTATAAATTGTTGGATCCAACTGATAGGACTTTTCTTGTTTCTAGAAATGTGTTGTTCTATGAGTCTATTTTGCTTTTTTCTGTTGATTATAGTACATCTATCCAAACATCTCAGTTTATAACTCATGATCCTCAATTGTATCAAGATGAGCTTGTTAATCCTTATGTCACTCAAGTTCCTAATATGAGCAGTGTTGAGGTAACCAGTACAATTCCTAATCAAAGAATTGATCTTGAAAGTGATTCAGTGACCAATAATCAAAATATTAGACATAATCAAAGTAATGTGTCTAATAATGATGTTGTTACTAGAAGGTCCACCAGAGTAAGTAAGTCACCTTACTGGGCTAATGATTATTTTCCACCTTACATAAAATCATCTGATAGTACAATTGAGTATCCATTATCAAATTTTGTTAAGTATGATGGTTTGTCCCAATCATATAAAGCCTTCTTATCTGCCATAGCCAATGAACATATTCCCAAGTCCTTTACTGAAGCTTATCAAGATAGTAACTGGAGAAGTGCAATGGAAAAAGAGATTAGTGCTCTTGAATTAAATAACATGTGGAGCATTGTTGAGTTACCTAGAGGAAAGACTACCATTGGCTGTAGGTGGATATATACTATCAAGTATAAGAGTGATAGGACAATAGATAGGTATAAAGCCAGATTGGTTGCAAAGGGGTTCTCTAAAAAAGAAGGAGTAGATTATTCTGAAACATTTGCTCCTGTGGCAAAACATGTGACAGTAAGGATTGTGATCTCTTTAGCTGCAATTTATAACTGGTCTATTTTTCAAATGAGGATCTATACATGAGCATACCTCTTGGTTCTGATCAGTATGGAACAAGTAAGATGTGTAAGCTTCTGAACCTAGACAGTGGAATCAGAAATTTACAGAAGCTTTACACAGGTATGGTTTTACTCAGTCTAAGCATGACTATTCTCTCTTTGCTAAATTCAAGGGGAGTGATACTATTATGCTTTTAGTATATGTTGATGACATTTTAATTACTGGTAGTAATTTGGATTTAATAGCTGAATGTAAAACCTACTTGAGTAACACATTTTATATGAAAGATCTAGGTGAGCTAAAATACTTCTTAGGTATTGAAGTTGCTAGGTCTTCAAAGGGGTTTTGTTTAAATCAGAGGAAGTATACCTTAGAATTATTATCTGAAACAGGTATGTTGGGTGCTAAACCTGTTCAACTCCTATGGAGCAAAATTTGAAGTTAACTTCATATGATTATGCTGTTGTAAATAAAGCAAACTCAGATGACCAATTACTTGGTGATATTTTTGAATATCAAAGGATTGTGGGGAAATTGATATATCTCTGTCTGACAAGACCTGATATTTGTTTTGCTATCCATGTGCTTACACAATTCATGCATAAGCCTAAAAGATCTCATTTGAATGATGTTTATAGAGTATTGAGGTATTTGAAAGGACAACCTGGTACTGGTATTTTGTTGTCTGCTAACAGTAAATTGCAGGTTAAGGCCTTTTGTGACTCTAACTGGGCTTCATGTCCAATGACAAGGAAGTCAGTCACAGGATATGATGTGCAAATTGGTGATTCCCTGGTTTCTTGGAAGACAAAGAAACAAAATGTTGTTTCCAGATCTTCAGCTGAATGTGAGTACAGGGCCATGGCAACTGTTACATGTGAGGTGATCTGGATTTTAGAAGTATTAAAGGATCTTGGTGTGCATATTGATAAGGAAGTGAAGATTTTTTCAGATGGCAGTTCTGCTCTACAAATTGCCTCAAATCCAGTGTACCATGAGCGTACTAAACATATTGAAATGGATTGTCACTTCATACGAGAAAAGATTCAACAAGGAATAATAGCAACTAAATTTCTTCCTTCTGATCAACAACCTGTTGATATTCTTACAAAAGCTTTAGGGAAAGCTCAATCTGACAATCTGTTGGGCAAGTTTGGTGTGTTAAATTTGTTTAGGTCACACAATCTCACTTGAGGGGGAGTGTTGAGATGTAATTCTATTATATTTGTATTTTATCTATCTAGTCTTTGACTTGTTGACCAATGGGTTAGTAGTCTTAGTCGGTTAGGTAAGTTATGCCTATATAAGACTGTTTTCTTCTTCTTTATCTCATTATGAGAATTTCTTTTCTTTAGCTCTGTAATTCTCTCCAGAATTATAATTCAATATTAGTGAATATTTCTTAATTCAACATCACTTTATTCTCGTGCATTTTCTTCTCTTTCTCCGTTCATCACTTTGATTTTTTATTTATGTTCATTCACCAGTCATTTCCTTCTAAGGTTACAAAAATATCTCGAAGAAATTATCACCTTATTAATTTTCACATTCTATTTACTACTTTTTGTTCTTTAAAATCTATGAATGACATCACTTTATTCCCGCGTTTCTTCTTCTCTTTCTTTGTTCATCACTTTGATTTTTTATTTATGTTCATCGGTTGTTTCTGTCAAAGATATGAACAATCTCGAAGAAATTATCATCTTATTAATTTCCCCATTTTATTTACTAGATCAAACTTTTTGTCTTATAAAACCTATGCAATCACTTTATTCTCATGTATTTTCATCTCTTAATCGTCTTAAGTTCATCGATTATTTCGATCAAAGATTACGAAACTTGGAGAAATTATTATCTTAATTCCCATATTCTATCTACAATGACTTTTTGTTTCTTAAAACCTATGCATGATATCATTTTATTCTCGGGCATTTTCTTCTCTTTCTCCGTTCATCACTTTGATTTTTTCATTTATGTTCATTCATCCATTATTTCCATCAAAGATTACAAAAAAAAAAAAAAAATGGGGAAATTATATCTAATTGGTTGTCACATTTTATTTACGGAGACTTTTTGTTCTTTAAAACTTATGCACGGCATCACTTTATTTTAGTGCATTTTCTTCTTTCTCTCTCTCTCTCTCATCACTTTTGATTTTTCATTTATGTTCATCACTTCTTTCCGTAAACAAATTATGAAAATTCTCGGAGAAATTATAATCTTATTAATTCCCACATTCTATTAATGTTACCTTTGTTTTTGGGAGTTGATATTAGCACTCCCAAAAGTGATAACCACACTTCAAATCCACTTTATTTTTAATTAAATTATCAAAGTGTCTATGTATTATTTGAACACACAATTTCTCTTAATATATAAGATTAATATAACTTTCACTATACTATTCATCATTTTTTATCTTCACATTTTTAATGTTTGAACATTATTATTAATTATTTAAAATAATAATTAGAAATAATAATATTAGCATTTTTACATACATTAGTTAAAATTAATTAGGTAAAGTTTCTTACATCAATTGTAGTATTTACTTCATATTTTTGCATCAGGTCAAACATTAGGCAAAAAATAATATTAGTTATCAATAATATTTGTCTAAAGATTATAATATTAGTTTTCTTACACCAGGTCAAGTTTTTACTTCACATATGAAGTTCAGTATCTATTAAGCAAAAAGTAAAATAAAATAATAGTTTTGAATTTGTGGTATGTATTAATTAACTTTTTTTTTTTGGGGTGGTGGGGTGAGGGTGGGTTATATTTGAGTTGATGTCAAAAGAAATCACATGAAATAGTGATTTGAATATCATATCAGTAGTTGAACTCAAAATGCTGAAGTTATGATGCACAAGAGATTTCTTTGTGAAAAATAAATTATATCACAAATTTGTAAATAAAAATATGATTTTAAATATTATCCAAAATTTAAGAAAAATGATCTATTATATTTTAAAATTCTCAATTTCTTAACTTTTAATAAGCTTTTTAAATAAACTAAGTGAAAATGTAAAATAAGTTAATAGGAGAAAAAATAAAAAAAGATTTGCTAAAGTTGCAATATATATTGTCTAGTGTGTTCAAACATTAAAATGTGAAAACAAACCTTTAAAAAAGATGATATTTATATGTAAAAAAAAACCTTAAAAAAGGATGAATAATATAGTGAAATTTATATTTGTCCAAATAATACATGGGCACTTTGGTAATCTGATTAAAAACAAAATGAATTCGAATGTGGTTATCACTTTTGAGAGTGCTAGTATCAACTTCTTTTTTTCTTTAAAACCTATGCATTGCGTCACTTTACTCTCATAAATTTTCTTCTCTTTCTCCGCGCATCACTTTCATTTTTCCATTTATGTTCATTAGTTATTTCCATTAAAGATTACAAAGAAATTAAGAGAAATTTTCATCTTACTTCTCACATTCTACTTACGATGACTTTTGGTTCCTTAAAACCTATTCACGACATTATTTTATTCTTGTGGATTTTCTTCTCTTTCTCCATTCATCATTTTGATTTTTCATTTATGTTCATTCATTGGTTATTTCCGTCGAATATTAGAAAAACTCTCGGGAAAATTATTATCATAATTCACTCATTCTATTTACGAAGACGTTTTATTCTTTTATGCACAACTACGTTTTCTTCGTTTATGACTTTCATTTTTCATTTGTTTATATTCATCGGTTATTTCAGTCAAAGATTAATAAAAATCTCGGAGAAATTAAATCCTAGTTCTCATATTCTATTTATGAAGACATTATTCTCGTGTATTTTCTTCTCTTTTTCCATTCATCACTTTGATTTTCATTTATGTCCATCGATTATTTGCGTCAAATATTTCAGAAAATCTCGGAGAAATTATCATCGTAATTCACACATTCTATTTACGGAGACTTTTTGTTCTTTAAAACCTATGCATGCCATCATTTTATTCTCATGCATTTTCTTCTTTTCCTTTGCTCATCACTTTGATTTTTCATATCTTCATAGTTTATTTCTTTCAAAGATACAAAAAATCTCGGAAAAACTATCATTTTAATTTCCACATTCTATTTGTGGAATTCTATAAAACTCCAGAACGGCGTCACTTTATTCTCGTGCATTTTCTTCTCTTTTTATGTTCATTACATTATTTTTCAATGAAGCTCTTATTTTGCACCGCCAACATTTCAGAGCCCTTCAAATGTTAGTAGGTATATATGTTGAGGGTAAAAAGTAGAGTACGCATGGTTCAGTTGAGTAATCAAATCGAATTAAAAAATAACAAACAGATTCGATTTGAAAGCATTGACAAAATCAATTTGATTTATGTTTGCTTAGAAAAATTCAAGTCTCAATTCACTTTCGATTTTAAGTACCTGTTAGCCGAACTTGAACTAAAATTTATATATATATATATATTCTCTAATATAATTAAAATATTAAATTAAGGAAAAATTGTGTTTTCCAAACACGATTTCTCATTTGTTTTAGGCATAGTCGATTAGTTTTTTTTTTAGGTTTTGGTTTTGGATGTAATTACTGAACCAAACCAATCCAAATAATTTGATTTGATTTTTTGAACTTCAGGCCATGGTTTGATTTTAACCGAATTCACATTCCTAATAAAAAGAGAGCTACAATAAATCAATTGTAAACTTCTCAACGCCAAGCAGTTAATGAATACTGCTTGGATTGTTACGGGCCGGGTTTTTACCCTTTCGATCGTAAGATCTCTCAAATGGCGTAGCCATTTGAGGCAAACGGTAAATAAAGCTCGCACTTACAAGCTTGACAGTTTTTATGCTCTCAACGTCAATCATGTCCTAACTGAGCATAAATATTTTACCCGTTGGGGTAAAATCTAATTCGAATTCGTTTATTCCTAAATGAATTGCACTTTTTTTATCCTGTGAGAAACCAGGGATGTCTCACCAGTAGCATCGAAGCATAACTTAAACCTATCTGCTTTAGAATTTAAGTGCTCATTAAAAATCTCATTAACAATGTTTTTGAACTCATTTTTCGACAAGTTCTTAACAAAATCCGTGTCGAAAGAAAAATGGCTATAGAATTAGAATATACCTAAGTAGGAATTACATGTTCTTAGAATGGGGTGCAAGGGCCGCTAAGAAGTGGTGGAATGCAAGAGCTATAGAGATTAGAGAGTGGCGGAGTCGCACAAAAATTGAGGGGTATCTCTTCACGGTAACATATTATTTCGTTAAGCATGCATACTGTCATGACATCTTGATTATTTTTATGTAAGTTAAAAATATTAAAATAGTTATTTTGATGATTGTATATTTTAATCGGGTTTGTTTTCAATAGATTAAAATTTATCTGTTCAGCAAATTGGTATTGTAAATTTTTGTTGTAGGTAGAGATTATATATATTTTTTAAATAATTAAACTAGTAATTTTCATATGTGACAATTTAAACATGTCGTGCTAATTGTTTTATGATTATGTTTGACTAATAGTAATTTATTGATACAAATTCTTTCTCGGAAGCACGCATGTGGAAGTTTTATTTGAATTATAGGATTAACCAAACAAAATTTTCAGCGTAGATTGTTACATTATTATTGCTAATTACCTGGTTCCTACGTAAATTTTCAGCATAGATTATTTGATGTAACATTGGACCTGACCATCAAATGATTTTCTTAATATAATGTGTAATATAGTTGGATTAATTATGAAAGAATTATTCTAAGAGCGAATGGCTTTCTAGATGAGTAGAAATTTATAATAAATTTCACAATTCTGTTACAAACTCATTCAAATTATGCTAAAATTATAATCATCCCTCAGACATATATTAGCAAAATTTCAAAGGAAATTTACTAGTGGAGGTAGTCCAAGTTTCAAATTAAAAAATAAAACAGGATTGGGCTAACTAATAGGTACATAATTTAGTCTAGATTTCCTTCGATTTCTTTCCTAATTACTAGAAGGGTGGTAATAATAAGATTTATTTTCTTATTTCTATTGGATTTATCAGCATTACCTATAACCAATATTTAACTAAGTTATTTCAGATGGTGGACTATTTCTATATAACTTAGTCAGATACAATATTTGTTATATTTATTGCTAATAAATCCAATAGATATAGGAAAACATTCTTAAATTGCAATATCACGAAATTTGTGAAAAGAAAAGATGTATAATCCCTATTTACCCGAAATAAGAAATGAAATCCCATCTCAAAGGGAAATTTTTTATCATCGGGTAACGAAAATCCAATCTCTTTTTTTTTTTTTCGTGATTATGATTTTGGTCAACATATATAAGCAACTCTTATTAATTGATAGTAAGTTGCAGATATACATATATATGCATCATTAGAGAAAAGGAAATCTTATTTTATTACATCAAGAGCCTAAATCTTGATAATAATTCCTATATAAACTCAATGGTATTGTCACATGTTGCATAGCATTCGAATTGTCTCCCTTCATTCAAACATATTATTTGTGTGTCAATAGTAATTAATTTCTCTCATTATCATATCAAAATCCTCTCATGTCGCACTCTCAATCACACCATAAGAGAACTAGAGTAGTTTCTCACATGGAAGATGATGTTGTTGAGAGAATTGCTTCGTTTCTTCCACGCAAGGAAGCACACAAACTCGCGATTCTTTCTACTCGGTTTAGGAACTCATGGAAATTCTGTCGCGATTTTTCATTCGACAGAGATTTCGCAAAGAACTTATCGAAAGATGAGTTCAAAAGTCTTGTTAATAAAATCTTTAATGAACACTTAAACTCTAAAGCGGATAAGTTTAAGTTATGCTTTGATGCCACCGGTGAGACAGCCCTCGTGTCTCAATGGATAAAAAATGCAATTCGTTTAGGAATCAACGAATTCGAATTGGATTTTACCCCGTCCGGTAAAATCTTTATGCTCAGCTACGACATGATTGATGTCGAGAGCATAAAAACTATCAAGCTCGTGAAATGCGAACTTTATTTACCCTTTGCCTCAAATGGTCTACGCCATTTGAGGGATCTTACGATCGAACGGGTAAAAGCCCGACCGGTAACAATCCAAGCAGTATTCATTAACTGCTTGGCATTGAGAAGTTTACAGCTTATAAATTGTAGTTCTGTTTCATCCCTCAAAATTCCTTCTGGAGGGCCAAAGGGGTTTAAAAAGTTGGTGGTAAAAGATTGTTGGGATGTACATTCCATAGCTATAAATGCTCCTAAACTTTGTACACTCCATTATCATGGTAAAATTTGTGAGTTCAAATTTCAGAGTGATTTTCCAGAATTAAATGATGTGATACTTGATATTGCACATCCTAGAGGGTTTCAGATGCTTCCTCACAGAAAGGATATGATGATTAGTTTAACTTTTATTAGAAGTCTCACAGTTAGCAGTGCTTTTCTTGAGGTAATTTTATAATTTTTTATGCTTTTCTATATTATAAAATTGTTGTAGTTTAATTATTATTGTTATTGTTATTTTGGCAATATACAGGGGCTATCTGCTAGATTTGAGGATAATGAATATAGGGAGATGGAATTTTGTTTATGGAATTTGAAGGAATTTCATTTGGTTGTTGCAAAAGAGAGCTTTATTAATCCTTATGATATTGTCATTTTCCTCAAGAAGTGCCCACGCATTGAGAGAGTATTTATTGATGTAAGTTTTGGGGGAAAAAAAAATAGTCCAACCTTTTTATTGTTTTTCTCTACTTCTTTCTTTTAAAGAATTATTTATCTTTTACTGATTAACATTTTTTCTTCTTCTTTTGTAGCTTGGAGATAATGCATTTGGGAATAGTCTTTACTGGGATTTTCACGGGAGAAAATTATTTAGTGAGTGTCGTGCATTATTCCCGTTTCTCAACATTGTCAAAGTCAAAGGATTCACATTTAAGGAGCTACCGGTGACAATGGGAAAGTTCTTTCTCAAGAATGCAATATATCTGCAATCTTTAATTATTGTGAAAGCAAAAAATTACATTTTCCCTCAATTATTTACACCGGATTGGCTCAAATGGGAAATACCGTCACGTGCAAAAATCGAAATATATGAATATTTGAACGATAAGAGTGTCATAATCCCGCAACATTTGAAGATTTAATAAAATATGCTTTTTTGGATTATTTTTTTCCAATATGTTTTGTAATTCGTCAACTTCTTTTGCCACAATTAATGGAAATGTTTGACTCAGCTTTTTACACATTAGTGTCCTTGTAATCTATCATATATTAAAGTTAATGCCATTAGATTTTGGGTTTGTCAAAAAAAGGAGAAATTTTATAACTAATAATAAATTATTTTTGTTGTGAATATTTATTATTAATGATCGGAAGAAGGGATTATTTTTGTTAATAAAGTAATAATGCTAAGGTCCGAATCCGATGCACTTTTATTTGAACATAATTGGCGGCAGAATGAAAGAGGTGTTGGGCCGGTTGGCTGACCATTGATTGCTTTATTTGGTGAATTAAATATTTCAACTTGTTACTAGGCAGAAATTTTTAATTTATATGAATTTAGAAACTATGATTTGGAATTATATTACCTTAAGTTTATGGAGTATGAAGTAGGATGACGTGTTAATATTGAAATCTATTAGTTTAAAATTTTCAAAATTCGAAGTTCCAGACAATTAAATTTGACATTTTCAATAAAAATACATTGTTTGCTTTAGTTCTCTGCTAAAGATGGTCAATTTAAATGATCACAAAAAAGATAGTCAATTTAGTACCAAAAACTTTAATTTTAAAATTTAATCAAAGCCTTCGCCACCCCCCCCCCCCCCCCCCCCCCAACCCCTAAATGGGCCATATTTTTGCAAAGGACCTGGGCCACCAAGCCCATTGGTCCAAGTAGTGGTTCAAAGAAGAAAACCTGTATGGGTCCCACTATTTACCTATACCTATAGTATTGATTAAGTGGTTTTTGAAAACAAAATAAAGTCAATATTGTTAACTTTTTAATTGGGCCATAAATCAGGTATTTTAGGCCCACCGAATCACTGAATTGCCGTCGGCCCTATTTACTTCCTTTTTTTTACTCACCAAAAACAAGTAAAAAAAAACAAAAACAAAATAGCCAACTGTATGCGGCTTGAAAAAGGTCCAAATTTTCGGTTCGACTAATTTATACTGTGTCTCATTTCCATGTAAATATTATTATGTGTTACAATTTTTCAATTTTTAATTTTTAATTTTTACCTTAACCCTATATCTTTAACTTTTATACATTTTTAATTAAAAAAATGTGGTCCGATGTGCCCTGAAAAAATAAAATAGTGTGTGAACAGTAAAAACAGCCGCCTATTTGGATTTGTACTTCCCTCCTTCTCTTTACCTCTATCTCCCCACTCGTTTTCAACTTTGCCACGTGTCAGCACCGTGACATTTTCTAATACTTAAAGTGACCAAACCGTCAGTGACTTTAGCACAACCCCGAGGACACGTCTATGAAGAACAGTTATCCACAGCCGGCTTAGACCGACCAAAATCTGCCGCGTCATCAGAACCACCCATTCTGCTTCCTTCAACCTCTCCTGGACCGACACGTGTCCATCCCCAACGGCTAGTTTTTCTGCTTCCTATATACTGAACTTTCTTTCCAGACCAAGATTCTTCCATCGGAAAATTCGAGTCTTTTCTAGCAAACTCAAAATCGTGATTTATAAGTAGATATTTACCCCATTAGATTTGCTAAGGTAAAACATATTTATAGTTTGTAACCGACTTTTCAGGAAAGGGAAAAAGAAAAAAAGCTTGATTTTTTTATAAGGAGGGAGTGATACACGCAGATTAAGTGTGCAGTGCGTGTGAAATATATATAGAAGATTAGTTGGAAGAGGGTTGTTGTTTCCTTATTCACTACAACCGTTACATCAATCTCAATTTACTTCTTGCCTTCTGATTAGGGTTTCTAAATCATTATATACGTACATATATTTTTCTGTATAATTCAGTCTAGAAAGGAGAAAGGAATAGTGGGCTCTGATTAAGATTTTGGTAGGTTTTAGCTTTGTGGGATTTTCCATTTTTGGGTTAATTTATCATATTCCTGATTTAGGGTTTGGTTTTGGGGGTGATTTCGAGGGTGTGAATCAGATCTTGGAGGTTGAAATTGAGGAAATGGCGTTTGGGAAGAAATGTGATTTGAATATGAGGAGAGCAAATGAAGGGTATGGAATGGGTCTGGTTAGGAGTTCATCATTTGGGAGGAAAAGAATTGCTCTGTCAAGTATTGATATCGAATTCGAACACGATGACGATGACTGTATTTCGGCCACGCCTTGGAAGAGACAGTGCCATCTAGATTCATTTTCCTTCGCGGAGAAATCGGCACTTGAAGACTTGCCTCAGGAAATTCTGGTTAGTCTAATATTTGGGTTATTATTCAAAATGATTTATGGTTCTCACTATGCTTATTCTTATTGTGAATGCATTGTTATTTGTGTAAATTGGTTCATTATGTTTAGCATTGTCTGATTGAGCATATCATGTTTTCTTGAGCAGATAAGGATATTGTGTGGTGTGGAGCATGATGATTTGAAGAGGCTGTTTTTCGTATCCAAAGCAATAAGAGAAGCGGTAAGCTTAGTCTTTCCTATGGTTCTTTTCTAATCAATTCCGATGTTTTCTTAGTATCCATCCGAGTTACTAACTTGGTGTGCTTTTATAACAGACTTTGATCGCAAAGCAATCCCATTTTGCTTACAGTACACCTCGAAAGACGGTTGGGTTTCCGAACATGGTGGATTTCGGTGATTTCAGTGAGGTTGAAGCTCCAAATGCTCCGAAGCAATCAAGGGTTCCACGGTCTAGATTGAGCGCGAAGAAACTGGCCGACATTTCAGTTGCCCTTTTTGCTTCTGGTAATGAGGGTGATTGGCCGCGGAAAGATCTATTTCTTGAAATGGGAGTTGGGATTTGAGCGGTCTTGTATAGGCACTGTTGTTGCTATTGTTGTAACTAGTAAAATTACGGGTTTTGTTTTTGGATGATCTGATAAGCTTATCAGATTGTATTTCCGTGTACACGTAGATACAGTACTTCCAGGCCATTTTTTCTTCAACCCTTTCCATTGAAGATGGGTTGGCTCTGTAATTGTTTGTACATGTAGATGGAGAAAGAAAGTGTTTAGGATCTTTGTATTTGGTGTTTCCAGGTCAGTGTAGATCTCATGTATGTATTAAGGGTTATTAGCATATGCTATTTTGTTCTAATTTATTTGAGTAAATGAAATAAAATGTATTCCTCTGTAATTTATCTGTGTTGTCTCGTTTCTGCTGGATTTCTTTTAGTTGTTTCTGATGCTTATTTATTTACTGGACTAATTTCCATTATGTGTGCAGTCACAAAGATGGAAATTAGTAATTATGGGTACAAAGGACAGGGTGTAACATTGTATGTATTGTACTTCGAAAGAATATATTCTTCTGCGAGGACAGGGTAGATCAGGTACTCTTAAAAAGACCATTTGTAGAAGCTTCTATCTCATGATTTTCATGTGAATGAAACTTTTAAAACATGTACATATATATTCTCAAGAATGATGAATTCCTCCTAACAATCATGGCTGCAAAACAGGAGAAACATGGGGTGATGGGTAATAATGGGAAGTGCAAAGATTTGGGCACTGTAACTGAAACCGATGCTGCAACGGAGATAGTGGTGCTAGATAGTGATGGCAAAGGTGGCGCTGGGGAAACTGGGGTGGCCAGTTCTTGGTCAGGCCGTGGGTCCCGACCACCACCGCCGTTTCTGCAAAAGATATACGAAATGTTGGAGAACGATGAAGTTAACTCTGTGGTGTCGTGGGATCCCACGGGCACAAGCTTTGTCATAAGGGACCATCACTTGTTTTCTGCTGATGTTCTTCCATTGTACTTCAAACATTGTAATTTCCAAAGCTTTATTTCCCAACTCAACTTATATGTAAGTGTCACAATTTATAAACCCAATTCAGTTTACTAATAGCACTTTTATGCAAAGATATAAACTAATGCAGTGTGTGTATATGCAAAAGGGATTCAAGAAAACCAGTTGGGAGCAATGGGAATACACGAACAAATATTTCCGAAAGGGGGAGAAGCATTTGCTCAGGAATATCAAAAGAAGAAATCAAGTTTCCCATAGGATGCAGAAAGCTTCAGAAGTGGAACCTTCTCGAGCTATATCTCCATCCTGCAATACAGAGAAGAGAATCGAGAACTTGATGGAGGAGCATCGTTTGCTGAAGATGGAAATCGTAAAGCTGAAAGAGAAGCAACAGGTTTTAGAACAAAAAATTGCCTCGGCAGTAAGCAATGAGAACCAAAGAGGAATGATTTTGACAGCACATGAAATGCTAAGGATGCAGAGAGATTTTAGCAGTAATGGAATACAGCAAAATGTGGATGGAAAGAGGAAGTTGGAGGAAAAATCAGATACAACTCGGCCTTGTAAGCGAAAGATGTGCTCTGACCCAGGTTCAAATGATGTTATCTCTGTGGAAAAGATTTGTGGTGAGAAGGGGAAAAGGGTGTTGGGTGAAGAAGAGAAGGGGAAGCATGAATCGAGTAAGTTTATTTCGTTGGAGGAGTTGATTGAAAAATCATCGGATTGGATTGAGTTTATTCGAGAGATGAAGGAGAAAGCATGTCATCTCAAATACTCTTGAAGTTCTTTTAGCTTTTGGAGGGTGTAAAAGTCTTAGAACTAAGTTGTTTGAATTGATATTGCAGTTTTACTGGTCTCAATATGTAAGGTTAGTGCAATTTAAGATGTTCCTTCGACTTCTGAGACTGCTGTAGGAATTATTACATCACAAGACCGGTAATTTTTATATGGTAATTAGCTTTATGTTGGATGTAATGAACATTTTATAAATTTATCCCTATTATTAAGCTGATTAGCAGCACAATGAATTTGACCAATTAATAGAACTAATTTGAGTTCGATCCATGTTTTCCGAGTAACAGCCCAATAATCCGATGAAGAAAGAGGTAAAGAAAGTTCCGGCCCTAGTCATTAGGATACGTGTGAAGCCCACCAAGGCTGCTTTTTGTAACTGTAATGGGTGAAAGGGAAATGGACGAATGGGGTAGAAGAAAACTTAGCAGGACGAGATTAATGGGCTATCGAAAAGGCCCAAGATTTTAGTTCACTACTTCCTTAATTCCATTCGCATTTGTGGGTCATACTTGGTAGCTCCTAGGAGTTGAGCTTCCAGGTGATTTTCAATAAATATGTATTTATACATATGTGGAGGGTCAACCATCACATATCCATTTGATGGTGGAGATTATCTCAGAAGTCTGATTCCCGAAAGCTTCCAATTATGATCCGCATTTGTGAGAATGATCTCGTAAGGTCGGTGTAAATGCTGAAGTTTACATTAGTATCTAACTAATAGAAAAAAAGTGAAATGGGTAAGGTGGTATATAAATGGATAGGGTAAACAGGTAAATTTAGTTCATTGTCTATGTGACCTCTATTGCACTTAGGAGGGGCGCACATCTAGAATCCAATCAAAGTAGTCAAGTTTTGCTTTATAACGTGTGGTGGAGGGGGTTATGCTTTGGCAATGCCCTTAGTTTTTTTATTTTTATTTTTATAGGAGGGGTCTTTGGAGGGGTTAATTTCATATCATATCGATTTTAAAAAAGAGGGGTCTTTGGAAGGGTTAATTTTATATCAGATCGAGTCCATGCGCGCATTTAGAGTCAATCAAAGTAGTCAAGTATTGCTTTATAACTTGTGGTGGAAGGGTTTATGCTTCCGCAATGCCTTAGATCTTTTTTAAGAAAAATGAGGGGTCTTTGGAGGGGTTAATTTTACATCAGATCAAGTCCAATAATTTAAATGTATATTTTGTGTCTATTTCTTTATACATAGTATATTTTAATATATAAAATAAATAAATATTAAAATTATTAAACTTGATCTAGCATAAATTTTCCGAGGAAGTATGTCGCTTACATGAATTGGATAATGATGGGAACATGGGGAGGGGAAAAGGGATGATTGCTGGTAACATGGGCTTCTGAGAGACAAAAAAATAGGTGTCAAATCTAATCTATATGGCTATGTTTTGAAGGAGACGGGCCAACTTTACTCTTCAGTGGTGGTGTCAAGTCCGCCCGTGTTTTCTGAATCTGGACTCCAATACAATAATTATTTTCCTAGTTGCTTTCTTTTAATTCTTCTTTTGTTTACGCCTTTTTCCTTTTTTTGTACTAATTTTGTTTTCATCTCGTGTGAGAATTTTAATGAGAAAAAAGAAAATATTAAAGAAAAGAAAACCCAATAATGTCGATAAAACAACATGCACAAATTTCAAAATGAAAGACTAGTTAAATTTTGCATCCGCATCATGGCTATAAAGTGAAAAGCATAACATAGTTTTACAGTATGAAATTAACAACGTAGTATTATTATGAATTAAACAACTTGCATAAGATCTCGTAATTGTTCAAATGTATTCTATTTTATTCTAGCACCGATTCCCATACCAAACCTGCAAGTTGATTGAATTTATGTTAGGAGTTTTCTTGCCTCATTCCACGATGATCTTCTTTATGCACCCAAAAAAAAAAAGGTTTAGAATTTTGATCTTGGTGAAAATGTACTTAGATCAGATCCAAAGGTACGAATCCAGAACATTATATAAGTATTTATGATTTACTTTGGGCCTACCATGAGATTACGAGTTCATTATATTCGCATAGTTTGACATGTCGATGAGTTTCTGATTATCAAATCAATATGAATCCGATAAATTCAAAATAACATACTCAAGGAAATAATCAAATACAAAAACATACCGAATAGAATAAATGAAGTCGAACTTGGTTGAATTGAAAGTTGGGTAATGGCATTGTATGGGTTTTGGGGGGCTGTAGGAGGGTTTTATTTAATAAAGTTGGGTAATATAAAATTCCCATATTAAATTCAAAAAACAAAAGTATATTCATAGTTATATGACGTCACAAATATGTGGATATATACCTAATGAAATTGGACTAGCTATTGGTTCCACATGAATTTTGTATATATTATTGGAGATCTATACGTATACCCAATTAAGTTGAGTAGGGCCAGAATGGGGGTTGAAATCGAGGTCAAGTCTTTCTCAAATCACATGAATGCACAGTGATATGCCATCACTATTACAGTTTATCCAATGGTGTTGGCGGTGGACCCGGTGTAAACCTATTTTGGTGCACCAATACACGCCACAAAACAATAAAAATATTTGTTACTTTATATTGAATACATATTATTTATTATTTTGTGATATGTTTTAGTGCACCCAAATGAATCCCAAACCAAGCACATCTAAGAATTTTCCCGTAATGGCCTTCACACATTTTGGCAAAAGATTTGCAATCAATTATTTCATGCATTAATAATGGAGAATTAAGCCCTAATCATCCTGTTAAGGGCCCCACATGTAGATTAAGTTCAAGCCTGCAAACATGTTCTCATTCCCTACTTGTTTTATAATGCACTTTCAAAGATAGCCAAATAGAATATTCTTTTTAGCTAAAAAAACACTGCATATTTCCTGTTATAAAATGATGTAATATTCTTTGTTATACAGTTAGATTTACTGTTATAAAATGATGTAATATTCTTTGTTATACAGTTAGATTTACGTCATGGGCGGAGAGAAAATTGTGATATTCAATATTTTTTTTTTCCACATGTCAATTATCCGTGTAATACATTTGTCATAAGTTTAATGATGTACCATAGAATATAACAACACTATTGTGTTGCAAAATTTTTAAATGTCATTCTAATTTCACTATACTACAAGTTGACCTTGGACTCCATCCCAAGACTCCCCATATCCATGTTTTTTATTGCGTGAAATCAACATGAGATTGTTACACTTAAGAAGGTGCAAATATTTTGGTATTGATACTGAGAGGTCCCAATACTCAGTATCACCCCAGTACATCGTCGTTTGTATAAGACTTGGTTAAAATTAGAAATGTGATCATATTACCAAAATAACCCAATCACATAACTTAAAGAGTATCTTAACTTTTCCTTTTCTTCTTTTATCATTATTAGTACACTAGTTGTTTTTTAATGTTCAATGCATTTAGATCAATTTTGAGGATTCTAGAGGATACTCTTTGAGCTACACATCTCCAGCATTTTGGCCAATCTGGATCCTTGACACGCTAGAACCTAACGTGCTTGGATAGCAAGTATACTAGTCGTGCGTAGTAATAAGTGGACTAAAAGTTCGGGTTGTCGAACCTCAAGGATTAGGTATTTTAGTTTATGATTAACAATAAAAGAAAGACAATTAGAGTAACGTGCAAGAATTGATTGAATAAACAAAAGATAAAAGAAGAACGAGCTATAGATTAAAACTCGCGTATGATAAAATGACTAAGGCACATGCTACAACAGAATCTACTCGTCAATATATATGGGTTACTTTTCGAATTATTAGACTCCTACTGCTTTGGTGGAAACTCCTTAGTTAACTATTACCCAATGTCTCGGCTCATAATAATCCTATGATTAATTGACGGTTCTCTAAATATGTCTATCCGAGAATCTAATCAATATGAATCCGGCTAACAACACCCAAAAATCTTTACCTATCTCTAAGGGCAATTCCTCATTTGTTTCGGATGATGTGTTAATTCCCTTGAACCCTAACCTATCTTCTCTCGAACGACTAGATTAGGCAAGATAACAAGCATATGGTGATCAAACACATGATTGGAATGAAAGCATAGAATTAACACACAAAATAATAGGAGAATTAATACAAAAATCACTTCATATATATTAACTCATAAGTTTGGTCTTCACATGGCCTTAGTTCTACAAAATTAGCTCATCATCAATAGCTCAAAAAGATATAAAACAATCATATACATAATTATCAACATAAACATGTAATGAAAGCAAGTAAAACTCCCTAAGGCTTGGTTGATGATGAATCCTGGCTTGAACTTCAATCTGTAACTTAATCCTCCTTTTTCTCCTTCAAAGATTGATGAATTTGTGGCTCAAAATCCCAGAAAAATGCCTTCAATCCCCAGGAATCCAAACCCCCCTCATTGCTGAAATCTGGTTTTTATATACTTGAAAAACGGTTACGCCGGCGCCTAGGCGAGGGCTGTACGGCGCCTAGGCGCGGCCTACATGGAGTATCTTTCTTGGGGGATAAGTCCGGAGGCGCCCAGGCGTGGCGACAAAGGTGCTCGGGCGCTGACAAGATGGCGCCTAGGCGCGGGTAAGGTGGTGCCTAGGCGTGGGCAACAGGATGCTGAACTTGCTGCTTCTTGCTCGGCGCCCGGGCGTGGTCATATCTCATACTGGCACCTGGGCGTGGTCAACAGGCTTGAAATTGCGCCGTGCATCGTTTTTTGCCATTTTCTTCGTGTGCTCTCCTTTATCACCTGAAATCACTTAACAACCCGATTAAACGCAAATGTGGCATGATTTAGACAATAAATAAATCTAAAAATATCAAATCACGGGCTTAAAAACACATAAGAACGCCTCTTATCAATCCTCTATTGCAAATGATGTTGCATCTTCTATAGCATTCACTTTTATACATGACAAGTGTACAAAATTCAAATCACTTATATATTTAAAGAAAAAATTTATACACTTGTCATGTATAGAATAAATGTAACAGGAGATGTAATATTATTTTGCAATAGAGAATCCTGTGTGTATTTTGGCTAGTTTCGTCTCTTTACTTAGTATTAAGAAGAGTACAATTATTGGAATGCCTTAAAATAACTTGCACGCCAAGGTTGTGAAAGTCAATATAGATTGATGAAGTATTCTTATTCTTGAATCATGTTCGTATCGAAATATTCGACTGTTTTGATATTGTTCTCTAATCATTAGAAAAAGATGATACTAATAGTAAACTTTGTTTCATTTGATGGGTGGATAGTGATAATAATTTTTATTTATGGTTAATAGTGATCACCGTGTTAGATTAGAGAAAATCCCATAGGGAACTTGTATTATTGAGTAACATATTTATAGAGTTACAAGAGAGGGAGAATACAAGAAAACCCTAAACTATAAAGAAGGTAAAAGATAAATAAGGTAATTAAAATACTAGTCTAACTAGGAAGCAATAATAATACTAATCTAATTAGGAGAACAATAATAATATCTAACACTCCCCCGCAGTCGAAACATGAAAGTCTTGAACATTGAGACTGAACTAAAAATCGAGAAAAGATGTTACTACAATCCGGGCATAAAGAATGCTTAGAAGAGAGGTTTTGACGAATACGTTTCTCAAGGTGGAGTAGTTTCGTCTGGAAATCTTTAAATAAGGCGGTGGTTCGACGAAGACGCTTCTCAATGTGGAGCAGTTTCGTCTGAAAACCATTAAATAAGGCGGCAACTCCAAGTCCTTGTTTTCCAAGGGTGAGCGGCGACAACATAAACAAAGATAAAGAAAAAAAAACTACCCTAAACTAAACTAAACTAGATAAGGTGCACCGGACGGGGTCAGCGACTTGAGAATGGTGGAAGCGAGAGATCGAGATACCATGGCTTGAAGCCATGACTCTGATCCCATGTTAGATTAGAGAAAACCCCGTAGGGAACTTGTATTATTGAGTAACATATTTATAGAGTTACAAGAGAGAGAAAATACAAGAAAACCCTAAACTATAAAAAAGGTAAAAGATAAATAAGGTAATAAAAATACTAGTCTAACTAGGGAAGCAATAATAATACTAATCTAATTAGGAGAACAATAATAATATCTAACACACCATAAAATTTACTGAACAAGAATTTGTCTAAATTGTTATATTGATATTTAGCAACATAAGTACAATGAAAAATAAAATACAAACACAAGTCGTTCACAATATTTATTGTTACTAGGTGTCTACAATAACAGTTTAAATGGTTTATTCTCGTTAATATTAAATAGAGAGCACTTAAAAATATTCTTATCAATATTAAATTCACATAAAAATTGTTAGTTTATATATATATATATATATATATATATATAAATTTTGACATCTCCGTTTGAAATCTCTTTGTGTAAATTATCGTTCTTCAATAATTAGGTTTTATTAGAATATGAATATAAACTATGATAGCAATCCTTTTAATTTAATTTGATGAAATAGTTTTGAGTATAGTTAAAGGGCAAAGTAGAATTCACTATATTTTCACCCCCCTTAACTAGACGTAGTATTTCGGGGTGGTGGGATTTACAACTGTTGGAGGATAATTTTTGGCAAGTGGATGTTGATTGCATTAAAAACATACGGTTGGGATCTCGTAATAATGGAGACAAGTTGGTTTGGCATTATACGAAGAACGACGATTTTTCGGTTAATGCTTACCATGTCGTGAGGGGATTGCGGAGCAAGGTAAGAGTTCTTTAGGTACTAAGGAGGGTTTCGAAGCGCGATCATGGAAGTTTATTTGGAGTGCAAAGGTGGCTCCCAAGATTAGGGTTTTCTGTTGGAGAGCATGCAAAAGGGCGATACCGAGGCATGCAACTTACGATGGAGAAGAGTTAAAATGGATGCATCTTGTCCGCTTTGTGGATCACATGAAGAAGATTCGCAATATGCACTATTGACATGCTCTTTTGTGAGGTTAATTTGGGCGTTATCGAATTTACCATGACATATTATCTTGTTTTGGAGTTTGGATGTGGAACCGTGGTCTATACATTGTAATGCTAAGTTGGATAGGGAGGATTATTATCATTTTTGTTAGATTAGAGAAAACCCCGCAGGAAACTTGTATTATTGAGTAACATACTTATAGAGTTACAAGAGAGAGAATACAAGAAAACCCTAAACTATAAAGAAGGTAAAAGATAAATAAGATAATAAGAATACTAGTCTAACTAGGAAAGCAATAATAATAATAATCTAATTAGGAAAGCAATAATAATAATAATCTAATTAGGAAAGCAATAATAATATCTAACATGTTAGATTAGAGAAAACCCCGTAGGAAACTTGTATTATTGAGTAACATATTTATAAAGTTACAAGAGAGAGAGAATACAAAAAAACCCTAAACTATAAAGAAGGTAAAAGATAAATAAAGTAATAAGAATACTAGTTTAACTAGGAAAGCAATAATAATAATAATCTAATTAGGGGATCAATAATAATATCTAACACTCCCCCGCAGTCGAAATGTGAAAGTCTTGAACATTGAGACTGAACAAAAAATTGAGAAAAGATGTTACGACAGTCCGGGCATAAAAAATGCTTAGTAGAGAGATTTTGACGAATACGTTTCTCAAGGTGGAACAGTTTCGTCTGAAAATCATTAAATAAAGCGGCAGTTCGACGAAGACGCTTCTCAATGTGGAGCAGTTTCGTCTGAAAACCATTAAATAAGGCGGCGACTCCAAGTCCTTATTTTTCAAGGGTGAGTAGCGGCAACTAACAAAACTAAAGGCGGCGGCTAAGACACGAAAAAGATAAAGAAAAGTAAAGAAACGGGTGGCGGCGGTGGCTAAAACACGAAAAAGATAAAGACAGGTTGCTAAACCCAAACTAAATTACAAAAGATTCACCATAGTGAAGGAAGAACAAAAAGAGAAAAAAAAGTATATAGGAAGCCGGACGGGGACGGCGACGGTAGAGGCTAGCGGAAGCGAAAAATCATGAGGGTTGAAAGAAAAACCCTTTAGCTCGATACCATGTTAGATTAGAGAAAACCTCGTAGGGAACTTGTATTATTGAGTAACATATTTATAGAGTTACAAGAGAGAGAGAGAACACAAGAAAACCCTAAACTATAAAGAAGGTAAAAGATAAATAAGGTAATAAGAATACTAGTCTAACTAGGAAAGCAATAATAATAATAATAATCTAATTAGGAGAGCAATAATAATATCTAACAATTTTCTTACTCTTTACTGGCTAATATAGAGTAACTGCAATTCATCAATCATGGATAAGCTTACCACGTCCCCTAATATTCTCGTGGCTAAGCTCAATCATTCTGTGCTATGTACAAAGAAGCTCTCAAGGTGTGTCCACTATTAGTGCGTGAGGCTCAAGATGTGCGTTGGATTCCGCCGACAGATGGGGTGATTAAGGTGAATTTTGATGGTGCGGTTTTCTCATAGATGGAGGCCACGGAGGCAGGCTGTATTGCAAGGGATTCGAAGGGCTCTTGTGTGGCTTGGCGGTAATAGCAATTCCAATTCCGTGCAAGCCCGGAAATGGCAGAGTCCCTTGCTGCAAGAGAGGCATTAAGGTGGGCACGAAGGAAAGGTTGGAGACAAGTTCAAGTCGAGGGAGACTGCTTGGCGTGATTCAGAAGGTTCGGGCCAAAGATCGGGATCTTTCTCCGACTGGCCCTCTTATTAGCGTTATTTTGGATCTTGTTTCATTTTTTGATTCTGTTTCGTTTAGTTTTGTTAGGCGGTTAGGCAATATGCCTGCTCATATATTAGCTCGTTCTGCTACTGAGGAACTTGAGGAGACATTGTTTTACCCCCTCAAGTGACTTTGGATGTTATAGCTGATGCTTAATAATATTACCTATCGTTTCTCTTAAAAAAAAAAACTATGCTAGCATTTGGCCAATAATTGAATTTTTTTCCCGTTGTTTGAAGGTTTTGCAATACAAAGACGAATATACCCTTCAATTAGATGGAGAAATGGACAAAAGGGGTGTTCACTGCCAAAGCTGGAAACATTCACACAAGATCCTCTATTGCAAAATAGTGTTGCATCTCCTATTGTATTTATTCTATACATGACAAATGTATAAATCTTTTCCTTAAATATTTAAGTGATTTAAATTTTATACACTTGTCATGTATAAAAATGAATCCAATAAAAGATGCAACACCATTTGCAATAGAGGATCCGAATTGGGAAACAATAAAATGTTGAGTTACAAATCCAAGAAGTATGGGTGGTTGATCTGCAGTTTGATGTCATACGAAGGGACAAAAATGGAAATAGAAAAGTCGCACCCCACTGTTAATAAAAACCAGTGTTAAGTTTTTACTTCTTTTTACTGTAATCAGCCGAGAGCAAAACCTAACCAGGGTCAACATCATACGTGCCAATAGGACAGAGAGAGTGTGCGCACTTCACACCCCCGGTGGAGGTTAGATGCTCCGCGTCCATTGTCTGTCAAATTCAGCTTAAGGTGGAGCACTGCCTAATAATTGAATTTGCTTTACTTACATATACACATTTCTTATGCGTACTACTGTGTTTTTATTTGTATAGATAATAATAATTATTCGATTTACTGCTCTTTTAATGCAGTAACAGTAATTATCAGCATTATTTTTTTCTTGTTTTTATTATTTATTGTAATAATAATAAAATATGCTAGTGGGGGCTTGTCTGAGCTTTTCTTTGGCTCTTCAGTTCCTCTTAAGATTCAACAACACAGGGGTGGTAAACCTGTAATAGTAGTTGTTCTCTTTCTGTTCTATTCTTTCTGTTTTTAGCTGTTTCATTCGATTCTCCGATCCAATCGCTGTTGTACACATGTTCCTGTATGTATATATATATATATTTGCTTTTATATTTTGCCCTAAATAGGTTCTGGATCTATATATTTTGTATGTATATCATGTATTTTTGGCGGATCTCTGTTCTTGTTTCTGGTGTTGAGTTAATTACTTGTTTTTTTGCCTGAATGCTGTGATGATTTTGCTTTTACGTTTTTGCTACCATTTCTGAAATTCGAGTACAAGGTAAGGTATCACCGATTTCAGCTTAAGGTACAAGTGTGCTAACAAGAGCTGAGGTTTTTCTCAAGAACTAGTACTTTCTGATCATTGATTCATACGTTAATGTTTGTACCAATTTTGGAACTGCTTTGATTATTTTATTTTGCTATTTTTTTTCTCCTTCTTTTTGGGTTAAAAGGAAGTAGGTTGATTTGTTAACCCTTTTTCATAACATTTTTCTCCTGAGTGATCTTTTGTTTTAACTAAATCTTAGATTAAGATCCAGATTTTGAAATTGCATGATGCATATACATAACATTAATAATATGGAGTTCTGGTTTCATTAAAGAGAGTCTATTAACCCTTTAATATCCAAGTCTATTTCTTTTTTCAAATTTTTTTTTGAAGTTTCTTATTAATCAATAAATAATGAATACAATTGAATTTAATAAAATGTGTTCTGATTCTGTGTTACTTTTGTGTAAAACATTGCAGTCTATGTGGGGTTTGAGATTTTTCTGAGTCCGGAATCAAGCCATCCTTGGAGACTCAGATGGATCCAGACCCCAATATATCTGACGACCCACCATCAAACTCGGCCAGCTCGCCATTCCCAGATGAAGTCTTGGAAAGAGTTCTTTCGTTCGTAGATTCACACAAGGATAGGGGCTCAGTCTCCCTTGTGCGCAAAGACTGGTATAATGCTGAGAGATGGACAAGATCAAAGCTATTTATAGGGAACTGCTATTCAGTATCACCTGAAATTGTGGCCAGAAGATTTCCAAGAATTAAGAGTATTACACTTAAAGGGAGGCCACGATTTTCTGATTTCAATTTGTTGCCGCAAGATTGGGGTGCTAATGTGCATTATTGGCTGGTCATGTTTGCCAAAGTGTACCCTTTTTTGGAGGAGCTGAGGCTAAAGAGAATGACTGTCACTGATGAGAGCCTGGAGCTCCTGGCCAAGTCGTTCCCAGATTTCAAGGCCTTATCTTTGTCGAGCTGTGATGGGTTCAGTGAAAATGGACTCAAAGCCATTGCGATTCATTGCAGGTAAAACTTTATTTCTATTATCTGTCATGCGAGTATATTCACAATGTGGATAGTTGTGTTTCTTGATGTCTCTGTGAAATAATGAGGTAGCTTTTAGCTGTAAATCTGGTGTATTTGTGTATAGTCTTTCCCCCCATATTTTGTTTGGTTTATTAATAATGTAACAGGCAGAATGGGTAGAGAGACATGTAAGCAGTAATATGAAGACAATAAATTTTCTTACCATCAGATATGACCTTAAAGTTTGACAGGTTGCTGGAATATTTCATGCAAACAAATGCTATGTACACAAACCTGAATCAGGATAACAGGATGCTTCTTTAATGTTGACGCGATGCAATTATATGTATTGGCAATCTATTAAAATTGTGGTCCTGAAATATATACTTCCAGTAATAGCAGATGTGATTCTTTGACACTAGCTTCACCAGAGCGGTTGAGCATGAATAGGCTGTTCATATATCACGTCTGGATTTTGCAGAAAAAATAATGGTTTGATATTGTAATCTAGAGATTATTGATATTAGTTTACAAAATTAAACATTCGAGAATCAAGTGTAAAGCTGAGCAAGAGGTGGAAAAACTTTCAAGCATTCCTTGAAAAAGTAGGTTACATTAGCTGTCTTTGATTTGAAGCGTAGAACTTTAGAGAGTTGTATAAGAGTGTGATTACTACGATAAGTTAGAAAAGACCTTAGAAAGTGTGATACATGTGGAGTGGCTTCACTACGACTCTTTCGGAAGTGAAATTCCTATTATGAAATCTGAAATGCCACATTTTCAAGTAACATTATCAGTTAATACATAATATGAATATGGTCTTCATTCAAGAACACTTTTTATTACTAAAGAAGCCACTGGGATGGAGAGTATTGTCTACTTTCATGTTTGTCTCAAGGGAAAATTAAGTTAAAGTGGCAGTTGAGAAATTCAATTGCACCCGGACCCTGAAATCCGGAGAAACTTTAACCCCCCAAGCCCCTCTTTTCTTAATAAACTAGAAAGTATCTTTACTAAAGAGACGCTGGCCAAGTACTCTCGTGACTAATAACAAGAATTATAAGAAAACCAAGTTTAGTATTGAAAAACTAAAAAGCACGTATCATTTGGACTGAAAAACTAAAAAGCAAGAGTGTTATTATATTATACTTGCATGGTGGCGAAGCAAGAAAGAGACTGAAAGGTTGGTGAGTTTAATTTATTTATAGAAAGCACATGAGAAGCTGAAAGGCTGATAATCTCCTAGTAAGGTCAAGTTATTAGCTGATAATAGGGATGGTTAAGCAGAAGATCTTTTGCTTAGTGAAAGAATGAAACATAGGAGTTGAAGAGAAAAAAAGACGATGTTAGAACTGCTAATGCTTTACGAATTAATATGAGACCCCTGGCTTCTTGAATTAGCAACGGCTGTAGATTCCAGTCTTTCAACCCATCTTTATCCAGAGTTGACCTTTCCCTGAATACATATAGTTAAGTTTTATCTAGAAGTGTAACGATATGTTCCGAACACCAAATTCAGAAGTATTCTTTTCTCAAAAGAAATCAGACAGGACTATGCGGATGATGGAATTCTTTTCGACACCTCCCTTTACTCGTATGTATCTTAAGGTGACAAGTCAGTGTAAAAGAAAATAAAACGGAGATAGTTGAAATTCTATAGGCGTGGCAGATTTTCTGACAGATTTTTGCTTGCTAAGATGCATGTATTATTGTGTTGGTATGGCGTTTTACTGCTTATTGTCTTAGATATTTCTCAAGGAAATAATATCGTGTGTTTATTTGGCTTGTAGGAACTTGACTGAACTCGACATACAGGACAGTGCAACAGAGGATGTTGGTGGGGGTTGGCTGAGTTGCTTCCCAGAGAACTTTGCGTCACTTGAAATACTAAACTTTGCCTCTCTCAACAGTGAGGTCAATTTTGATGACCTGGAGAGACTTGTTAGTCAGTGCAAATCGTTAAGGGTTCTGAAGGTCAATGAGAGTATTATATTGGACCAATTGCAACGGTTGCTTGTGCATGCTTCTCAAATAACGGAGCTTGGTATTGGCTCCTTCATGCAAGAACTTACACCTCGCCAACACGAAGACATTGAAATTGCATTCCGTAATTGCAGGAAACTCCAAGTTCTTTCAGGTTTATGGGAAGCCACTACCCCCTATCTCCCTGTTCTTTATGGAGCTTGTGCCGGTCTGACTTTCTTGAACTTGAGTGGTGTGCCCCTTCAGAGTGGTGAACTTGCAAAGCTTCTTGCTCATTGCCCTAATTTACGACGACTTTGGGTAAGGATTGAAGTTTTTTTTTTTTAGCATGATGATTAAGATGGTTTCGTACTTAGAGTTTACATTGCGGAGAATTTGATCTGTGGCAAAGTAAAATTCTGGGACTATAAGATATATACGAGAAAAAGCATTTCATCTTTGTGACTCTCATGGGAACTGAAAAACCATCCAATCATGAACACCATATGTCAGTAAATATTTTTAAATGTTTCTGCGCCATTATCATTGTTTATACCGGACAAGAGTCACATACACAGAAAATTTTGAGTATATTCCTGATTTCTTTACTATTCTATTCATGCTGCATGCTAATCTGAAGTGGTTGAGTTGCTTTCTTTGCTGTGTCGTGTGGGGTAGTTATTGACTCTACTCTGGATGCTTCAATGTCCTATTGAAGTTCCGACAATGTTCAAGTGTTAGTAGAAATATTCAGAAGCTACACGACATAATCATCCCCACCAAGGAAATTGATCAAACAAAAACAATGGGAACATAAATTAGAGCTAGGAATGTTGATACTTATATTTGCGCTTGCTTCTAATTTATGTCTCTACCTCCTATATCTTTACTTATTTCACATATTCTGATTTCTAAACTAGTTCTTTCCATATAGGTCGTTGATACAGTTGAAGACAAGGGGCTCGAGGCTGTTGGTTCCAGCTGCCCCTTGCTTGAAGAACTCCGTGTCTTCCCTGCTGATCCATATGACCATCAGCATCGTGATGGGGTGACTGAGTTGGGCTTCTTAGCCGTCTCTCGTGGATGTCGCAAACTCCACTATGTCCTCTACTTTTGCAGGAGGATGACTAATGCTGCTGTTGTAACCATAGTGCAAAACTGCCCCGGTTTTACCCACTTTCGTCTTTGCATAATGACCCCAGGCCAGCCAGATTACCTGACCAATGAACCTATGGATGAGGGCTTCGGTGCTGTGGCTAAAACTTGCACTAAACTCAAGAGGTTTTCAGTTTCAGGACTTTTAACTGATAAAACATTTGAGTATATCGGGAAGTATGCCAAAAATGTTGAGACTCTTTCTGTGGCTTTTGCTGGCAGCAGCGATTGGGGTATGCAGTGTGTTTTGGAAGGTTGTCCTAAGCTGAGGAAGCTTGAGATAAGAGATTGCCCCTTTGGTGATGCTGCTTTCTTGTCTGGGCAAGGGAAATATGAAACAATGAGGTCATTGTGGATGTCAGCATGTAACGTGACAATGAAGGGGTGCAGGCTACTTGCTAGGGAGATGCCAAGATTGAATGTTGAAGTGATCAATGATGAGGGAAGTGATGACAGTCAAGCTGACAAAGTTTATGTTTATCGTTCACTAGCAGGGCCAAGACGGGATGCTCCACCATTTGTTGTCACTCTTTGACAGTACGCAGAAAAGAGTAGTTGGTAAGTTCTTTTTGCCATCTCGTAACTCCCTTAACTAAAGAATTTTTACTCTTTGTTTTTAATTAAGCTGACACCAAAGAAGGATCAATGCTGATTGGCATGGACTTATATGTTACGCTAGTGTGAATATATCATACCATGTCTGATTTTAACTGATCTTTGAAAAGATCATGTAACGACGTGATAATGATAAACTCCTTTGCTTTCTTCAAGGAGTAAAAGAAAGGAACTACCAAATTATCCATCAGTCAATTAGACAACCAAATCGACGGCCAAAAGTGTCTTGTTGGACCACCAACTCTTTATGTTCATCTCCACTGTCATCTCTCCACACGCATCCTAACTACAACTTCCACCACCCAGTCAAAGTAAACTTCAGTTTCTTTAGATTCGACCTCGGTCAAATGGTTCTTACTTTATTTAGCTACATCAATGAGATAAGAGGTCCTTACCTATTATTTAACTTTTGCTATTATTGGGGGGCTTCAAAGGTAATTTCATGAATCACAGGGGATATACCTATTATTAGATAGACAACCTCCAAGGATTTTGGATGCAATCCTGGTTTCTTTTGATATTGTTTTATAAGTCCTATTACAGCCCAGTTGCTGATCACAAATGATGATTAATATGCTTGCAGGGTATGCAGTCTCATATGTGCTTGTTTACGGGTGGGATTAAATGAGTTGAATGCAAATGTGGTTCTGAAAGGCAACAATGCAGGGGACAAAATGGAAGCATTGAGAAAACTGTAATAAAAAAGAGGTGAGTATTATTATATGTTCATGAAACCTCTGGGATGTGTATTTGCAGTCAAAGTCAAACTGGACGAGAAGCTATTATCCCGATGCTCGAATTTTAAGTCTTAGCGCATTTTCTTTATTAATTTGTCCAAATCTGTAGAAATGAGAGGAGATGTATAATCAAGAGCGTTTCTGACAAGAGAAGATCTCCCCCGTTGGTTGATTTTTTCGTTATCGTTTCTGTTGTATTGTTAGTAGCTTAAATCTGTAGAGCTGTATTCTCAGAATGATTAACAGTGTTGAGGTGGCAAAGATGCATTCTGGTGATCAGTTTCAGCTTATCAGCAAACTCTTGGCTGTAAGAGTGGGAAAAAAGATCGTATGAGAATATCAAGAGTTTGGATTAAGGTTGAAACTTGGATATTGTTTATGGTAGTTGAAGGATACATCTTGTTTAACATCATGAAAAGCCAATCAAATCTTTATCTAGTTTGAGATTCAGGAAATGAAGATGTTGTTCAGGTTTAATGTTACTATGTTAATTGTCCTTGATGGTCTTGTTCAGATATGTGCTCCCTGGTACCTGCAAATGGAACATAAAAATGCATTCTTGTTTGAGGTACGTTTAATTTAGTTTTCGTTTACTTGTCTTTTTTCATCCACCTTCGATTAAAGATGGCACATCTTGAACTTGATACCTTGATGATGTCATTCTTAGGAGCTCTCGAATTATCGAAAAATTCAATCATATATGCTAAATATGGTTTATGTTGGGTACTTTAATAACCGACAAGTGTGATTACTTAAGACTAACCTTGAGTGTTTCTAAGAATCATTTTGACTAATAGATTTTTAGATAGCGACTAAAAATCAAAATCACAGCTGTCGTTTTGTTGATACTTTGGGCAAATATGAATACGATCGCTATTATCACCTTCTTTTCAAGAAATGAATTTGGACTCCAACAAAGAAAAGCATTTCACCAGTCTCTAAGTCCCTCCTTATAAAATAGCCTCTATGCCTACCCGGAAAGTAAATCCGGTCGGTCTGTGGTAGTCATGCTTTCCTTCTCTCTAGTCAAGAATGTCTCTGATACTAATTCCTCTCTCTGTCTGTGAGGGATGGAATCAGAATACGGTGTAAAAATACGCGGCTATTGAAGCAGTAGTCTCAGGGATATGCCCCGTATCCGCTGTTTGAGAATAAGATGCAAGAGAATAAGCGAGACTGCCACGCTTCCTGCTGCTCTATTAAATGTCATACCAGATGAAAAAGGATCTGAATACTTCCTGCTGCTCTATTAAATGTCATACCAGATGAAAAAGGATCTGAATAGATGGGTGTATGATAATTGATATGTCCCCCTTAATTTATAAATAATGATATAAAATAAAAATACGAACACTCATTGTATATCAAGCCGTCAAATACATGTCCACCACAGCGTATGAAGACCTCTTAATCGCAGCTAACAAATTAACATATATGACGTATAAAATAAATTTATTATGTCGGACCATAGTTAAACTCGAGTTTGATATGTAGTTAATTGAATGATGCAAGTTGCAAAAGCAGCGATCCACTGGATTATTAGAGTGTAGTAGGCTTCTGGTTCTGGTTGCAGTGCTGCTTTAAATATAAAGGTGAATTACATGCACACCCCTCAGGGAAAATTACCAATTTACTCTAATTTTGGTAAATTCAATGACATTCATTTGAGAGGTTTATTTGTAAGGTTTACAATAAAATTGTAAGAATTTGTAAATATACAAGAAATATAATTATAAAAATGTCTTAACACGAGGGAATTTTATATAATTCCGAAAAGATTAGGAAGGTTTTGGTAATTAACCATGACACGGGGATATGTAGGTAATTTTATGTAAATATAACGCATTGCTAAGTTCTAAGTCTTAACCTCTGTATGCTAGACTATCCAATTAATGAGCAATACTGTAGATTTAAATATTCAAATCATTCTTTACTCAATTTTAGCCTGCTGTCGCTATTTAATTAATTCTGGTCTACTAAGCATGTAATATTCGATTATTTGAAATCTTCTCTACAATTAAATAAACATCAATTATGCAAAGACAGCTTAATATTTGTTTACAACTAAAAGAGCATATTTTAGTGCAAATCTCTTTTATAAATTCCAACCTAGTTTCATGGTTAGAACAAAACTATTTTATTTGACCATATAAATTTATCTTTATAAACATCTCATACATCATATCGCCTTACCATTTATTTCTAAAATAATAGTTAATATTTTATAAATTTCAAAAATAGATTCCACGATTCATAAAATAAATTAATCGTAGACCCTCTAAATTCTAATTCATGACTCATTTTAATCTGTCAAAAAGATATTAAATGTGATTGTAGTGCATCACACGAGTGCGAGTCATTTTTAGCAGCCCTACAAAACAATTAATTAACGGCTATTTATGGCGTAAAATTAAATTAAAGAGCTGTTTTCCATAAATTGTGTGGTCCAAATATGGATAGTTGTATTCAAGATGGACTCCAAAGCTGTACTTTGTGTCTGACCTTTTATATGATGCAATTTATTGTGGGAAAAATATAGACACGGATCACAATTAAGTATAATTGGTTTCATATAATTTTTCTTCAAATTTCGAGGAGTCTATTGTTTTTGGTATGCTATATTTGGTGAATATGTATTGAATAATGAAATTTATCATAATTGATTAATATTTTTATTTTGTATTTCATAATTATTTATCTGCGAAAAGTAAAGACATTTATCGTATATTTATCCTCTTAATGTATGTCCGCAAGTGTAAGTATCTAATGCCCCTGTGATGAAAGCTTTTAAAAGCTTTTAAGTTTGGTTTATTTCCAAGTTTCGCCGTGTTTTGCTAAAAAAAAAAAAAAACAAATGCCTTAAGAAATGCTAAAAAAAAGAAGAAGAAAGAAAGTCACTATATAGATGCCACTTCAAATTCTTTATTTCATGTAGTGTTTCATTTTGTATTCTTCACAGATGCACACCAAGTACTATTGATACTTGATAGTTGTAATTAATGAAATAGTTAATAAATTTCACATGTATGTCCATTATAAAATACAAGATAAATATTAAATAAACAAATTCAAATTGCATGCTTCCAAAAAGAATTTCTTGTACATGCATAGATGCCAACAATTTATCTAAAAAGATGGAAAACCATGCTCCATAATCATTCAATTCATCTTTTCGTTGATCCAAGAATTTTATCACATTTCTTGATGGGCAACCACTTTACCACCATAACCGGCCAATGCATAAAATAAGAGCTAAAATACTCCTACATCCAAATTGCATTCAAGAGAATTCAACGTGGAAATGTATAAGATATTTGACATTCATTTTCCGAAAGTTCACCGTAACCACTTGGTGTTGTTCAAGTACAATGATAAATACGAATAGATGGTGTCATAAAACTGAAAAAACTCGAGACATAGACCCCCTCATTTATTGCGTAATTACCAAAATTCCCCTCACTTGTTGGAAATTACCAACACCCCCCTCAAGTGGCCTACATGTAGGTTTGTAGAGGTAAAATTATAAGAAATTTTAAATACACAGGAGGTGTAATTGTGCCTTAATATGAGGGGGATTTATGTAATTTCCATTAAATGAGGAGTGTTTGGCAATTACACAATAAATGAGGGGGTATGTGTGTAATTTTCTGAATGAAAAGTGCATGACAAAGAGAAAATAGAAGAGTACGGACATAAAGAGGCAGATCAGCTATCACACTCTTCTTTGCATATTCCAAAACATTTATGGCCACCCCTCACATGCCCATCTCTAAATCTAATTCATCACATAGACCCCCACACACACAAAAAAAAAAACAAAAACAAAAAAAAAAAAAAACAGAAGAATATCAAACTTTACAATTTTCCAATAATACACAGCAGTTTTATTAAATTCTATTAATTCATTATTACAAGCTAAATACAATTTATAACCTTTTTTTTTGGGGCATTCTAGATTTCTGAAAATCAAGTAAATTAATGTAAATTTACAGAAGAAATTTTATTCATTGAAAAGGTCAAGAATGCCATAACCCACTGAAGATGTTGCTAAATCTATTGGAAGATAACTTTCTGACAATCTTTTTGGCATCTTTAACTTCTTCTTCTGCAAGCTTTTCAATGTTCTTTAAGTAGCCTGAATTGACTATCTGCTTTCTTGCACTATTGCTACTTGTCAATGACATCAATATGGATAAAAAGAGCTTTTTATTACCTGAAACCTCCCCCTGATCAAGCATTTGCATCACCAAACCAACATTCTGATCATTTTGCACGAATTTTTTTCGGTTCTTGGGCAGCATTACCAAGCTAGAAAGTGTTTCAGCTGCCAATTCTCGAATTTCGAATGATTTTGAATCGATAAATTTAACGAGGACTGGCATAAACCCTGCATCCCCCATTGCTTTCTTAGCTTCCTGTGATGTTCCACATAACCAAAATGCAGCCTTTAGTGCCAGTTCTTGAACAGAAACGTGCCCGTATCGAAGAAAATAAAGTATATGATCCATAAAACCGTAATTTATCAATAAATTCAATGCATTCATAGATGATAAATATATACTCATAATTCCTTTCAAAGCCACCTCTCTTGTCTTCGTTGAAAAAGATGATTTGGGATCCAAAATACGAACGAATGCACGAATCCCACCTTGTTGAATGATTGTTTTTCTAATTGATTCGTCCTCATAGGCCATAGTTTGAAGCAAATCAATTGAACTTATTTGTATCACCTCATCTTTGGAATTTACAAGCTTAATGAACTCGGTAATCGCCCCTTCTTCCACTATAAACCTCTTGATTTCTTCAACCCCAACGAGATTTTTCAACACACCAAAAGCCAAACAAACAAGTTCATCATTGTTACAATCATTATTGCCACAAATCTTCAACAGGGCAGTCACTCCACCATGAGCAGAAACCGACCACGCGTTATCGGAATTCTCTGTGACCTTCATTAAACACCTGGCGGCAAATTCTTTACTCAACTCACTCCCCGTCTCAAGAACCCTAATCAAAGGAGCAATTACCCCTGCAATTACCAACACACTTTTATAACACTCAAAACCTGCAATCAAACACACAGATTTCGCAGCCTCTTCTTGAATTTCAACATCTTTCAAATCAAGAAAGCTAACAAATAAATTGATAAAACTATAAACCTCCAAAGCAGTCTTCACATATCTGCCATCTTCTAATATGACTTCATTAAACGCAATTAGGGCTTGTTTCTTCATATCACTACTTCCAATCTTCAGCCTTGACAATAAATCATCCATGTAAAACTTTATATCGTCCTTCGAAGCCGAAACGCTGGGTCTTGACACCACTATAGCGTTGCTCTGTGTAAGCAATCCCATAGCATAAATATCTGAAATGCTCTTTACATGATTATCCAATTTTGCCGATACAATATCAAGATCGCTTTGCATGAGAAGTTTACCACTATATGAAAGCTCCAAACATCGTTTCGCAAGCTCATCGCAGCTATTAAGAGTCGATGAAATCGACTCCAACGTAATCGAGAGCGAGAAGTTATCAGTGGATTCGCAATTTTCGACTGCGGTGAGATTCGAAAAGAGCTCTTCAAGCTTGATTCTAATCGATTGCCATTTCGCGGCGAAGACTTTGATTGAATGAGATAGAGAGATTAACGAAGAGATTAGTAGAATTGCTTGTCGCAATCTTGTCTTTTCTTCGGAGGATTGATTGAATGTGCTCTGCTTTAACTTTTCAGCCATTTTTATGGAAATGTTTATTACTTTAGAAGAGAACACATTTTCCGGCGCGGTGTTCAGATTTTACGGCGGAAGAGATTCAAGATTCCGGCGAGAATGTTGGATTGAGTGATAAGAGGAAGATTCATGATCTTATCATGATACTAAAGACAAGGTCTACGTAATGCTTATCTTCTGCGGTTTGTAACAGAATGGAAATTTGTTGTCATTTACGAAAATGGCCCGAGAGTTATGTGCCAGTTATTGGTGAACTAGCTGTGGATATAAGGGCTATTTTGTAATTGAGTCGCGGGTTTTTTGGGTTCGTAACCTTTTATTACCAAATATTAGCCTCTAGAGGTTTGAGTAAATGCATTTTATTACCAATTATTAAAATAAAAAGTAGGCTGGTGATAATGACAGAGCTCCTATCCTAATGCCAGAGCAAATTACCAACTTATTTCTTTTAATGACGTTTTTGTCCTTTGTACCTATCCCACTTCCCGCATACCCTGCAAACATTGCCGGCAACTTAACAATCCTTACTTGGAGCTCGTGGCATCAATGAAATAACCACATCTTTGGGTTGTTAGGAACTGGGTTGAGGTTTTTCACAGTTTACTGCTCGTTGCGTCTTTTTTTTCCACCCAGAATCTTCTGCAAGGAAAACCGTAACAAATCGGGACAAGAAACGGGTCGATTTGGCCCCCAATTTCACCTATTTGTGGTTGTATGGCGTCTTTGGATATGGAGAAGAAGCGTACGGGTACGGCTGGGAAGAAACGGGCGCGGCTCAATTTCGGATCTTTAATTTGGATAACTATAGGCGTTGAATACATATATGTTTAGAGAAGAAATTCAAGAATATTAGATATTGGAAAAATAAAATTTTCACCAATTAAAGATTAGAAAAGGTTCAAACTTCAATGGGCTTGTCAGCAAAAATGGGTGATTTAAGATCCATAAGAACTGATTATACAGCAATGGATTTTCATTTTTAAAACATCAATAATTCATCTCATATGTGGAATGATGGGAAGCACTCATTTGTGCTTGGGAGGTCACTGGTAATTTCTGCACAGACTGGTATACTGGTGAAGACGACATGGTGCAGAGACCGATTCTCTCTGTTTTTCCTTTGTGAAGTTATTTCTGAATTAAGGGCATATTTGTCAATTTATATTATTTGCTCTGGCATTAGCATAGTAGCTCTGGAATTAGCATCAGCCTAAAAAGTACTTGCCTGATGCCCGCCCTCCCCCCACCCTCAATATCCTCCAGTGGCATTAACCAAATGTTATTCTTCCAATTGTAATTAAAAATGTGGAAAAGTGACCGATAAAGTCCATCTATAATGATGAATCCTCAAAAATATAAGAGGTAGAGTTCTACTCCTACAAAATAAAGTTTGGGCTTTTCTCTATTTTTATAATAATTAGCTTATTGTAATAATAGTTGGTTTGTTATAATCTATTAATTTTAAGAAATGTGGAAAAAGTGTGTAACTAAATTTAGGAAGGAATCTGTTTCCTTTACCCTAGTCCTCAATGGAGAACATCATGGATTTTTCTAGGGGAAAAGAGAAATCAGGCAAGGCGATCCTATTTCTCCCCTGCTTTTTGTCCTGGTGATGGAGTATTTCACACGAAGTTTAAAGCTTGCTGCTCAAGAATCTGAATTCAGATACCATCATGCATGTAAGTCACTCCAATTCACTAATATCTGCTTTGCAGATGGTCTTCTGACCTTCTGCAAAGCATCATCAATATTTGTACTAGTAATTTGTGACAAGTTTTTTGATTTCTCAAGAACTACTGAATTATATGCTAATCAAATAAATCTAATGTCTATGTCAGAGGTGTATGTGATGAGGTGAAACATGAGATTATGCATATAACTGGGTTTAGAGAAGGTAGTTTCCCTGTTAGATACTTAGGGGTGCCTCTATCACCTACTAAGTGGTTTAAAATTGAATGTCATGCTATGGTTGATAAGATTTCAGCGGGACTTGCTAGATGGGCTTTGAGACATTTATCGTATGCTGGCAGATGCCAACTTATCAACTCTGTGTTTTTTTCTCCTCATGTGTATTGGTGTGCTATTTTCATTCTACCTCTGTCTGTGATAAAATTGGTGGAATAGAAGTATAGGAACTTCTTGTGGGGTGGTGATGACATTCAAAGGAAAGTTCCTTTGATTAGTTGGGATAAAACTTGTTCGAAAGAAGAGGTATGGGGGATTGGATATCAAAAGATGCAAATTATGGAACATTGCTGTTGTTGGGAAATAAATTTGGGCAATTGCAAGAAAGATTCCTTATCGATTAAATGAGTATCTTCTATATACTTAAAAGGTGTGAATTTATTGGATTACAGTCCTACTCAGGACTGTAGTTGGGCTTGGAGGAAAATTGATAAGGTTAAAACTAGAATGAGAGGGGGTTATTATTAAGATCGATGGATGCTTACTCACTCTGGAACTTATACAGTTCAAAGTGGCTATGGTTGGCTCCAAAATGAGCAAGAGAAATTCAGGGGAGCTAAAGTAGTGTGGAACAGGTTCAACATACCAAAACACTCCTCCATAGACAAAAGATAGAGTGAGCAGATTCCTACCGCAAGTTGATTGTACTTGTGTTCTCTGTGGTGTTGAGCAGGAAACTACTAAGCATCTTTTCTTCAATTGTGAGTAGACAAAACAGCTGGTATCTCATGTTATGCAGTGGTTGCAAGCAAGGTCTTAAATATTGGTTTCGGAGTAGATATCGGTGTAGTAAATTTACGAAAATTTCGATGGAAATTTTAGGGATATTCCAAATTTCGGTTTCGATTTTAAAGAAATCATGGAAATTTATAAAAATATTTAAAAATTTGCAATAAAATTTTGGGTAATTTTAATTATCATTTTTATGCATCTTTTACATCAATAATATTCTATATATAATATATGGATAATGAATTTGTTAAATAATATCACTAAAAACTGTTGCGAAAATAGGAAATAAATATAATTTGATAGTACGATAATAACCAAATCTCATAGAAACTTTATTAAAATAAAATGTACCAAAATTTAAGTAAAAGTTACTACTCAATACCACATCGAGTTTTTAGGAGGATCGAAATCGCTATCACTAGTATCTGTTCTACCTCTACTTTCATATTGCAAGTGAAAATTATTAGTTACATGTTGACAATATTCCGCCCATGACATGGAATGTTGGTAGTACTGCATATAATGATGATGATGATATTCTTTTGGTGTTGAATTTTGAAAAACCCCAATGGGTACAACATACTAGACATGAGTAGTAACATAAACTTGTGGCAAAGGATGTGAGTAGGGTTGGTGTAGCATTGTATCCATTAAGTATTGACTATATGTATAAATATAATTTTCTAATTATATGATATTTAAAAAAAATCAAAAATATATAAAAAAAATTCGGCTGAAATTTCGGTTTCGGTAAATATTTCGGGAAATATCGGGTTTCGGCCGAAATTTCGATGGATATTTGACTTCTGCAAAATTAGATCGAAAATTCGATTTCACTTCGAAACCCCCCGAAATCCGAAATTTCGACCAAAATTTCGGTGTTTCGGTCGAAATTTTAGACCATGGTTGCAAGTAGTTGATTTTCCTACTCAACCTTTGAGATGGTTAAGATGGCTGGTTTATGCGTTTAGAACTTGGAAATTGAAACAACGTGTGGTAATAGCAGGATTTGCTGGATGCTTATATAGAAGTTGGGAAAAACGAAATCATCGCCTATTTACACAAGTGAGTAAGAGCTTGGGTTACTGTATATGATAATTTGAAACAGAATCTCAAAATTAGGTTGCTTACGTACACGGCTAAAATGCACAGGAAGAAAGACATACAATACTTAGCTTCACTTTTATAGTTTAGCTCATGCTTGATATTACCAATTCTGTATAGTTGAGTTTTATTGAACCCCTCAAGCAGTGTCTCTTGCTTCTTGTGTTTTAGTTTCGGTTGTAAATGTTTTTGTTGGAATAACGTTATTACTTTACACCTAAAAAAAAAAAATGAAAATTTAGAAAGTAAAAACAATATTAAATTTGAAACCCCCATCACAAGGGCCTGGCCGGATCACAACCTTGGGCCAGACAAAAGGGCAGGCAAAGAGAGCCCAAACAAATATTCAACATAAAAAAGCGCCGTCTGTGGGAATCGAACCCACGACCACATGGTTAAAAGCCATGCGCTCTACCAGCTGAGCTAAGACGGCTAGATGTAAAGATGACACGTTATTTAGTATCAACCAGAGCTAAAATCCATATGAGTGTTTCATCGTTTGACACGATTTACAGATTATTCTTTTTCCTTTTCTCTCTCCTTTTTCATCTCAACCAAATTCCCCCTTCTCCTCATTTGAGAGAAAACAAAAAAAAAACCCTAGGTAAGGGCTCGCGGATCGATCGCATTCTAACCGATTGAATCCTGAAAAGGGCGAAAAATCTCGATTAATCGAAGATGCTGAGAGTTGCAGGGAGGAGGCTTTCTTCTCTCTCATGGCGGTCGGGTCAGACTTCGTCCGCCGCATTCGGATCCAGGAACCCATTCACCGCCGTTGATTCATCCTCAGATGGATGCACCGGATCCGTCGATTCACCCGCTCACGCTTTTGCGCATTTCAACTCCTTCTCCAATCAAATCAAAGGTGATTTTCTTTTTTCGGTTTTCTTTTTATTATTTTTTTGTAATTTTTCATTTAGGCGATATAATGCTTTTTGTTCTTGAATCTGTAATTACCTTGATGAAATTCTTTTCCTGTTATGGTATTTGATTGAATTGATGCAGCGTTTTGAATTTATTGTATGATTTTTGATTTAATATATAGCTACTATGTTTATTTGGGTATGGAACGGTCTGAAAATGATGACGAAACGTACATCAATCATATTGCGAAACGAGTTAGGATGTGTATACAGTCAATTTTGCGAACCTGTGCCTTTTGTTTTCATTGGGATGATATATTTTCTGCGGGTCTTCATCGAGCTATTTGGATTATATTTCTTTTCCCCAGGCTTTTGGTGGTTACTTATGTAAAATAGTATTTGGCATTATTTCACCATATTTGTTAAAGTGGTTTTGGAAGAAATATGCTTCTAGACCATTCCGTAGTGAAATGAGGATGATATGCTGTATACAGTAGAATAAATGGGTATGCGAAAAGCGCGATATGCGGACATTATGAAGAATGTGCTTGTTTATTTAATAGATTGGCAGAGGAGAATATGTATTACAAGTAAATACCAAACATCATTGAAACCCAGTTTTGTGGCTTTTTTTTTTGTTACAATTTTGTGGCTTTTACTAACTGCAAACATAGTATCAGAGTTTCATGTTTTCAATTGATTGCTTTTGAGATTCTGAAACTTATCTTGACATAGGTTTTCTCGGTTTAGTATTTGTTTACTTTGGGCCATGCTTTTCATGCTTCATTCTTGCTACTTTATTTACAATCAGTCAGAAAATAACACTCACTTACCATTACATGCAGAAGAGAGTGGTACGTCAATCTCTACATACAAAATTTGCAGTTTATTAACATAACATAATTTTAAGATATGCGGGAAATCCTAGCAAATACTTCTAGGAGTTACTTTCACAAAATAAAAATGAAAATTAATTCGTATATCGCAGAAAAAAGATTCAGAATGTGAAATATGGCACATTTTGTACCAATAGAATATAAAGTTTTTTTTTTTTGGGTTAAAGATAGAATATAAAGTTGCTTGTTCATTAGTAGTATATATGCTTACATATTTTTAACTTATTGACAAGCAGCTTATTTTGATATAGATAAGTTAAATTTCTACAAATGTTTGCCTGCTGTTGGCTTAGCTATCAGTTACCTATTAGATTACTCGCACAAATGAAATAGATAACTTCTAGACCTGGCACAGAGTATAAAAACTATATACCAGCTTTTGGATCTGACCTTCGGGGGTGGTGGTGGTGTTGCCAATCCCATGTCATTTTGGAATAAGCATTAAAACAAATTCACCTTCAAGGAAGGGGTGAATATATATTTGGTATCTATCTTCTGAGGAAGAAGGTAAGTGGTGACAATTTAAGTTTGAAGATATATACATCTCAATATGGGTGGGTTTGGGCTAGTTACCTGCTGAGCCTCTATACTTAGGTGATTGATGTTGCTTGTTGTGAATATCAGCCTTGAGATAGTGGAGCATGTACTAGACTTCGACTTTCCCATGCTCATGCCATTAGAAGACTAGCTATACAGAAGAGATTCCAGTTCAGAACATTAATACAGGCTATTCATATGATTGTATGTTTGCATCCATACGTGGGCTTGTCGTATTTTCTGGTTGTTGTGAATATCAGCCTTGAGATAGTGGAGCATGTATTAGACTTCCACTTTCCCATGCTCATGCCATTAGAAGACTAGCTATACAGAAGAGATTCCAGTTCAGAACATTAATACAGGCTATTCATATGATTGTATGTTTGCATCCATACGTGGGCTTGTCATACTTTCTGATTCATCTTGAAAGTTAACTAGTCCATATTGCTGTCCTTACTGCCATTGATTTTTCTTTTCTTTTCCTTTTTTTTTGTGTGGTTTTTTGTGGTGGTGGTGGGGGGGGGGGGGGGGGGGGGGCGTGTAAATGAGTCGAGCCGAACGAGTTGTTGTTCAAGCTTGTTTGAATTTTACAATCGAGTTTCAAAATTTGTGTTTGAACTATTTGATTACTAATCGAGCCGAGCTCAAACAAGATTTAAACAAGATGTATGTTCAAAATTACTGTTCACATAAGCTTTTCCATTCAATTCCACAATTTAGTCGACCAACAGCTGAAATAATATATTAACTCTCTATGGTCTTCCATAGGGTTTTCTATCGGTGCCCTTGCGGCAGAACAGGAGATGGGTCTGATTCCAGATATCCCAGCTACAGTGGCAGCAATCAAGAATCCCAGTTCGAAGATTGTCTATGATGAGCACAACCATGAGCGGTACCCTCCAGGTGACCCAAGCAAACGTGCATTTGCATACTTCGTTTTAACTGGAGGCAGGTTTGTGTATGCATCTTTGGCCCGTCTTTTGGTACTCAAATTTGTTTTGAGCATGTCTGCCAGTAAAGACGTCCTTGCTCTTGCTTCTCTTGAGGTGGATCTATCTAGCATTGAGCCCGGGACAACTGTTACCGTGAAGTGGCGAGGTAAGCCCGTTTTCATTAGGCGTCGAACGGAAGATGATATCAAGTTGGCCAATAGTGTAGATATTGCCTCCCTTCGGGACCCGCAAGAGGATGCAGTTAGGGTTAAGGATCCAGAATGGCTGGTGGTGGTTGGGGTGTGCACCCATCTAGGGTGCATTCCATTGCCAAATGCTGGTGACTTTGGTGGTTGGTTTTGCCCGTGCCATGGGTCCCACTATGATATCTCAGGTAGGATCCGAAAGGGACCTGCCCCGTTCAATCTGGAGGTTCCCACTTACAGCTTCTTGGAGGAGAGTAAGTTACTGATCGGGTGAGAAATTAAGTTCATTAGTCATTTCATACACCAAGCCAGGACTATGGGCACTTATTTGTAATTTGTAAGTTGTCGTTTTAAAGCTGTTTTGTTATCCTTTATTGGACTTGAATGGGGCCAGCAGTGGGCTCAGCTGTTTTGAATAATGCTGGCTGAGACTTGGGTTTCAAGATTTATATATCTTTGGAAATAAATAGTGTGTTGAGACTTTGTATTTTGTTCTTTGGATACTTATGAATTTAGTTCAGAATATGATGATGGTTCATTATCCAATGTAGTCTTTGCATGTGGTAACATTATATTTGGATGAAATTTCCACAGTACATGTTTTCCACGAAATAAGGTAATTTATTAGCACACACTTGAATGTGGGACTAAGGTAGTTTTGCTCCGACGGTATTGGGAAGTTGACTCACATCAATATCTTAGAGCATGATTGCAATTTGCATGAATGAAATTCAATTTTAGTAATAATAATATAACTAACATTCTACCTGTCGCTTGTATTACAGAGAAAAACGAAAAAGATTTGTATGAAAAATAATTAAGTTTCTGTTTGACATGTCTTTCTTTTAGTTGATGTGAATAGAGGTTTTTGATTAACATATTTACTGAATTCACCTTTGGTCTTAAATGAAAATATGGGATTACCTTATTGTACTGTTTCGAATTAAGAGATTTTTTGCTCTCTTTGCCCCATCCCTGTTTTTATGCTGCATCACTTTGTCTCATTCGGAAAATTCTTGCATATACTGGACGTTGAATACAAAATGGTGTATATTAAGCCGCATTAACATTTCATGTATACGTCATTGTCTTTGTGACTTAATGAACACTGTTTTGGTGTACACCACACCCAGTGCATGCGAGCATTTTCCGTCCCATCCCATTCTTCAACATTCTTGCATCAGCTATTATTACAAATGTTGAACATATGCGCAGTAATATAAAGACAGAAAAAAATTAGAAGCGATATGACTTGATCATGTTTATTGTCTCATTTATTAAGATTTGACTAATTATGAAATATATTCATTTCAAAACTTTAGATAATAAAGGTTCAGGAACTCACACAAAAATAGATTTTATTTAACGATATAACTTTCTATAACAAATTCTTTTGTTGGACACATGCAGAGAGGCAGAGGCAGGCAATTAATCTTTCTATAACTTATTAAGTTATAATTTTGTAGATAAGAGATTTGAGTAGGAGGAAAGTGATTAAACAAATATTGTACAATTAGTAACAAACAAATTAATATGGAAATAGTACCCCCCCCCTTTTTATTTTTTATTTTTTTTATTTTTGTCCATAGATTAAAGTATTTTGAATAACTGAGGGCCTGCAGATTTGACTGTTCTTGTGGAGCAACTATATAATTAATTTGCCATGAAGTTTGAACGCTGGGAATGTTCAATGGAGGGTGTGAAAATTGAACCGAAATATTCCAGGAGACAACTAATAAATTGCCTGATTGGCTAGGCCGCCATATGATTTTTGCATGGTTTTAGAAGTCAAAGATATATAATATATTCATTTAAATTAGGATATAAAATTCTTAAATTGCGGAGTTGTATCAACTTGTATGTATGGTATCATCCAAGTTGTGAATGAGAATCTCTCATCATAAAATATTTAGTTCCCAGTTGCAAAGGAACATGCATTGTTTATTGTTTGTTTGGACGCAAAAACAATTTTGCTACACATGCTCTCAACGGTTCAAAAATATAGTTACAGATAATGCTGATTAATTAATTTCATAAAACTTATCAAGGTAGTTATGAGATTAATCATTTAAGTATGAATTAAGTTATCTTTAGTTTACAATTAGTCCTTAATTTCGGCAAAGAGATGAGAGTTTAGGTTCAATGATGAATAGGGTTGACTTTTTGTGCTATTAGCAAGCTTTCATCAGCTAATACTTTCTTAAATACAAAAATAAAAATAAATACTTGAAGATATCATTGTTTTGAGAACTCACAGCGAACATATTGTGTTTATGACGAACAAAATATATAGCTGCACCACTACAGCGAACATGGATAATTTAGTAAATGGTAAAATGAATTTAGAGATGTTATAAAATTATTTTAAATATAACCAACCCTTATCAATATTTACTAAGTGGACTTGCTAAAAACTAAATAGGTTTTAGCTCATAGCCATGTGAATGCTATAAATACTCGTCAATAGGTGTTAATCATTCATAATTTAATCATTTCACAAAAATTACAATTACTGCTCATTGAGAAAAGTCTGGTTTGTCTTGAGTCAGGTCGGACCCCAACATTCCGTACACTCTTCCCAACACATTTTTCCCGAGGTTCTCAACTTTGACTTCGGGACTATTTTGATCCCGTATCAGATATGAATATATATACATAAATATTTTAACAATTAAAGAGAAATTAATTGGTCTTCTTTTATAAGTTTGGTCGTTTGCAATCACTTTGATTGTTTATTTTAAGATTAGACCTTGTATGCAGTGATCAATTTAGTTCTTACAATTAATTTTCTAAAAAGATAAAATGATCAAGCATCTATTGGTGTGAAACTGTGAAGAGAAAAAAAGCATTTTTCAAGTAAGCTCGTGCATGAATATATTGAATTATGGGGCCATTTTGCAAAAAAAAGAAAAAGAAATATTGAACTATGGCCCAACCTTCAAACCCTCGTAGGACCAAAAGCCAGCCCGTTGACGCCGCGCCTTGAGTCAAGCCCTCGAGTTTGAATTTGGGGCGGTCCACTATTTACCGTTTTGAATTTCCTCATTTATTTCTTTAAAAATATATAAAAATATCAATACTTGTACTATTTTTAGTCAAAAAAGTTCATTTCTGTTATACGTCAAAATAACGTCATATTGAATTTGTATATCTATTTCCAAATGCTGATGTCACTAATTTTACCAAAAGAAAACGGCATTTTTTTTTCTTTTCTCTTTAAGCATAATATATATGGGGTGAAATGAAATACTAAATATATACATACTTTTGATAAAAGACCTTTACATTATTTCATAATTATTAACACAAACAAGAATTCATGCGTTTTTTAAGGTGCAACCCAATTTGGAGACGATTATACCTTGACTTGGTCATCAAGCAATTGATATTAGAGCATGGAGCTTGAGTCATGCGCCATTTGACAATCAATCTGGACGTCCAAAACCTCTCGTGTATGCCTAAACTACGAAGATTATCTCTCAAGAACTCTCGTGTATCATTTTTCACAGTCTCCTACTCGATATAGAAGAATGAGAAAATCCTGACTCTAGCCGTTCATGGAGAGCGAGAAAGAACTCTCACGTTGGAGAGAGAGACATATGAATTCTAATTTTATTTTTATTGTGTGAACCAACATTATTAAACATTTATTGACTTGAATTTCGAATAACTTAATTCAATCATAATTTGAAAGCGGAACAAATTCTAAAATCTAATCATGAACTTGACGTCGTGCTCGATCGAGTTTTGAATTTGTCCATTTAATCTGGATTCAGATCAAAACCTTTTCCCTACGTGTAAATGGATTAGTGGAGGATATCTAAAAGGAATTAGTTGGGGTGCATAACAGCTTTAAAAATCTATCATGTAGCAATATACTTCATAATAGTAATGATTACTCAAGCAACAACAATATACAAAGGCAATTTTTTTTAGTGGAATTATGTGGAAAAACAATTTGATGACTCAGCAATATCCATCGAAATTTTTGTGGTGTGTGTGACCTGGAAATCTTTGAGTTAAATTTACTCTTTATTGCAAGTCTGGCTCCACGTGTATTTTGAATTATCGGGCACTTAAATTATTTTGCAAACATCAAATAATAAAACTAACCTCAAACTAATTTTGTGAAGTCCATAAATAACCTCCAAACTTATTACTTTATGCAACCTAATGGTCAACTTAAAGTCTTGAACTCTCTCACCTATGTTGATTCGATAAATCTGTTTTAATTTCCCAACAAGAAACAATGCTGTGTAAAGTTTATTTGTTGACATGTTTTAACTAATAATGATAAATAATTTAGGGAAAATCCCATTCAGCTCCAAGTAAATAATAAATAAAACAAATAAAAGGTGGAAACAATATAGTTGAATATTGGGAATATGAAGCTAAAACCTAAAATGTCCTCATTTTTTTATATTTTTAATATAAACTTTTTACTTCAAATTATATTGCATGCAATTAGTCCTAGTTCAAATTATGGATTCACTGCGGATGTTAAAATCTAATTCATCTCATCCACATTTTAATCAAATCAATACAAGCATGCACAATGACATATATAACATCGCGCAATTCAAATCAAATAGTTTTAATTACTTAAAACTCATCTTAATCTCATCCCATGATAAGAACTAATGTTAACATGTGGGCATATATGCTCAAACGTATGAATTCTCTTATACACAAATTTATAGTGTGAAATCTCACTATGCATAATAGTGAACGAGTTCAAAATCAATATTACATTATGTCATTCTTTTAAACTCAAGATTATACATCAAAAAAGAAATATGTGACGATAAAAAGAATATTATGATCATGTCAAAGAATATTAACTTTCAACATACAATAATCGCTAATTCGTTGATATATCCGACCAAAAAGATAAAAGAAAATTTCACATGTATTCGAGTTCATTTTTGCGAATACAAGTAAATTCGATCCGCATAATTCAATTGATAATGATAGCTTAAGTTGAAAAACATGGGCTCTTAAAATCCCAGTCCCAAAAGCTACGGATAAAGATAAATTAAATGACTAACTGCTGACGCATGGTCCCACAGGGTTACAGCAAATCTCGACTTTGACTGCCACCAAATCGGGTTTCGACTTTTGAATCCACAAAATACAATTCCCATTGCTTAATTTATGTCAATTGCTATAATGTATTCGTATTCACATAATTAAATCGAATCTTTTGGCCTTCACTTGTGATCTTATCCATTATTTTATCCGTTAAAAAATGAGTCAAGTTGTATTAAAAATTTTACCCCCCTTTTTATGACAAAAAATATGGCAAGAAAAAGAAAACTCCATAATTGTATTATACAGTCAAATGTGAACTAAAAATACATAATATCTAATTATTGATTGATTTAATTATAATCTAATTGACAGCTAAGATATTGCGTGGAAATACATTATCTATTTTTTGATTTTATTATTAACGGGAATCTAATAAATCTAATACATGTAATTAAATTATGCCTGGCCTTTCTCTATATATACTCCTCCATACTCTTACATGTCTCGTCATATCTTCTACCCTTTTTCATTTCGCATTGCAAGAGAGATTAATATTAGCCTATATTTTCCCACTCTAATAATTTAACTTCCAGTTCTTTTACGACGACGTTTTAAAACAAAAAAAAACCAAAAAAATGGCGGGCGGTGGTGTTGGTCCTGGTCCCGGCAACGGAAAAGCATATCCCGGCAACCTAACGCCGTATGTCGTGGTCACGTGCATTATTGCCGCCATGGGTGGTCTCATTTTCGGTTACGATATCGGTATTTCAGGTAAAAGAAGAAGAAGCTAATTTTGCAATTTTATGATCTTGAATGCATACATACATATATATATGTATATATATTGTGTTTATGTGTTTTGATTTATGGGTTGTGTTTGGTTACAGGTGGAGTGACGTCGATGGATTCGTTCTTGAAGAAATTCTTCCCATCTGTATACAGGAAGCAGACGGCGGATACTTCGACGAACCAGTACTGTAAATTCGACAGCGTACCGCTGACACTCTTTACGTCGTCGTTGTACTTGGCCGCACTTCTGTCGTCCATTGTGGCAGCGACGGTGACCAGAACAATGGGGAGGAAATTGTCAATGCTGTTCGGCGGTGTGCTATTCTGCGCCGGGGCGTTGATTAACGGGTTCGCTCAGGCTGTTTGGATGCTCATTGTTGGCCGTATTCTTCTCGGTTTTGGAATTGGGTTTGCCAATCAGGTACAAAAATTAGAGGCCCTTTATAGGACCTTTTTTACAATCTCGTTTGGACGTTTTTGCATTAAAAAAAACACGATTTGGAAAAATTGAATTTGTCATAATTAATTCTACTAAAATCAATTATCTCATAATTAATTATGTAAAAATTGAGCCAAGCTTGATCAAAATAATTAATTTTTAATTTTTAATTAATGTGGTTTTGGATCAAGATTCAAGAGATTCGCATGTTTATCGATATTCTTAATTCTTTTTGTTTTTATTGCAAGTTGTTACTACAGAACAAAAAAATGGTGTTTTAAAACAGGCAACATGGTATTAATTTTCTGGTGTTTTGTTTTATTGCTCCCATATATTTTATTCGCTGTAGTTTTTTACTTTTTTCGTTCTTTTTTTTGATATCGTTCTTCGTTTTTGGAGTTTATTTGGGTTTAATTTCAAATTTTAATTGGTGCAAGTTGTGGGTCAACGCGTTTGTAGTTAGTTCAGATCTGATCCCTAATTAAATGAGATGTTCAGAGAAGTATGAAAAACGACAAAAAATCCTTTTCTTACATAAAGATCAATTCTGAACGGGACCAGCCTTTTCCAAGTAAAATAAAATTATTTTTCCTTCTTCTTTTCTTGTTCTAATTCCTTAGGATTTTAAATGATAAAATAATTTTTTTAAGTCAATTATTACAGATTTGATTCTGATTCTGGTTTGGAAAGATATTGCTTCAGAATTATTAGCTTCCGCAACCATAATTGCTCTAGATATTGTCATTATCAAATTAGTACTATTTAGTTAGGTAGTAGAAAATAGTCTACTATTGAATAATTAAAACGAAAATTTAATAAGTCCTGTAATTGTGGGATCCCAATCACACATGCCCAGTTTTTCTTCGCACATGTACCTTTCTGTAAATATTTATTTTATTTTCCAACTAGAGTTTTACTCCAAAACCAACGACTTTGAATGCAAGCAAAGTCAAGAAATTGACTAAAATACTACTTAATTACAATATAAATGACGTTGTCTCCCCAAAGAAAGCCACAATTATTCTTTCATAAACAAATATGGGAAAATTCGCCCAAGTGTATTTAAAAAAAATGAGTGACCAATCGTATGCAAGTGTAATACATTCCTTGTAAAATGCACTTAGGTGCGATCGAGGCTGCGGGTCAGAATTTTTCAAAATATAGAATGAGGTAATTAATTGAATTAAATATTATAATTATTAATGTAAAATTCTTTTGTTTTGTTTTATACAGTCAGTGCCACTCTACCTATCTGAGATGGCACCCTACAAGTTCAGAGGTGCACTCAACATTGGATTTCAATTATCCATCACAATTGGCATCTTAGCCGCCAATGTACTAAACTACGGTTTTTCCAAAATCAAGGGTGGATGGGGATGGAGATTGAGTTTGGGTGGTGCAATGGTCCCTGCCTTGATCATCACCATTGGATCATTAATCCTCCCCGAGACACCAAACTCCCTGATCGAACGTGGCAAGAAAGAGGAAGCCCGATCAAAACTACAGAGGATCCGCGGTTTATCCAACGTCGATGAAGAGTTCCATGATTTGGTTGCAGCTAGTGAGGCCTCTAGCAAAGTGAAGGACCCTTGGAGAAACCTTCTTAGGAGGAAGTATAGGCCTCATCTCACAATGGCTATCGCCATTCCCTTCTTTCAACAACTTACTGGCATTAATGTGATCATGTTTTACGCTCCTGTCTTGTTTAGAACAATCGGGTTTGGAGGCGATGCCTCGTTGATGTCTGCTGTGGTTACCGGTGGGGTTAATGTTATTGCAACCTCGGTCTCGATTTATTATGTGGATAAGTGGGGAAGAAGGTTCCTTTTCCTTGAGGGTGGTACCCAAATGCTCTTATGTCAGGTATATATATTTTGCCTAGTTTTTTCCTTTCTTGTCGTAATTTTATCTTTTTGTGGGTTGGTTCCGTACTTTTAAGGAGTGTTATAAACACAATTGCTTGTAAACAAGTGATTAAAAATGGGAAGTAAATAGTATTGAGAAAAAACCATAAGCAGTCGTGTTTGCAAACAGAAATGAAAAGTGAAAAAAATTGGCAGAGAAATGTTTGCAAAAGAACAAAGTGGTTAAAAGTGATGAATATGTATAAAATAACTATGATTTTATTATAAAAATATCATGATCAATTTTAAGTCGGATTCGCAAGCCACGACACTAATTCCATTTCTTTTTTGCAGGTTGCGGTTGCCATTCTCATAGGTGTAAAATTTGGTGTGGATGGAACTCCAGGGGAGTTACCAAAATGGTACGCCATTTTGGTGGTTGCATTTATATGTGTATATGTAGCTGGATTTGCTTGGTCATGGGGGCCTTTAGGTTGGTTGGTGCCTAGTGAAATTTTCCCACTAGAAATTCGATCTGCTGCGCAGAGTCTCAACGTTTCGGTGAACATGATTTTCACTTTCATCATTGCTCAAGTCTTCTTGACTATGCTCTGCCACTTGAAATTTGGATTGTTCTTATTTTTCGCTTTCTTTGTCGTGGTGATGACTATCTTCATCTACTTCTTCTTGCCCGAGACTAAGAATATCCCGATTGAAGAGATGGTAATCGTGTGGAAGCAGCATTGGTTCTGGTCCAGGTTCATGACAGAAGAGGATTACCCTAGTGGAGGAGGACCATCAATTGAAATGAAGAATGGATTAGGAGATAATTACCGCAAAGTATGATCAGAATAATAAAAATGTGGATTATTTGGTGGACACAATATTAGGAGTGTGATTGAATTGGATTTAGTTTACTCTTTTCACAAAATATTAGTAATATTGATTTCAATGTAATTGCTGTGCTCAGTATATATAATGTTATTATCGAATTAATACAAAATGATTTTGTGGTTTAAAAGCTGGTGTGGTTATTGTCTTAATTTTTTAGCATTGTGTGATACATTATAACTTAAACTTTGACTAATTATAACAAAAGAATAGTGTGTAATGTGGATAATTTAGCAAACAGATAACTTGTTTCATTATACAAGAGAAAGCAAAGCAGTGATTGATCACTTGCTGATGATGATTCTTACAAGGTTTACGTACTTCAATTTATGGAAAATACATTCAGCCCTATATTGTGAATTTTAAAATAATTTTATCGCATGAATGATTGAGATTGTATTATCAGTCCCAAAAAAAGTGGTTTCAAAGAGACTAAGGATGAAATGAAGTGCACAAAATCTTGTGCTTTTTGGTAAAAAAGTGATTGAAGAGACTTGATGAAAGATTTAGCAAAGAAACAAAAGAAAGGAAGACTTTAAGGATGAAAGTAGGTGCACAATGTCTAGAATTCTAAGAAATTAAGCAATACAAAAACATTCAAAAGGATTGTTAACCCTAGGGTGTACGTGGTCGGATTCGGGCGGTTTTATGAAAAAATTCAACCTGACCAGACATATGCTATTTGACAAAAAATCAAATCGAAACCATATAATTATTTTTTCAAACCGAATGGTTCGGGTCGGTTGAGTTTAATGTATTTAACAGGCGGGTCGATGTTATCGAATTATGATTATAATTTTTACAACTTACTTACAACTAATAAGTAAGAAACTAAATAACATACTTGTTATACATTTAACAAGAAAAAAAAAAGTTGGTGAGAAGTACAAAAATAAGTGATGTTATTAAATAAAGATTATATATTTCATAAATTATTTCATCAAAAAATATAAATTAAACTAAATTGTTTATAAGTTTATCATTAAAATATACATCTACATATAAACAAATATTCAAATGAACCAATTTGTTTGCTCAAATTAAAAATAAAGTGTGTTACATAAATATGAATAAAACAACTATTATTAAAATTTATATATATGTACTTACCAAAAAAGTGTTTATATATATACATATATAGTTTTAAAAGTTTAGGGTTAATCTTTAATTATATATACAAATATTTAGTGGTCGGATTGCGGATTCGACGGGTTATCATTATTAAACTCACCACCTGACCCGAAAGTGGTGTGTTGCAATATTTTCAACCCGCCGCAATTATTTAATTACTTCAAATTGACGTTTTTTGAGCAGATCGGGTCAGTTTAAGCGGGTCGGGCAGGTTATGCGAGTTTAAGTACACCCCTAGTTAACCCTGTATAAATCTCCATAATATATATTTAAAACAACGAAATCAGAACTTAAGAGTATCATGAAACTTTAAGTCACGATAACTGTAATTTTTTTATAAGAATGATTATAGTTACTAACATTCAGAGTTTCGAAAATTTAGATTATAGTCACGATAATTGTAAAATTTCTTGATAAGAATGGTTATAGTTGTACTAGAGGTCTTAAATCTATTCTATAACATTCCAAAGTTTCTTGGAGATAACCATGTTTTGTGCAAATCTATTGAATCAAACAAAAACGAGAGTAGTAATTGGATTTGGATAAATAAGTTTTGACATTACTAAACCTAAAGGAAATGGATATGGAAGGGAGTTGATGATGGCATCAATAAATGAGTAACCTTAACATTCACTCTTCAACAAAAGTGGGAATCGTATTCACATGTTTTTTAAGGCGAATCTAAAATCTTCTTTTTTTATGTCTCATAATGATATGACCAAGGTCTTTTTTGGTGACAAAGAATATTGTTCATATATTTCTCTACTTTTGAAGAAATAAAAAAATGGAGAATTAATTTAGTCACGCCCTTTCAAATGAAGCAAAGAGGTAAACCACAAGTTGTAGATTAACATGGATCACCTTTTTATTTTTTTGCATTTAATAACTTAGGAAAATGAAATGAAAAGTCCTTTAGGTCACGGAAAAATGAAATAATCACATGATAAACCCCATTTCTATTTAATTAGAAAGACTTTTGGATTTTCTTATTTGGATAAGTGGTACCTGAATGAGTAAATTCTTCTCTTGTTCCCAATTGTTCTACGTTGTTTCAACTTTTGGAGTTTTGGATAAAGCTAAAAAAGATATGTTCTGATACGACGTGGATAGGGAAAGAAATTAAAAGCATTATTCAGTTCTAAATGTACATAAAATAATTATCAGTTTGAATAAGAATTAAAGATTTAAGGGAGCGTACATTCATGATGCCCGTGAACTAAATAATTGTCCTTGCCATTCAATGAATCTCGAAAAAAAAGACAAATAATTACAATTATTAATCCGAAAAATTAGACTTGATCACTTGGATAATTGTAAAAATGGGGATCAGATTCATTTCCTTGGTTTTGTGGTAGAATCATAAATTGATAAATTTGGTAATATAAGAAGAATAACGTTCAATGGAAGTGACCATCTAACTCCTTCAGTATTAGCCTTCAATTTCTTGCTAGGAATGTGCTCGGTTGTGTTAACCGATCAAACCAAACTAGAAATTGAAAAGTAGGCCAAAAATTGAATATCGACTCGTTTTCAGCTTTAAGCATCGGTTAAAATTGAACCAAAAACCGATATTTACATATAAGTTTGTTTATAATTTATTTTAATTAATAAAAAGATTAAATAAGGGGAAATCGTGGTTTCCAACCCAAAATTTATTTATTTGTTTTAGTTTTAGTTTTTGGATGACGTTTCAATTGACCGACACTGGAATCCGGATCGATTCGATTTTAATGGATCAATTACATTTAACTAAAAGGTCCACATAAAAAATTAAAATATGGGCTTAGCTGGGTTGGGTCTGATCAGGAAAGCCTACATAAAATAAAAATTTGGACTTTAATAGGCGCGGTCTGATTGAAAAGCCCACATAAAATCACCAAAAAAGAATGAAGCGAATCTTCGTCTTATTTGAACATTTTCCACATATGAACAATACTTTGATCTATATCCTTGGTCTTACATTATTATCCCTAAAAATATAGCTCTATCAGGTTCCCCCCTCGGTTATGTAGGATATAGTTTTGTATTTTTGTTAATGGGTGAATTTCATGCACACCATCTTAATTTAATGTTAATTATAAAAAAAAATAAAAAAAAATCTAACATTTGATAAATTACAACTAAACCCCCTCAATAGGTCTATCTTCGTTTACAGGAGTGAAAATTGTAAAAAAATTTAAATACACGTGGGTGTAATTATAACAATACCTTAACATGAGGAGAATTTTACGAAATTTCAAAAAGATCAGAGGATTTTTAGTAATTAACAATTAAGTGAGGGGGTCTATAGATAATTTTCTCTTTATTAAAATAAAAATTTACGTTAGAGAATATGGTAAAAGTGAAACAGGAGAAGCCGATTGGATCTTTTAATCGAAATCGTGTTTCATATTCTATTTCATTTACTTATATGCATGACAAGTGTATAAAATACTTATCACTTATCTATTTAAAGAAGCAGATGATGCCTAGCTCTATTGGTAAAGTTGATATCCCAACATATTAAAGGTCTTGAGTTCTACTCCCACCAATAACATGTGGGTTTTCCTCTACTTTATTGGTAATTGTTAGCTGTTGTAATTTACTATTAGTATTATATGATGATTGATGATTAATATTCATGATATCATTAATACATATAACCGATCATCTAAAAAAAAATCTATTTAAAGAAAAAAATTATACATCTATCATTAACAAGTTGTAGGATTGAATTGAAATTTATATTTTAGAATTCTGAGTTGAAACACAAGAAAGCAATGCTACCTTAGAATGTGTATTCCCATTCATCAATAACACAACAAAGTCTAAATCCCATCATTCCAATGACAAATTAAAGAAAAAACTGAATGGAGCATAAAATGTTTTAGCTCTCCTTATTCCCCCATTTGCAAGTAATGCATTGATATGTTGTGATTAGTGTGAATTAATTGAAGGAGCCATCAGTACAGAGCCACTGTCCAACAAAGAGCGCAGTGCAATTGAGGTTAGGATTTATGGCTTGGAAGGATGTTATTGTCAAATTGTTGGTATTCGCAATTCCGAAACAAGTATCATCACTCTTCACTCCCACCACACTCTCGCAGCTCAAACCTGTTGTACCTACTCCAATCCCTACTGCAAATATTCAATAATCAATATTACATTCTTTCAAGTGTAACAAAACTATATGGAGAAAAAAAGCAATAATTTATTGGAAAATGTGTTGGTCGTATTGGGAAAAACTTACTCCCGAAAATTGATCTGCTTTCTGCTATGGTTATGATGATGAGAAGTGAGAGCATGAAAGCAAAGTTCAAGATAGTGGAGATTTTGTTGCTTGATGCTTTGGCCATTTTGTTATGTTTGTCTGCTGTAAATAATGCTTGGCTTCAACACTATGATATATATATATATATATATATATAGGTGCCAAAAGGTGCATTGTTTTTGACAGGGCCGCCTTGGTTGCAACAATGAAATTTAGAGGGGTGAAGCATACAATACAATACAAGAGAAGCATATACCTAAGTTTATTACTTAATCTCTTTGGGAGTACTTCATTAATTAAAGACAAGTTTTTTTAAAGGTGTTTTTTCTTCTCTTTTCAGCTTAGCATTTCAAATAATTAGATGAAATGGTAACTAACTGTTGGATGTAATAACAAAAAACGGAAGAATCATTAGACGAGTAAATCAAAGGTTATATCGATCACAAATTCACAATCATTGACAAGAAACCATAATTTCTTGCCTAATCCGCCCAATAAAAGGAATTCTTTAATTTCTCATCTCTACAATATTCATGTCTTCCAATGTTAGTTCTGTATCCAACAATTTAAGTACATGACTTTCTGAAGCGAATCATCAACCTGTTTCCTCTTACTCTTTTCCTCATTTCTGCCAAAATAGCTTCCACAATCTTCAACTGCATCATTCGATGAGGAAGGCCACCAACTTCTCGAACAACGACCTCGAGAATCGGAGTTATAATTCTTCACCGATTGCTCACTTGTCTGGCCTTCCGCCATGCAAACTCTGCTAAGGTAATCCATTTTCTTTTACAACCTTTTTCTATTCCTCTTCTCTAATCTTAGGACAATGATTTTCTAAAAGGTAGCTTTACTGGGTTTAATAATAGATGGATGAAGAATGGTACAAGTGATTGTACGTGTATGTATAGGCAGAGTGATTAAGTTATATCAGTTGGCGGGACACTGGTTTTAAGAGTTTCTGGTGGCGAGATTTATATGGATAATGATTGTTTCAAGTGGATTAAATTTATATGCCCACAGATATGGAGACGGTGTCGTATTCACCCTTCAGCAATTTTGTCTACAATACATTCCACATTTTGCCAACTTTTATTTCGACAATTTGTCTCATCTCTGTCTTTCTGAAATTTGCTTCCATGTTTTTATATTACAATAAAATCTAAGCCCATGTCGGATTTTTCATGCGAGCATGTCAAATTCTATCCGATTTTCAAAATTGAGGAATACAATTCTTAAGCATACTTATATCAGATAACGTTTTTTATTCCACCTTTAATATGATTCGAAGAAATTTGATCAAGTTGGATGGAATAATTTGTGTGAGCAATCGTTATTTAATTTTTTTTTTTCAAGTGCATCAGTTGTATGGTACAACAACTACGCAACCAATAATTATTATTAATAATTCAAATAACAATTACTATAAAAGTAAATAAATGCCATGGGTTCTTTTTCGTTAGTCCACAGTTAATGACACGAAGACAAATGGACGAAACTGCTGGGAATTTATATGGTTGTATTTCTTATGCCAAAATTTTCTTTCCAATTTTATTTTTTTTTGGATAAATTAAGTTAGTGTATAGTATGTATAATGTAATTTGATCATTACTATTAATGCCAAAAGCCAAACAAACTAAAAAGTTTAGCAAAAGTTGCAAAAGGGACCAAACTGGAAGTCAAAAGGCATATGCACCTGGTATGATTCGAGTGTTGATTCTTTGTCTCATCTCTCTCACACAAGTGCTTGTGAAGACGAGTGTTGATTCTTTGTCTCATCTCTCTCACACAAGTGCTTATGAAGACCGTACGGAATACCCCTTAATGTGCGAGAGATATAGACACTAGGACTAGGACCATTAGAATCAATCTAGCATATAATCCGAGTGTAATTGGAGAGAGGAGCAGGCTTCGCTAGATTTTAGCAATACAGGAATCCCACGAAGATTTTAATAATACGTGTTGAATGTACTGCAATTAGAATTTATTATCATACTTTTTGGAAACAAAAGATAGAGAAAGCAGTAGACAGTGAAGATTTGAATCTCTCATTTAGGAAACAAAATCACACATATCTACAGGCATACATGTATATGGCAATAATCCAAATACTTAGTACCTCAATAAGTTACAGATTGAACATTGACCGAATGAGTCCATCTCCTACTCTTAACACTTTTTTGCAGAATAGCCACAAATAGCTAAATACATTCATCAAAAGTACACTGCAGAAACCTTCCATCCATGAGTAAAAGACTTTCATAGAGAATCTACCCCTTCCACTTGTTGGCGAGCTAGATATCTTTCTCTTCTTTCTTTCTGTATAAACAATTTCAATGCGAAGACAATGCAGATCAAACAAAAGTGATAACGAACATCATACAAGAATAAAAACAATTGCAAGTTAGACAAACTCACCCATTCATCGATGACAAGTCCTTCTCCAATAAACTTTGGGCCTGTGTCTTCTGAAGGCTTCTTGCGAGCCTCCAGTTCAGCCTCGGCGTCAGCTAACTGCCGCTTTAATTTCTCTAGAGCCTTCAAAGATAAAGATCGTATTTATAGCCTTTTTCCAATGTGAAATATTTGTTTATAAGAAAGAGATGCAAGATTATACAACCAATTTGAAACCAAGAAAATCTTCACTTACAGGAGTAGGACGTTCAACATCTAGAAAAACTACCCGGAGTATCTGTTCGACAGCCACTTGCTCCTTATGCTCATCGAACTGAGACAAAATAACAAGAAACGGATTGGAGTACATAGAAATTGAATGCAAATAGACTTCATTTTATTAAATCAAGCATTATGGAGTCATGAAAACGTGTGACCTTTAACACTAGCATTTGTCGGTGTACACAACATATTAAGAATAAGTGTAAAAAAAATTATAATTCGAAATTATAATAAACTGATTATATTAAACTGTATTGTCGGTACTATACTTGCAATCAAACTGTCAATTCTGGACAGAAAATTTTCCTTTAAAGCAATTGATAGCTCTAGGTCTAGAAATCCAACTGGACAACGATCCACTAATATCCAAACATAATCAGAAAAATGATGCAAGTAATCCAATATCATAAGAAAACAAAGGTATGTGGACAAACCAATTCGGGTATGTAGTCCATTGGTCCTTTCACTTTGAGGCTCATGATTTTGAACTTCACCCTGCTTTTCTGATCCATTGGTTTTTCATTGTTCTCTGGATGCTCTACAAACTTGAATACTGATGAAAACATTCAAGATCAAGAAGTTTGATGTATAAGGAAGTAATTTTGGCCAAAAGAATGACTGCTTCAAAATCATGTACAAAGTAGTATATTTTTTGCACTTATGGACATGGATATGCATTCAAGTTTTGCCAACAGAAAAAAGTTGAAAATTCCATGACAAATATTTACCCGTTGCTATGATACTCTCGCCAGGAGCAAGGATTGCGCCAGGAGGTCGCATGAAACAGCTTTTTGGCGCAGTTGTTTGGAACTACACACCAAAAATGCAACTCAAAAAAATTACAATAAGATAAATATAAAAGCATGCGATAAAACGGAAAAAAAGCAGAGAGAGACAACAAAAGAAAATCGAATACACTCTCGGCGTACCTTGAATGCTACATGAGACTTGCTTGTGTTTTTAATTTTGATAGCACTTCGGACTTGCTTACCAGGTTCATCTGCAAGTTGTAAAGGGAGAAAAAAGGGTAAGTTCATCTGCACAAATTGAAGGAATTTGGGTTAAGCCAGTTTATATGTTGCAGGATGTGCAGATCGCATAATCTAAACGGAATTATTGCATGTGCATGTCTGAGTGCATACATAGAAAGCTGATTATGGGCATAGAAGAAGAGATCATCTATAGAATAGATCTAGTGAAATTCATTGTGTCGCCATAAAAAGAGACATGCAAGAAGTTCCTATAAGGAAGCTTTATCGTGCATGGTAGGACTTAACCTATTTTATACGAAACTATAAACCAACGATCAATCTCCTTCTCGAAACACGATAATCATTATTACATGTAAATACAATTTGGTAAACAACGAAACTTCGACTTATTATGCTCTTCTCTGCCATTATGCTATTACTCCTTTTGCCTCTCTTACCTAACAAGACAATCGACTCGAAACTAAAAATGAGGATATCTCTTTTGCAGCATCACTTTTTCTGTAACACAAACAATAAGAACTCCAGTCTCCAGCATCACTTTTTCTATCCAATTCTACTCCCTATTACCCAATCAAAAGTTAGCAAATGATCAAAGGAAATAAATAAGCACTTCAAGTCATACATGATTACAGTAATCTTCTTTTTCCTAAGATCCTACATAATCAAGAACCTAATAATCTTTAAGAATCCAATATATATATCACATCAACCAACGGATTTCATACTTAATCACAAAACAAGAGCAAGAAATCACAAATTTCAGATCATAGGCAAAAGAAAACACACCAGATCAAGCTCAACTAAATTACATACAAAAGGAATCTTTAACTAACAAAACACCATCAACAAGCAAGTCCAGAAAACACTCAAAAGGCAAATTAAAAACACAAATATCCGAAATTAACAAGAAAAAAACAGTAAAATAGAGAGAGATAGAAAAGTACATACAAGGAAAATAGAGCTTATTAGAAGGATCAAGCTTCAAACGACGGCGCGTGGGGAGCAGAGATCTAGCAACCGACGTGACGGAGCTTCCAGGGTGTCCTTGAGCGGCCGATCCTTCCACCTGAGACTGAATATTATTGTTTCCATGACCGTAATTCTGCTGATAATGAGCGAAATTTGAGGAAGAAGTTGCGGACTGCGAATTACGGAATGGCAGCTTGAACAGCCCCCAAACTTTGCCGTCGGATTTGTCTTCGACCATGGCCATGCTCGCCGGAATTACTAATCGTCGCCGGAGCTCCAAACGACGCCGCTTTGGTTTGGATTTGTGCTTTTAGAGAGTGCGACTTTTGAAAAGTTCTTCGTTGGTGCTTTGTGGGGGTGAAGTGCAGCTGTACTGGTTTTAGCAAGTTTCATTTTTATCCTTTTTACTATATACGGGTCGGGTTTTTATGGGTTGACATAGTTGGACCGAAGTTGACGCACCGGATAAATAATTGAATATATATGTAATTTTTTTTTTTTTTGGTTTATACAAGGGTTTCCCCCAGCCGGACGTCGGAAACTAATCCTTCGAGACGTAGAGATCACCCAAGTGGATTTTGCCTCTCCCAACAAAATTTTTTCCATACACACGGTCAAGAATTAAACCCTCAATAATATGTTTAAAGAACCCAACTATCTAGCAACTATATTGGACCTTGTTAGTATATGTAAATTTCTTTACTTTATAGTTTATACATACAAGTATTTCTCTTGCTAAAGTCCTACTTACTAAATAATATCATAGATATCAAAACTGATTCCTTACTAAATATATCATAGATAACAAAACTCATTCATGGGAGATTACAGGACATTTAATTTCACCCTAAGATAATTTGTGTTATACCTCGAATTCATATTTTTTATGATAATACTTTTGGAATGTCGACATGCTAAATACGTGAATATATGGTAAGCAAACTTTGTCCCTCCTGATTACGGCCACTTGGGCCAAAGACAAGGTTTTACCTGGGACAATCTGAGTTGCACTTTTTGAAAATCTTAACCTTTGTTTGTTTTTATTTTGAAATCATATTTTGGTCAAAATTTTGGTTAAAATTTGTTTGGTTTATTTATTTTTTATCAAACAGGTATTTTTTAATTAAATATTTCTGACAGCTACATTGCCTACACCACCCTACACTCTTCTCCACTTTTGGGTTACTTTTTTGTATTATATAAATTTTATATTATATTTTTCAATCATTAACTAATTATAAATATAACTTTTCAGACAAAAACTTACGTAATTTGACTGTTACAGTAACTTTTGTCTATTTTAAAAATAAAATCAAACATAAAACCAAACAAATTTTCACCAAAGTACACAACTCTCAATAAACTTTTTCACCAAAATTTTCATCAAAAAAATCCTCAAAAATAGAAATAAACATAACCTTATATTTATCCATGTGAGGATTGCATATGTCGTTTACTTTTTATGGAGGTGTGTGTTGTCAAATATCTTGCGCTTAGTCATTTTTGCGAATAACCAGAATAATCCCCTAGGCCGATATAATATATACAACATAATATTATTTCTTGGAGAAATGGTACCTGTTCATTAAAAATTCACTAAAAATGATCAGTAGTTACTATCAAAAGTGAACAAAAGAACAGTAAATACTGTTAAATCACATACATGCAAAATTATAAAATATTATAAAAGCAAACAAATATCAAATGTATATCAGAATCAAACTTGAAACTTCTACGATTTTGAGCGTTTAATATTACCATAGTGTCAAGATATACTTGGAAGTTGGAACATAGTAAAAAAAGAAGAAATAAAAAATATTATAGTAATAAGTGTTGGATGCTTGAGCCTAAAAGATAAGTCTTCTTTAGAAAGCAAAGATTAAACAACTATCAAACTCAAAAAAGAAAAACGAGTAGCAAATCTCATATCAAATCACATTTCATATATAAGATTATTTGGAGTTGATTATAATAAGAATGACGAAAGAGAAGTTGATTATTCGGAGTTGCTTTGGAACATGATTAGCGGGGATACAACAATTAGACTTTTGGGTAATTTTCTGATGCATTATGTCCAATAATCTCAGTGCATCCAATAAATTACATTCATGTTGGGTGGGTGGTTTTCACGTGAGTAATGAGCGAGAAAAACCACCCATCTCAATATAAATATATGGTATAGGTGCACTAGGACCATTGGACCTAGCGCACCGTAGAATTTTCCAGACCTATGTTGGCAATCTTCCTTTGTTGATTTTTAATTTTGTTCAAGTCAATAGTATTAGGGCTAATTAATTTAGTTTAGGGCTGCTTCTATTAATAATGGTTGTGGTCTTGTGGAGTAGGTGACCAAGCAAATACGTGTTGACTTTGAAAATGAAATTTCCTAGTGTTGTTTGCTTTTTTATTTTAATTTGCTGGCTGGACGTTCCTGGATTTGGCAGTATATAATTATTTATTTTATCTTATCATACAATTTTTTTTTAAAGAAAAATCGAACTTATATATCATTCAGTCGAAAGTTTACAATGTCTGGAACAATATAATTCATATCGACTCAAACGATGTAGTAAGAACATCTGAAATAGCAACTATCAAGTTTTTGAAGATAACAAATCTTACAAACTCACAAACGAACACAAGAATTTTTTTATACAACTCCTATCAAAAGAAAGATGAAACTCTCATTCGAGAGAGAAAACAAACTCTCATACGAGAGAGAAAATAAAATACTAAACAATATCTAAAACGCTATATAAAAATTTATGTATCACCCGTCTTCATCTCGTCAAATCTGTCTCTGTCTCTTTAGATCCATATCCGTCTCGTCAGATTTGAAGATGTCATGTACAATTTAAAGAAGGGTACTCCAATCGAACCCAATCCGCCGACGATGATGGTAATAACAGTAGTGAAATAGATAACTATTTTACCAAGTTATCATCAATGGAGAAAAATAGAAAAAAAAAGAACGGCAGGATTCAGAGAGATAGGGAGAGAGAGAAAACAATTATGTGTTATATTATATGCACTCCCAATATTCTATCATACAATTAAAGTTGCAGTATTTAATTATTTAGTCAATGGGGGTGAATTCTTTGTTTCTGTCATTTTTCCTTTTTTTTCAAATCCAGGAGGCGCTAAAGGGCGTGCATTTGGCTTTCCCCTTTATAATTTTTCGTAGAAATATAAAAAGTTAAAAACTGAGGGCATACAGTATTTGAATAAATAAGGGATAATTACACTAGATACCCCTCTTATTTAGTGTAATTACAATCTAATTCATTTAAAAAAATCTCTTGTAATAACCCCTTTTCTTTTAAAAACTAATGGAGTTTGTTGACATCATCTAAAAATATTCTATAAATTTTCTATTTTACCCTTGAGGGGGAGAATATAACTTTTCATAGTAAAGATAATGTAATTGTAACTTTCAATTTAGTTTTAATAAGTAATTTTATTAAAAACTTGTTAACATCTTGATAATAAAGTGCAAATTTGGATTTATCAAAATGTGAATATTTTTTAGAATATGAAAACAAATACCACGATTCGATTTATTTTAGAAGCAATATCATAATTTAAATAAGATAAATCTAAATTAGTCAGTTGTCAAAAAATATCAAACCAGTTCGTAAATTAAAATACGTTGAAAGAAAACAAATATATAAGGTTATGATAAAAAAAAAATTAAAATGGTATATTATGGAAAAATATATAAAAAAGGAAAAAGATAATAATCGAAGTTATCCGCAGGAGGATGAATATAAGGTTTTATTATAAGAAGGAGGCGCCCATTATATTGATCCAATAAAACGGGTTGTATTGTAATTACACTAAATAAGAAAGGTGTTAATGTAATAAACCCTTTTTAAATTATTTGTTATTTTTTTAAATCAGGGGGTAAAATTGATATCTTATACTTTCCGTCACTTTGACTAACGGCCGTTAGTCAGAGGAGGTTCAATGTAAGGTATTTTATAAGAGGGAGGTGTATGTTATGTGTTAACAATAAGCGGACTGAATTGTATTTTTACTAAATTAGAGGGGTAGTAAGTGTATTAACCCAATAAATATATACTTTCTGTTCATTATTATTATTACCATATGCAAAACTAAATGCAAATAAGTCAATGTTTTTTTTTTTTGTCTCTCTTTATCATGAAGGGTTGACAATAGTTTCATCTCACTAACAAAGAAATATTGAAATCTATAAGCCAAAGGAAGCTTTACTATGTAAGTTTTAAGACCGAAGTATGCATATCACTTGACCTAATCCCGGCAAAAAAATTGCGCATTTTAACAGCTTTACAATGTTTCTGATTTTATTTTTTAATGGCACAGTTACTTGCATGATTATATCTATTTATATGAACATTAATTAATAAAAAAATAATAATTTAACACTTAATTAGTAAAATTATTATGAAATAGATAAACATTCAATCAAGTAGAGGTTGAACCCATTTCCTCATATTACCTCAGCTTAGGCCTGATTGGCTCCTTCAAAATTGTTTCAACTAACACAACTTTATAGAACTTTTGGGGCCTCCTAGATAATGTTGTGATAGAAGTGTTTAATAGCACTCGTGCAACACAATTGTGCTTTGTATCTGTGTTGCACGTGCATGTCACAAAACTAATATCCATCTATGTTTCGATCATTTTTTTAAAATTTTAGACGAAGGGGATACTCTGACCTGATAAATTCGAACCGATAATTTTTTAATTATGGACAGTCTATTAGATTCAAGACCTCCCACATGAAAGAAGAAGTTGATAACACTGGTCTAACAAGCCTTGAGTTATGCATCGGTCATTTTTGTTGCCGTGTCTACTATCCTGATTTAATAAAGCCCATTGGACCATATTTCACTATTTTTTACTTTTCCTGGGTTTGGAAGGCCCATTGGCTTTCCCAGTAAGCCCAATATTTGGTCCATTCCCTCTTTCTTTCCTTAATTATCGTACATCTAAAACCAGGAGCATTCCGGAGCGAATTTTTTTTGGTGTGTTACACGAATAATAGACACCTGTTTATAAAAACTGAAGGGGAATTTAAAATTATAACACCAATTTGGTAAAGAGGAATATTAGTCATTCATCCAATCCCTCCAGCCACCACTATACTGTTTATAAATATTATCATTTACATCAAATATTGCTTCTTGAATTTCAAGTCACAATTCAAAAACTGGACACAAGGCACATAAACAATTGGGGCTTCATGCATATTATATGATCATATAATATAATGATAGAATTTTCTTGCTTTTTACGTGAATCTTGACGAAGTTTGTATAATTACAATATGAATGATTTTAAGAAAAATCAAAGTTAACTACATCACACGTGAAGAATTTTGAAATTTTTATATTTATCCATCCACAATTAATAGAGAATCTATATAATACATAAATTACATCAACGTTCTAACATGGAATACCCTTAGGAAAATTATTGAAGGAAATTTCATTGCCAATAGGCACCGAGATATTCAAATTTTGAACGACCAAAAAATCGCACGTAGTTTTCTCAACTGATAAAAAATCATCAAGATCATAGATAGAAGGAAGAAGTTCAATATCTTGAGTTGGTTTCTTGATCATCTCCTGTACTAAAAATAGATCATTGAAATCTGGAATATCGTCTTCAATAATATACTCCGATAATGGCATAGAGTTCCATTCATCTTCGGATCTTTCAACAACTTGTGTTGGTTTCTCGGTCGGAGTCGAAAAACCTCCAATCACGACCTCCAGATGCAACTTTCTTGATGCAACTCCATTGGATTTTTGAGTTCTTGGTTTTTGTATGTTTGGTTTATTGACTTTATATACTCTTTTCATCCGATTCTTCAAGGATCTTGGTTTTGTGACTGTAAATTTTGGAAAAGTATACTTCTTTTTAAGGTTTTTTGGGTGTTGATCTGTACTAATTTTGTTACGTGCCATGAAAGGGAGAGTGAAAAACTTGAATTTAGTTGCAAAGAAAAGAGTACTAGTTGGTTCAGTAAAGGATCCTTAATTGAATAATAGCAAAGAGTAAGATTGCTCTAATCTCCTCCCAACGACGATTTACCAAATACAAAAATACAAATCTTACTGGATGAACAATCCTAATCAAATTCTAATTCTCCTAAAAAAAATAATCAAATTCTAATTACTAATAAATGTGTACGGCTAGCATTTTTACGGAATAAACTATTTAAAAATTAAAATTGTGCATTACTTATTACTACTCTTTCTCACGAAGGCATGAACCTAACTTCCATAAATAGAGTCCATATTTGTTCTTCATCACCAAAAAATTATTATAAAAATTAGGAAAAATACCACTAACAACCATTGATATAATAGGTAATTACACAAATTTATTCTCATATAATTGAAATTATAAATACCTAATTTACTATAATTGAAAATTATATTTGCCCCTCATGAGATAAGTTTTTTGATGAAGTCATCATGAGAACTTTAAAAAATGACCCTGTCCAAATGTCATTTAGGAAAAATTACACCAACCTCTCCTATTATATTTTTGAAATTATACAAACCTCCCCTATTATAATGCACTTCTTACAATCACCCTTTGTGTATTAAAAAAACTCTTACAAATTAACCCTTGCAGGCGGTGTTGGAATTTTTTTTTTTAAAAAAGAGGGGTTTTTTGGTAATTACACATTATAAGAGGGTACCGCCTAATAAAAAAAATATTATCCTAGCTTTTTTTTAATGATTTAAGTGAAGGGCATAAATGTTATTTAGTACTGTTTGACTATTAATCGAGGGTTTTTAGGGGGTAAATGTAATTTTATATATAGTGGGTTGAGTATTTGTTATTTCAATTATAAGAGGGTAAGTTTGTGTAATTATGTATTATAGCAGTGGATGTTGGTATGATTTTCCCAAAAAACTATAACACCAAATTGGTATGGTAAAGAAGAGTATTAGTTATTCATCCAAACCGAGAGACCAATTATATAAAAAAATTATAACTCACTGGCGCAGTGTTTCCCCGCTGAAGCAACTAATTAATGAAGTTGGAGAATTGATTATTAGATCTTAATCAAATACCAAAATAACTGAGTACTGAGAATTGGGGACATGCCCCTCTAGTTTCGTCTTTAGTTTTACGAATTATTGCCGAGGAATTAAATCTTGGTATCGGTATCGATATTGGAGTAGTAAATTTACGAAAATTTCGATGGAAATTTCGAATGGAAATTTCGGAGATATTCAAAATTTCAGTTTCGATTGTAAAAAAATCACGGATATTTATAAAAATATTTGAAAATTTACAATGAAACTTTGTGTAACTTTAAATATCATTATTATGCATTTTTTACATTAATAATATTCCATGTATAATATATACATAATGAATCATATTAAATAGAATGACTAAACCGGCCTACTGCAAAAAATATGAAATACTGGTAGCAAAATAATAATCAAATATCATAATTAAGAACTTCATTAAAATAAAGTGTACCACAATTTTAGTAAAAATCATTATATTCAATACCACATCAAGCTTCTAAGATTTTTATGAGATCTTATTTCAATAATTTTTGTGTTCAGACCCAAATATTTATTAACTTATTGCCTAATATCACTTTCAGGTTCGAATTTAAATTTATTGTTTATTGGTTCTACATAATTGGTCATTTTTTTTTAATATGAATGTTTATTTGACACTAATTTTTAACTATAAATTATTTCAAAATATATAAACAAAGATTTTTTTTAAATTTCGAAAAATTTCGGGTTTTGGTCAAAATCTAGATGGATATTTAGCAAATATTATTTTAAATTTCGGGAAATTTTGAGTTTTGACAAATATTTCAGAAATTTTTGGGTTTCGGTAGAAATTTCGGAAGATATTTTACAAAATTGGATCGAAAGTTCGATTTTGCTTCGGAACAGGAAACACGAAATTTAGACCGAAATTTTGATGTTTCGGGCAAAATTTAAGACCATGATTGCTGCAGTAGTCTTACGAAATGGGGAATTAGTGTGCATAAATGAATTTTCGTTTTGAATTTAAGTTAATTGTGGAAATGCCCCTCTAGTTTCTGAATTTGCACTTTTGTTTCTTTCTTTTCTTCTTTCTATAGGTTTTGAATTTGCACTTGATTGATTGGTTGAGTTGGCTCGCGAGAGGTTCGACTCAAACTCTAGCTCTAGTGAACTCAACTGTCAACGAGTTGAATTTGGTGTCGTTTATGAGTATTTGAAAGATCGCAAGCTTGCTAGTTTTTATCTTCTTTTTTTTCTCGTAAATTTATCTATTCCACTATATTGTGATTTAGATACAATGATAATGTCGAGGATAAAGATTTTATTATTTTTAATAGTGATAATATTAATATGATATTAGATTCACATCACACTAACCTTATATTGCAATTTACATATTAAGATTGAATTAAGTTTCGATTCTTACATGCAACATCATAGAATGAAAAACATCAAGAGCAAATGATAATATAAAAATATTTTTTAGAATAATTCATTGAGTAGCTCTTATTAGTTCAACTATTAATTTTAGCTAGAGACCGAATTCGAATAAACTCGCTACAAGTGCACTGATCTCGTAATATTTATATGTGTTCGAGCTTGAGTTCAAGTTCAGAAATTTTAAACGAGTTTGAACTTGAGCTTAGACTTATTTTATATTTTAACTAGAGGTTGATTTGTTTATAAACCTGAGTTTGTAATACTCTAAAAAATGAATATTTTAAATCATCCAGGATTAATAATAATGTTCAATTCCAGCGACGACAGTGCACATCTAGATATTATTAAGCTTAAGCATGACCAAAGGAGAAAATATATTATCCGTATAACAAAAACTGAATCTCCAAATTTTGGATTCTGTATATTATAATCATTTATATAATAAAATTTAAACAGGATTCTTCAATACACATTAGGATCATTCATACGTACATATATTATATTAATATTTGGACTTGAACATGTGAAATTAAAATCCTTGAGCATTAGTTTTAGAAAAACTAAAATAAATACAGTGAGCGTAAGTGGTAGTTTCTTTCCCCCAAACAATTATCCACAATCTACTTGTCATGTAGCTCAGGGGATAAACGATCCCAATCATTAACTTCTGAAAAAATTAGGATAATGTTTGAAAATTTCTTTTTTTAATTATGCTTTCACTATTTTAATTATTGCATTCTTGAATTTCAAATCACAATTCAAAAACTGAACATAAGGCATAAACGATTGGGGCGTCATGCATTATACGATCATCATAGAATAATAGAATTATAGAATTTTCTTGCTTTCAACGTGAATCTTGACGAAGTTTGTATAATAATTACAATATGAATGATTTAAAAAAGAAAATCAAAATTAACTACATCACACATGAAGACTTTTAAAATTTTTATGTTCATACTTTCGCAGAAGATAATCTATATAATAATAAACAAAATCAATGTTCTAACGTGGAATACCCTTACAAATATTATCGAAGGACATTTCGTTTCTGATAGGCCCCAAGATATTCGAATCTTGAACGTCCTAAATCACACATAGTCTTCTCAATTGATAAAAAATCTTCAAGATCATAGATAAAAGGAAAAACTTTAATATCTTGAGTTGGTTTATTGATCATCTCTTGCACTAAAAAATAATCATTGAAATCTGGAATATTGTCTTCAATAATATACTCCGATAATAGCATAGAGTTCCATTCATCTTCGGATCTTTCTACAACTTGTGTTGATTTCTCGGTCGAAGTTGAAAAACCTCCACTCACGACCTCCAGATGTAACTTTCTTGATGCAACTCCATGAGACCATGAGATTTTTGAGTTCTTGGTTTTTATATTTATGGTTTAATGACTTTATATATACTCTTTTCATCCGATTCTTCAAGGATCTTGATTTTGTGACTGTAAATTTTGGAAAAATATCTATGTTCTTGTTAGGGGCTTTTGGGTATTGATCTATACTAATTTTGTTATGTGCCGTGGAAGAGAAAGTTAAAGACTTGAATAACATTAGTAATAATATTCTTGTCCCACTTAGAATCGCATTTGTCTCACATTAGTTGATCAAGATGAACACAACTCACACTATAAATATGTAAATCATAACACTATAATTATATTGTCAAGTTATCCCTCCGTCTGGAATTTTAAAAAAAAAATTATAACACCAAATTGGTAAAGATGAGTATTAGACTATTGGTTATTCATCCAATCCCTCCAGGCCACACCCGTACGAAATTTTTTATAGTTCTGCTTGATTCAATCTAATATAATTATAATTCAACTTTAGAGCGACCAATTATATAAAAATTATAACTCATTTCCACACTTTTTCCCGCTGAACCAACTAAGGAAGTTGGAGAATTGATTGTTAGATCTGAATGGAATACCAACATAATTCTATATATACATATAATATACTTGAAGTTTATAGAATTATGAAGATGGAAGCAGATCATAAGAACCAAGTATGGATTGATATATAATGAACTCGGAAATTTTTTTATTCGATTCCGAAAAGCATACATACATTTCATACATCAAGTTACCCATAACTACTACACATAAAAGGAAGCGTTACAATATTCGCTCTCTTTCACTTGCCAAACTCAAACAAAGTTTATACAAATACCACACGACATATATATATATATATATATGTATATGTGTGTGTGTGTATATATAGAAGATGAGTTGAGGAAGGATATCAATTGGGACCCCAGCAGCTCAAGTACATGACTGTCCTGAATGATTCTTCAGCCTGTTTTAATTTGTCAATCTTAGCAGCCTTGATTCCCGTGGAGTCGATCGCACCAGATAACTTCCTCGTCTGCCTTGAAGATGAACCATGTGTAGAAGAGTCCTTCAAAGATTTTATAATGGAATCACACTTTGATACCTGGTCTTTTATCCCCTGCATCACCCTCGTCCCCACCTGGTACGCCACCCTAGTAATCATCTACTTCACTCAAGTAAAATGATCGGCTACAAGATACGTACGATATTTTAAATACAAAAGGCTTTGTGCGTGTATGTATTAACTGAAATCAACTGAACTTTTTTCCGCAGTTTTTGGTTGTGAAATAATGGCATCTAAATGTATATGTATGTATGTACATCATATATATATATATATATATATATATGGGGAGAAGATAATTATGAGGGGGTTGATTTGTTTGATGGATTATGTGAAAACCGGTGGACGGTTTGGATTGAAACAACCGGCTGTGAAAGTGAAAGCGGTGTGGTTTAGTTTGTGAAGGAAACCGGGGGTTTATGTGACGGGACGGTGTTCTGTTCCGATGAGTAAACGCCACGTGTCGGTTGCGATTTGTGATATCGGGAAAGTTATCTGGAATTGGATTACTCTTAGGACTTGTTTGGTTTGTTTGATAAGGGTTCATAAATTATTTAATCTAACCTATTCATGCGTTTGGTATTATAGATCAGGGTCCATGATTAATTCACGGCCCTAATTTTTATTCTTGATTTAGGTGATTACTTATCCTATTAAGGGGAGGTGAGATAATTTAATCCAATTTATTGGGTAGCAATTTAAAAATTTTGATTTTCGATTTTACCCCTTAAAAGCTTTTTTCTTTAACTAATTTGTCCTTCAATGTTATGACATGTACTCAAGGTTATATGTGTAACTTCAACCTTGTCATACAAATAATCCAATATTCAAAACGTAAAATAAGACTAAATGTAGGATTAACTGAAAATATAATCCTACATGTCAAACAACTTAATAGATTGATAAATTCATATGTGAATAGTGCAATTCCAACTTATCTATCTTATTAATTTTATCTCATCTTTCAAACCAACGAGTCCTTAAAAGTTCAAATTCAATAAAAGCATATATGTGGATATTAATGTCAAACTTCGGATTATCGTATGTTGTGCTGTGTTGGCTATTAATCTTGAACTTATCCTGCCAAATTGGATATTTATCCCACACAAAAATTGACATTTTATATCTGCCTCATCCAGAAGATTCTACATTTTTCTATAGAATTTTAAATTTTCTCTCTTATCATCGTAGAAAGGGTGTCTTGACAAAATGATTTTATTAAATTATTTTATAAAAAAGAATATCATATTAACTAATATATATAATCTCATAATTGTTATTGTTTTACACAATTTAAACAAAATAGAAAAAAACAACTTAAGTATTATTAAACTATGTAGTATATAAAATTGTAAGTATTATTTGTATGAAATTCGAGTATTTTCAGTCATATATTAAAAATTAATAATAAATAATAATAATAGGCTCTCGAGCATACAAATAACTATAAATGAGCTCGACTCGACTCTCAAAATAGCTCGATCTCGAAATAGCTCGAGCTCGAGCTGAGTTTCAATCGAGCCGGCTCACCATGCTCATGAGCCGGTTCGACTCACCTTTTGGGCCATATTCTGAACTAAGGACTTATCAAACTGGCTCGGATTTTTTCCGACATATTTGTTGCATTTCTTTATCAGTTGAATGTGTAGCTTATTTTGGTAGTACATACGAATATTGTAGGGCTAGATCTAATTATATGGAATATTGCAAAGCAGTCCCTGGATAAACAATCAAACACAATGGACCGGGATGTGTGGGCTAGGTGCATTGGATTTACTTTAAATTAGACAAGGCCAATACCTTATAGCTTCAACAATATCATATCAGTAAAAACATGTTAAATATATTTTAAATAAAAAGTTGTATTAGGTAATTTGTAAAAGAAAATACGTATAATTACACAAAGAGCCCTCGTATATTGTGTAATCACCAAAAAACTCCCTCGCCTTTTGAAAATTACATAAAGATCCCCTCATATTATTACAACTACACCCCTTGTGTATTTAAAAATTCTTATAATTGAACCCCTGAAAAATCTTACAAATAGATCCCTTTAGCGGATGTTTTGGTAATTTATAATATTCTACAAAATGAGGGGGACTTTGATAACTAAACCATATACGAGGGGGTCTTTGAACTAAAAATAAGTTCGTATCATTTGTGGGAAAAACCTTCACCATAGGCCCAACCGAAAAAAAAAAGAAAAAAGAAGCATGATTGGAAACTAGGCCCATTCCTCAAGCCAACAGGGCCAAGGCCCAAAGCGTACATACAGTTCCCATTGCTACTCCAGGCAAACGGCGTCGTACTTCCCCGATTGAACATCCAAACATCTAATCCCCCTTTAACCGCCCGTTTCATTCCCGCCATGGCTGTCCTTAGCTACTCCTCCTCAGCGTCTCGATTTCACATACCTCATCTCCACCGTCCATTCCGTACACGTCCCCGCCAATGCGTCTTCTCCGTGAGGTTTTCCGCACCGGATTTCTCCACTGCTCAAACTTTCTCTCACCAATTCTAGGGTTTTTGATTTTCGTTTCTTTGTAATTTTTATCATTTTCAGGTCAAGTTATAGCCTCCCATTTCAAGAGCAGAAAGCGAAGTACTATGAACATCTTCAAGCAGCTGTTAATGTCGTCGAGCGCGCCTGCCGTCTCTGTGTCGATGTAATTTTTCCGTGCTTCATTTGAATATATTCTCTTCCTCTATATTGGTATTGAAAATTGTTTTTGAAGATAGGTGCAAAAATCGTTGCTTTCAAGTGATGGAAGAATCATTGAGAAAATCGATCAGACTCCGGTCACGGTTGCGGATTTTGGAGTTCAAGCGCTTGTTAGCCTGGGTAATTTCTTTTGGATTTGAGGAAAAAAGGAAACTTGATTAATAGTTCATTGTACATTTCTTTTCTTGATGCTGATTTTTTTGTTTTCTGGTTAATGCGGCAGAGATGAGCAAACTATTTCCTTCGATTCCACTAGTAGCGGAGGAGGACTCGGCATTTGTGCGTGAGAATAATCTGGTGGATGCTGTGCTTGAAGTGGTTGCTGATAAATCAACTATCGGTGATGAAGAATTAAGTGAAGATGACGTTTTAAGGGCAATTGATAGAGGAGGAAAGGATGCTTATTTGTTTGGACAGAAGCCAGCCACTTATTGGGTGAGCTTGATCAAAATTTGGATTTAGTTCTTTTCAAGAGGGCTAGTAATGAAATAAAGGTTTTGCTAAAATTGTAGGATTATAGTATGTAGGTATTGAGACTGAGAGTATTCTTGTTAATGAATTAGGTAAAAAATCCTCGGATTATGGGTGAAGGATGAAAACAAATTACTGTTGTGAAATTGCATTATTGTGGTGGCATTAGATGACATGTATGGTCGAATACGTTATTGGAAATTGGTTTTAGGAATGTTAGGTTGCTTTTTGGTTTTCAGGCTTCTTTCTACTCTAGAAACTTGGTTACTAACATCATGGACATATACAGATATTGGATCCTATTGATGGAACACGAGGATTTGTTAAAGGTAGTGAAGCTCTCTACGTGGTATGTTTTCTTGACGAATTTCTTATCCATTATGGACTTGGTGTCACTAATATTTTTTGCTTTTACAATGTTTCTTTTTTTTTTTCTCGAGACCATCACAATTTTATCAGGATGTGTCTTTCCCGTTGTGTAAGTATATGATTGCAACCTTACTCTAAATCTTTAATGACAGTGTAGTAGAATTACTTCTTTGATATAGAACACACTGGTATCACCTTTTACGATGTTAATTGATATTTGTGGGTTGCTATTCTTGAACCTTTTTCTTCCCTCTTTACTGTAAGTACTATGAGGAGACTTACCTCCATTAGTCCATTGAGAGTTGGAAAACCTGCAAACGAGCCATATGAGATTATCAATGCTTAGATCTCCTTGCATGAGATCACTGTATAATTTTACAAACTCTTCTTGCATGATTATATCACCTTTTCCAACATAGCGAAAATTGCTGACATGAACCACTTTTTAGAAACCCAGAAGATAACACTTTTGAACTGATAAATGGTTTTCTTGAGATGAATATGCTGGATAAAAATTAAATGATTATGTTGTCATGCTCTGCTATGTGTCTTCTTCTAATGTTCCAGGCAGGGTTTATGTCCTAGACCTCTGGATCATGTGTCTTCTTCTAACATTCTGGTTATTTTGCTGAATTTTCAGGTGGGCTTGGCTCTAGTAGTTGAAGGAGAGATTGTTTTGGGTGTTATGGGATGCCCCAATTGGCAGAATGAGCATTCTGATATATTTACCACTGGGGTTCAGGGTGATGCAAATACTGTTTCCAGATCAGGGATGATTATGATATCTCATGTTGGTTGTGGAACGTGGAGCACAAGATTGTGCGATCTACTAATTAGCAATACCAAGATGCCTTATAATTGGACCAGGTGCTTAGTTGATGCACTTCACCAAGTTCATGAAGCACGGATTTGCATTCCAGAAAGTCAAACATGGGAGTCCTTGCCCCTGTCGGCTCAATTTAATGCAACAACTTATGCTAACCATGTGGGGGAGAAAGAGATTCTTCTTCTGCCGACTTGCTGTGGAAGGTTTACTTTTATGTCAAGTTACTCTTGTTATATGCATTTACCTCGGACCTGTACCCATTACTTGTTTCATCTTTCGGATGTCATTAGAGTTGTTTCACTGTATGCCAAACAATTTACTTTTTCCTCTCGAGTGTTATCTATCGTCATCATTTTTGATGTATTCTATTCACTTGCCCATTATTTAGTGATGCTCTACTTGTTAGTTTTCCAATTTGCTATCTTAATCTTTGATTTTTTTGGGTTTAAAACACTTGTTTTAAATCTGTGTCTATGTCCCATGTTGTGCTTTGATATATGCCTGTGAACTTACCCTTTCAATATGTTTGCCTTTGGTATAGTCTCTGTAAATATCTGATGGTGGCATCTGGAAGGGCGTCTGTTTTCATTCTTCGTGCAAGAACAAAAAGGACTATCAAGGTATATTTTCCTAGTTTTGGTTGTGGCTAAACATCTGAAACAATCTGAGTTCACTATTGCATTTCTAATAAGTATAGGTGTGGGATCATGCTGTGGGAGTCATTTGTATTCATGAAGCTGGGGGAAAGGTATGTCTTCCGCCACTTATGCACTCTATTTTCATGCTTCATGCCTTCATCATATCAGCTTGCAGCCCAAAGAAGTTATTTCGATTCACAAGACATTTCTATCAGTTTTTCTCTCATATTATGATTTCTCATTCTAATACCCCTACAAGTTTCAACAAATAATAAACACAAGAGAAATGAAGCTCAATAAAATAGTATATATGCTTATTTTTGTAACATTTGATTTCTTTACCGTGTTTTCTCACTCCCTGATAAGGACTAAGGAGTATGTGACATGGAACTGTATGCGATGGAAACTGCTAAAAAAATTATCATAGTCGATTTGTTGTGTATATGTTAGATGTTAGCCATGCATATAAAAACACCTTCTTTGAGTAGAAATTTGTTTGAGTGCATAGAGGAAATTCTGGGTGAGCCTTTCAAAATCAAGTTCTATATATGATCAGGTGACTGACTGGGAGGGTAGTCAACTTGACTTTGCCGCCGATGAAATAGAGCGAAGACTCATATTTCCTTCTGGTGGTGTTTTGGTAGCAAATGATAGCTTACATAATCAGATACTGGAGATTATATCCTCCAGCTGATGATTGTTTAATTTTAGTTTCTTTTCTTTTTCACACCCTTCATTCTTATTGATCTCCATTTGTTTCTTTGTCACGGTATGGAGAACTTTCACCATTGGATATACAGGAGATCCCAACCTAGATACAAAAATATTCTCAAAAGTGTGTATCATTATAACATACTGTTGCTATTCTTTTTTTGAACAATACTGTTGCTATTCTTTACTGTTAATAATCCTGTATAAATTACAATATATCATCATGTTCATTTACTCTTAATTCGGTTGAATTCAATTCAGACTAGAATTTACTTCACTTGTCTTGTGATTAATCATTTTTCCCAAATTATTCGGTATTATTCACATAGCATGCTCGTGTTATTCACTTGAGATTAATTTAAATTTGATCGAATTTGGTTCGAGTTAGAACTTCATTCTATTCGATTCGATTAGTACCATCGATGTAGACAGAACCAATAATCTGCCGCCACGTACAGGTTATAAACATCTGAGTTTCCAAACCACACTAAGATTCGTTCATACATGAGGAAAAGACAACATCAAGATTTCGTAAGAACCTGTATTAATGTAATTGCTCTTTGCTTACGCTAATCCCAAATTAATTTTCCTTGTCTTTTTCCTTATATAAAACTACAAGTTTAGAAAAGTCTATTTCACCTGGAAGGATCTGGATCGAATTCGAAACAGCCAGGTGTTCCACTTCTTCTCTAAAATAATATATATCAAATCTCTGATCATCAAATTAAACTATTTTCAAGTACTTGCATTTGCATTTGCATGGCTGCAAACATAGAAACACGCTTTTCTGTTTATAATATGATATCGCCCATCCACGATTACTTAAACAAATCTGCATGCAATCGTTGAGAATAGTAACTTTGGCAAACCAGCCACAAATTCCTTGGATTATGTTGTACGCAAACAGCTCAAATTAATTCTAATAAAATTATGTTGTACGCATATATTGTCTAATATTCAAGGGTTTGTTGAAGGAAACGAACAGCTCACAACAGAAATTAACAATATTTTTAACAGATAATAATACACCTAAATTATATGCGTTTTTTTGTCAACTTTGGAGCGTAAGCAGCTTATTTTGGTAACTTAATTAAGTGAAATCTTAGATATTGGACAAGTACTTACTTATTCTAGACAGTATAAGATCACGTAAGTATATATACTTTAGTTTAAGTATATTAATCTACTCAATAATTTGGTTACTCAGAGAGAGAAGTGCACTTGCATGCTAATTAATTAAGTTTCATTTGATTATCAAATTTTTGAAACTTGCTATTTGCTTTCTTGACCCGACATGACGGACATCTATGGTTATATAAATCTAATTATATATAATGTATGGTCTTAACGGAGCCGGGCCATCTTCTATTTAATTTGAGTACATCCCGAATGACATTTATTAACTAATTGTTCTTTTATAAATTACTCTTTTAATTTTGGTAAGAAATGAATCTAACAAATGTAATTGATTCGTTTATGTAATTAATGGTTATTAAATAAATTAATATTATACCACAACAAGCAATTGTGATAAAATGGTGAAACGTAAGTCCGATATGACATTGAGGAAGGAAAATTGGTTACCTAAGTAAATTTTAATAAGAGCTACAAGGGGACACAAGCAAGCACTTCAGAGTTGTGTTTAAAAATTGGTCAAAATGAACAGCTGGACCTAATCAATACAACCTTAGAGCATATATATATATATATATATATATTTATATTTTGATAAATTAGAGCACATATATAAACATGCCTTCATCCGATTCGACAAATATAATAATGTTTGACCATGCCTAATAAAAAAACCTTAAGATTTGTGGTTTTAAAAGGTCGACGAGAAAGGAGACACTTTTACACATGATTTTCAACGTCTGCCTTGAATATATGTTCGTACTCTAAGTTATTAAATTACGGAAATAGTTATTGTGATCCAGTAAAGGCACACAAATATATGAACGCGTGTCCTAATCTAGCCAGTAACCTACTCATAATGGAAAGGACATTAGTAGCACACTCTTGCATTTTGTGCTGCTTCACTTGAACCTTTTTTCTTTTTCTAAATTGGGAATATCTTGACCCGATAAATTTGGACAGATAATTTTTTAATTATAGATCACACAAATTTTATAAAACTCCAAGTAAGAGAATAAAATTACAACTTGTGATAATTTGTAATTAAACTCAAGATCTTTCACATAAAAATAAAAACTAATATTATTGAGCTAACAAGTCTTGGGTCACTTTTACGTTTTATCGAGTAGAATAATACACATGTTCTTTGACTAATTAAGTTTGAGCTAATAAGTTACAAATGTAAATAGTACATTGTCATATCAAATGAAGATTGGCAAAGACTTATTGCACTATATATATATATATAATTAAAAACACTTTTTTGTATGTGGAATATACATATATAGTTCAAATAAAGTTGTTTGTATAATATAATCAATATTAACATCGTTGTTATATATTGGCTTTGAATAGTAATTACTTTTGAACCCATAACTTGAGGAAATACTGAAACAATGCACAATATAGTTAAAGAATAATTTCTTTTTATTGGTTCACATGAGGCAATGGACTGCAAGACATATAAAACAATCCTGTACATGGACGTTAGAAGCAGATGGGACCAATAGACTATAGTTAAATCATTGAGAATCGAAATGGAAATATTCAAACTCCTATATGGGATATTGAATGCTTACTGGAGTTTAAAGTCAATAAACTTGAATTTCACATACTTCACATATCGAGGTTAAATTGATTTGCTAGAATTTAAATAAAAGAACTATATATATATATATATATATATATATATTTAAGGAAAATTCAGCTAGCTTATCTTCATTTGTCGATATTTGAATTGTACTGGTGAATTATAGTCTATATTTAATTGATTTTTAATATTTATAAACTTGTAATTAAGTTGCGATCGGCTACATGATTTTGTGTAACATAGATTAGGGGGGATACTAACTTTTTTTAAAAAAAAGCTGAAATCACGAGACTTTGATAAACTTTTTTTTTTTTTAGTTTCAGGAAGCACATAAACACAATAAATGCGCCCATATTTCAGCATACCCAAACTCAATTATTGAAGCCATGAAATTAATGCCTACTTCAACTCTTCAAGTCCTCGTGGCATTTATTATTCGAGACAAAACTATATCCTAATATTTTCAACCATGAAAAGGAGGCCACCTGGCATTTCAACTTCAAAATTAATTAAATAAAACTCACCACTATAATGCTTGCCCAAGAATGCCCACGTTGAGCGAATCCAATTAATTCGGCGGAACTCCGTCTTCACGATGGGCAGAATAGTCTTTTCACGTGAAGGAGCTACATGGCTTGATATAGCCGGCTTCTGAAGCCATGCAAGATTAGCTAGAAAACTAATACAAAAGTCACAAAATGAGGGGGTACCTGGCCTTTTGGTGTTGAAGACAGCTAATATGAAGACAGAAAGAAAGGAGTTTACACCCCGCCGGAAAATGATATTTGATGTGAGGCCTAGAAAGAGAAATATACGTACAGTGATATATATATTCACCCTCGTCAAAAATTGTGGCCTAACACTAAATTAAGAATAAATGAAAAAGGAATATATATATATATATATATATGGTCCATATATAATTGTTGTACAACTAATTGTTAATCGTCGTTGTTAATGTGTATTCTATCTAAAGTTCCACCTTTATTGTCAAGGGTTGAGGCAAAAAGTTGAAAATGTAAACAATGTAAGGAAACGAAAATAAATTGTCTTTGAAGGTACGAACGTACGAGACTAATTATATGGACTTCAGCATCAATTATTAGAACTAGTTATGTTAAGCCACTTATTATTTATTTGGCTTTACATATCCCCGTTAAAAATGTAAATATTTCTTAAATAAATTTGATATAAATTTTGTACATTTGTAGTAAGAATATATCACGAAATATGAGGTAAAATACTATTATAAAATTAAAAGTTTCCGCTGTTGAAAGCAATATAACCTTAGAACCAAAACCATTGAGTTATTAATTTTAACAATACAAGGCAAAGTTTAACTAGAGAAAAAACACATACATATACCAAAAAAAAAAAAAAAAAGTACAATTATGTAATTGAAGACTTGAAATATGAGAAGTAATTAATGTTTTAACCACGTCAATTGAGATTTGATGAATCCCCGACTTCTCCAAAAACAGGGGACACGTTGCCTATGTGAGTAACAGGGACGGCACCGAATCCTCTTGGCCTCCATTTGTTCTCTTCTCTATATATGTTACCTCTTATATATTTCTCCCCAACTATATATATATATATATATAGATAGATAGATAGATAGATAGATACCCCAAGCCCATTTACTACTTTCTATTAAGTATCAATACAAATTATCTCCTTCCCTCCACTGCTCACAAAAACTCAACTCTCTCTACTTATTAAAGCTCAAAAATCATTTGAATTATCAAGATAATTAAATAAATATTAGCACGTATTGCCATGGGAAGAGCACCTTGTTGTGATAAAAATGGACTCAAGAAGGGGCCTTGGACCCCTGAAGAAGATCAAATGCTCATCGATTATATCCAAAAACATGGCTATGGAAATTGGAGAACTCTTCCAAAGAATGCTGGTTAGTTTTTTTTTTCTATATTTTTATTTCTTTTTCTATGCATAAATTATATTCATAGCCGAAAATTTAATTTAAAAAAATATATAAAATTGCAGGGCTGCAAAGATGTGGCAAGAGTTGCCGACTCCGGTGGACGAATTATCTCCGGCCTGATATCAAAAGAGGAAGATTTTCATTTGAAGAAGAGGAGACAATTATTCAACTCCACAGCATCCTTGGAAACAAGTACGTTTTCTTTTTACTATCGATTTCATACCACCGATTTTTCTTAAAGAATTTTACTATTTTCCCACTACTTTTGGGGTACAAAAAAGGTTTTTCTAACTTTCCGTTTGTTTTTAATTTTGACTAAAAATAGGTGGTCTGCAATAGCGGCTCGTCTTCCAGGAAGAACAGACAACGAAATCAAGAATTACTGGAACACACACATTAGGAAGAGGCTTCTGCGAATGGGTATTGATCCCGTGACACACAGCCCACGATTAGATCTCTTGGACCTCTCCACAATCCTAAACTCATCTCTCTACAGTAATCCACACTCCGAAATGAATTTTTCAAGGTTATTAGGTATGCAGCCTTTGATTAATCCTGAATTAATCCGATTAGCCAATTTCTTGTCCTCCCAGCGCCAAAATCAAGATTTTAATCTCATGCAAAATCACTTAATTAGTGATAATCATGATCAAATCCCTAATCAAATGATCCAAATGCAAACCCCAGTTCAAGATTTTACTATTCCCACTACTAATTTTGATACTACCACACCTTCTGCTCCATTAATCGTTAACCATGATCATCAAGCTCATGATCATCAGCTCATGCCATACGACGACGTTCAGCAATTCCATTCGAATAATCTTGATCACGGGTTTGATCATTTACAAGATTATGTGCCGGAAACAAACTACGGGTCATATTATGGGTCGGATCAATCCGGGTTGGACCCGAATCCATCGCCAGAGGCTTCGACATTTCAATGTAATAGCAGCAATAATTTCAGCTTCCAATCAGTTATGTCGACCCCTTCAAATTCGAATTATATTAGCAGCAGCAGCAATGAAGATGAAAGGGATATTAGTTACTGCAGCAATATGATGAAGTTTGAAATTCCAGATATTTTGGATGTTAATGATTTCATGTAATTATTATTTGCATGATCAGAAGCCGTATTAAGTGACGCGGATCAGAGATATTTTTTTTACTCTGTTTTTTTTTTGAAAGTTTTTTGAGATTTTTCAAGTCCATGTTGCTTGTAAACATTTCTTTTGAAGTAACTTGTTCCAATTTTCTAGTGTTATACCAACTGACAAGATCACACTATGGTTTCTTCTTTTGCTTGTTTTGGAATAGATTTCCATTATTGACATATATAATAATAATAATATAATATAATCCAGTTTCAATGATTTGATTGATGTACACCAGATACATAGACAATTACGATAACCATTTTTATAACAAAGAAATAATTAAACGAAACTGGATATGTAGTGATTAAGTAATAATATCATGATGATGAAACCAAATTTTGCATGGATTAATTAAAGCTTTAGTCATAATCATATCAAAGACTTTCTATATGCATTTTTTTTTATCATCGACTTTCTATATGCATGAAATACTAATAATATACAAATATTAATAAAATCCGTAACAAAAAAAAAATAGAAATTTCATATATAAATATTGAACTAGGTAGCGTGGTCCGGGAAGAAAAGAAAAACATATTTGCGTGGCTACAAAAAGGGAAACCACAGTCACAATATCAACAACTTTCAACTGTATATGCAATCTTATATTATTGAGAAATCAATAATTTATCAATTGCATAAATTAATTAATTAATAATTAATGTATGATAATCATCATTAATCTGATTATTTTGAGTAAACTAGATTGATGTCTCATTACAAAAGTACGTGGCCCTATTGTCTTGTTAACTTGCTTAAACGGGCAAATACACAGAATTAAATTAATACTTTTAACAGTTCTACGTGGATAGATAGGAAAATAATTAATAAACTGATACTAATTTAATGTAAATTTTGGTAATTAATTAACAAAAGGAAGGAAAAATCGTATAGCTAGCAGGACTGTTTCGTGGATCCCGACAGAGGAGTAGCGGCGGCAGCTCCGCCGCCGACAGTGGCCGGAGTTGTGGAAGGTGACACGTGTGGCGCCAGCTGTATGAAAAAAACTATTATCCCTAATTAATAAAGTGTATTTATTTGAAATAAACAATGTTTGCATGGTTTAATTTTTGCTAAGGAAGTATGTATGGGTTTGACTAAAAGGGTGGGCACGTGTTAATACGGCGGTGGACCACTTGGAAAAGGGGTCACAACTTATAGCTTTATTGAAAATCACGGCGTGGCTCTTGTGCTATTTCTTGTCCTTTTTGTCCTCCCATGCAATTAATGAGCCGCGTGTCAAAGATTAATTACGTAAGCACGAGGACACGTGGTCTCAATAATAGATACGGGGCCCACTTGATGATATGGGTCTGCAATTGACCCGATTGCGAATCTGGATCTACTCATATCCTGCTGTATTCTCATGTCTTTAGACTGTAGTAGTGTAGGCGTTTTCATTACAAGAAATACTTTATTATAAGTATTTGATAATTGTAAGATATACAAGGTATATAAAAACAAGAACATCAACCTTAGTTTAACAAGGAATCTACAACTAATAAGGAAATTTAATCCTAATACATATACAATATATATATATATATATATCTTCTAAGATACGAGATTTGATATGGTGGAGAAGATATGATAAATATGAAAAGATAGTATCCTCTAACAAAATGTAATTTAAATCTAAATAATGAGACATGATAGAATAAATCAGAAAATGCACAGAGCAATGTATAACTACAAATAATCATGTTTATTTGAGAATTGAGAGTTCTCTTATGAAGAGTGAAAATGCTTGTAGGGTCAATTGAGCTGCATTATTTTGTATTAAAATCACATTAAAGACTTTGTACAGAACTATAACTGGATAATACAGATGACTGGAGGGAGTGCAATTAATTATGCAAGCTCCAAAGACGGCTTTCTTCCTAGTCTTTTTCTTTTTTTTATTAAAATGACTAGTATTTTTTTAATCCTAATTCTCATAAGATATATAAACCGATTGAATTTATACTTATTACGTGAATTAATTAATTTGAGCAAAGATAATAACTGTACACTAATTTGGGTAAACTTGGAGCGACTGTGATTCCTTTTTTTTTTTGGTTTATTCACGGAGTGTTCAGGTCAACTGTCGAGCAACTCAACTAATTCCCGCTAGCTGTGTGTAACTGCTGCTGGTCAAATTTTATTTTGACAACCCTGGGAATAGCCTTCGTGATTCACCAGTACCACATATTGTATATAATATATTGTGTGGAATGGCATGAAAGTGTGTGCAGAATGCAGATTGTGTTCAAACTTTGTGTACAAAGGAAGATGGGGCCACGACCAAAACTGATCAATACGACAACGTTAGCTTTTCGCGCCTCCATAATAGTACAACCCCAAGATGTAGCTTTCTCAAAAGGTCAAAGCCTTTTGTAACCAAAAAGATAAAAGCCCTTTGCGGCCATTAAAGCTTCCATGCATGTCATTTATACGTCACGAATATGTCATTTTTACATAAATTGATAAAAATACGAGCGATGATGTGTATCACCGTTTACACATTTTATTTTTTTTTACTTTCTCTGGTTTTGACAATAAATTATTTTAATTAATTGATTTTGTTGAAGTTAATACGTCATAATTCAAAGAGAACTGAAAATCGATAGTATACAAATGATGATATATTGTATTTTTTAAAAAAAAAATATACAACTGTGACTATTGCATTTTTTTCAAAAATATATACAACTGTGACCCTCGTTAGATATGCCTTTGCTCACACTTAATTCATCCCATTCAACACAATTACATTCTTCCGTAAAGAATATATATAAAATTAAAATTCAATAGATAAATTTTAAAATTATCACAAGAATGAAATGTTTGCCTTATATTGTTGCTTTGTAAATTATTGATAATTATCTTGATTATGTGAGATATCGAGTTCTAGAATGCAGCTTTAAAGGATTTGAGTTTGGCGATTCGTAAATATTAAATATATATAACCATCGTAATCTAAAGTATTAAATGTTGAAAAAACTAATAAATAACGTCAAAGTACTCAAATAATTAAGACACCAATAGACTAACGTGTCAAAAAATTGTGACGGTATAAAGTGTACGGGCGGTGTATGAGTATGACTATGCATGAGTATAAACCGACCACACGATAATATGTAGAAGGATAAAGTCTCTATGTATTTACGTTGTAATATATCTCTCACTTTCTCGCTCGACCGCCCAAAGAAAAAGCACTTTCTAAGTTTTGAATAAGTCAGACTCTTAAAGTAAGCTTATGTCTTTTGCCTTTGTTTTCCACTTTTTCATGTTTTCTCAACTTTTAGAATTTTGTTCTCTAGTCTTTCTTCTTAACTTAGGAACCTTAGAAGAAATTATGCTCAAAATATGGAAATTTGGCACTACTTAAACATGGAAATAGGGCCCAATTAACAAGTATTTCCTACAGATTATTAATTTGTTTCTATAATTCCCGTTTGACTTTTGATACTTGTGCTTTTTATTTATTTATTATCTTGGGCCCGTAATTTTATAGCTAGGGCTCCATATACACTAAAATGTCACAAATATCAAATTATAACAAATTACATTAAATTAATAATTATTACAATGAGCTAACAATTACGATGAAAGAAGAGGAAATGTCACGTGCTTTTCATGGTAGAACCAATCTGGATCCTCTATTGCAAATGGTGTTTCAAAACATTTAATATTTTAGAGCCTCAACTTCGTTAGTAGAGCTTAGATTTCATCGACAATACTTGTGTTTTTATTATATGAATTTCCATTATATTAATTCCCAGTTGTAATAATTGCATTATGATTAATCACTGGTCTTGATATTGGCTTAAGCTTTTTATTATATGTAATTGCTGGTTGCTCTTGCTGAAACAATGGGGTTTTAAGTTTGGCAAGACCGGGAAGGTGTGTGAACTATATATATATATTAGACCTAGTCTTAAGTTCGCCTTGAATCTAAACTTTTGAATGATTATAAACTTTTGGGAAATTCACACTAATGGTCCCCCATGTGGACACATTGTGTCATTTTAGTCCCTCATGTCAAAAAATTAGCACTTTCGTCCCTCATGTCATTAAATTGTATCATGTTGGTCCCTCTTTTCAATTTTCTCCACAAATGCAGGGGCATTTTCGTCCTTTAACCTTTATTTTTGGGATATTCACTCAAATTGTGTCACTTTATAACTTAGTTGTGCGCATCTTCACGAGAAAATTCATAACTCATTGTAGAAAGCTCGGATTCATGAACCGTTTTATTCCCATGAAACTAGACACATAGGTCAATCCACACGTATATCCCACATAATCAGGAGAAGTTTAGAACAAAGCAGGTTTGTATTCAAAATTAGATAAAAATCTATCGGCTGTACCGGTAGCTGTGCGCGTCTTCACGAGAAAATTCATAACTTATTGTAGAAAGCTCAGATTCATGAATCGTTTTATTTCCATGAAACTAGACACATAGGTCTATCCACGCATATATCCCACATAATTAGGAGAACTCTAGAACAAAGCAGGTTTGTATTCAAAATTAGCTAAAAATCTGTCGGCTGTGCAGACAGCTGTGCGCGTCTTCATGAGAAAATTCATAACTCATTGTCGAAAGTTCGGATTCATGAACCGATTTATTCCTATGAAACTATACACATAGGCCTATCCACTCGTATATCCCACATAGTCATGAGAACTCTATAACCAAGCAGGTTTGTATTCAAAATTAGCTAAAAATCTGTCGGCTGTGCAGACAGCTGTGCGCGTCTTCACGAAAAAATTCATAACTCATTGTAGAAAGCTCGGATTCATGAACCGTTTTATTCACATGAAATTAGATACATAGGACTATCCACGCGTATATCCCACATAATCAGGAGAACTCTAGAACAATGCAGTTTTGTATTCAAAGTTAGCTAAAAATCTGTTAGTTGTGCAGATAATTGTGCGCGTCTTCACGAGAAATTCGTAACTCATTGTAGAAAGTTTCATGAATCGTTTTCTTCCCATGAAACTAGACACATAGGTCTATGCATACATATATCACACATAATTAGGAGACGTCTAGAACAAATCAGTTTTATATTCAAAGTTAACTAAATGAAATTGAAAAGAGGGAGCAACATGAGGCACTAAAGTGACGAAAATGCCCCTGCATTTGTGGAGAAAATTGAAAAGAGGGACCAACATGATACAATTTAATGACATGAGGGACGAAAGTGCTAATTTTTTGACATGAGGGACTAAAGTGACACAATGTGTCCACATGGGGGACCATTGGTGTGAATTTTCCTAAACTTTTTTATATATAATAATTGACAGAAGTCGAATATTACATTAGTCGGACAAGTTAAGGTGAAATCTATGATACGGGGATTTTTATTTAATTTAAATTCCTAAACGATGTGATTTTTTGAAATTTTTTGTTTAAAACAATTTCTTTAATGATATTTTATAATAATTAAAATAAAATAAAAATGGATGCAGCCTGCCTGGGATTTGTTTCCCGAAAACTTACGAGAGGAAGATGCACACTGTTGTCATTTATATATGCCACGGCCGAAATACACATTTGACTATCTGACTGTGACAGCAGACTTATGATTAAACATATGTTCAATTTGTAAATTCAGTACCACATGATGTTTGTCAATTCTTAAATCAGCTAACATTTTCATATAAGGGTTGAAAATACATATTCGATTCATTGTACAAGGCCATATAAACTGCACTGTCATTGTGAAAATGACTTGTCAGAACTTTAGTGATACAATAAATTGAGATCCCATTGAAAATTAAATGAGAAAGAAGAAAGGATAAGTATCATAAGCTTCATGAATTTGTTTATTTTCAACACAATTATGTCATCGTGACACTATTTAAATTTTCAACGGCGATAAAAGGAAGTTTGATATTTCAACGTTCATAAAATTTCATCCTCAATGACATCATTCGTGCACCAATGTTTTGAGACAAGATAAATATTTACGTCTCTCCTCGGTCAATTTTTTTAATTCTTCCGATGATGAAATCCATTGTCTCAGTGATCACTAAACATGGTGTATCGTGATTTGTACCAAAGATTTGCTCGAATTCCAATTCTTGAATAATTTAAAATGAAATGGAATTGAATGAAATGAATAAACTTTCGCCTAACATTTCACTTCCGATGCACGAGTTAATGATTAGTTGTCAGAAAAGAGATCATAGAAAGTTTAAAATTATATATGTTTCGTTTTAAAAACAAACTAGATTAGGATGAATTTGAATATTCATCCCGAACCCTTGTGATAATCTATATTTTGAGATTACCTTTCAACTCTCGCGTTCGATTCGCTACAAGGTGGTTCTAGACTTTATGACTAAATGATTTCGAATGTGAAAGTGATGAATGAAAACTTAAGTCAAGATACAAATTACCTATCAAATACTTAAATATGAAAAAAAAAAGAAGATAATTTATACCTCCATAAAAGTTTTCGATTCTAAAGAGATTACAAACAAACGAGTGCCGGTACAAGATTTGGAAGCCAAATCCAGCAATTCTTGACAAACTGTTACAAACTAGAATTATCGCTACTTTACGCTAAAAACTACTCCTAGTTAGAGTTACTCCTAAAAAGAAAATATAAAGTTGTTGATGAGTTTCCTTCCCCTCCTTTTCTTTCCCTTTTTCGTATTTATCTCAGCTCCGCGATCCCACGTCCATAACCACTGGGAACTGCCTCCAACTTCCTTTTCAAAATTCTCTCGTCTTGGCGGATTTTCTTTCTTGTGGGATTTTCAGCCCTCTGGACCTGTCTTTTGAATCGATTCCTTGGAGCCCAAGATGTTATTCTGTGAAACTTGGGCTTTATTGGGCTTCTTTTATTTCAAATTACTTATATAAGTTTGCTTTATAATGGACATAATCTTTTATCTTGGATCCATTATTTGATGTTGGGCTATCTGAGTTTTTTAATTCACAAAAACCCAATTTTGTTTTTAATGTAAACAATATACTATGTCAAAACTTACCTCTAGCAGTAGTGAGAACTGAGGACAAGGTTGGCTTTCTAGCAATAAGCCGAGTAAGCGAAAGTCTTGCAGAACCTTGCTTAACCCGCTGACTTGGAACTATTTAAGTACTACCTTTCCCGGAGAGTCAAGTTTTGAAAAAGAAGGTTCCAATGAATCCGAGGAAAAATACCTTCCAAATGAGAGCATAATTAAGAACCTCAATTATCATAAACTTATTGTCTTTGAATCATAGTTGAGCCATACAGTGTAATGTTGATCTAATTCAATAAAAGAGCAAATAGGCCGGAATGGTTTAATCAGAAAATTGTAATAATCTCGTATCGACTGCACCGAGAAAGCCATACGCTTTTGCTCGGCGTGTCAAAAGAGACGAACCATAAATACTTAGTCATATATGTCACTTATTCAAGTGTTAAACTCAACCTAATATTGAATTCTACATGTATCATAACATATATGATTCTTGTTTATACATTGAAACATAGTGTCTGTATATAAGAAAAAAGAATTCAGTTTGATGTTTGTTCGAGACAGTCATTTGAGTTGAATTTTGTTAAATGACACTCTAATATTTCACATAAAAAGAATGAAAAGATAGAAGGTAAAGGGTAGAGTACTAATTTCTGTTTCGAATTATGGTTTAATTCGATTTATCCCAAAAAAGGCAAAAATGGTTCGATTCTCTAATTGGTCTGCGGACTAGGGTTCACTGTCACTTGTATTAAGTTTTTTTTTTTAGTAAATTGATTACATGATACAATACATGAGAACAAATGACAATCAATTAACAATTATTACAAGTAATGAAGAACTATTATGGAAGTAGAGCTCTATCGGTGGAAGTCGAACTTTAGGCCTTTAATATCTTGGGCACTCAACTTTGGCAGTAGAGCTAGACTTCATCGCCACTTGTATTAAAGTTCAGATATTTAATTTGACAGTCGATGCTTTCTCCAACTAAAGATTTTCGTCTAATTTATTACAGAGAACTCCATCTCACCTTCAACCGGGATGGATTTGAACCTTCCTGGCTCAACTTGGGCTTAGAGCATTGGCAATGGGCATTAATGGGCGGGCTCTGAGGCCATATGTATGTGAATATATTATGGGCCCAATATTTCAGTTAAGATTAAAAAAGGGTTTAACTCGGGCCCAAGCAAATAGCTCTAATTCCGCCAGCCCAATTTAGTAGCTTCTCCATAGAAGAAAGTAGGAAACATTCGTGGGCTTAAAATCCCGATTAAAGCATAAATTAGAATAAGATCTGAACACCTAGGCCCAAGAGACAATAAAAAAAACTGAGGCTTTGTTTGTTTATGTTTTTGAAATAAAATCCTGAAAATTTCTCGGGAAATGCATACTACATGGTAAGTGATTATCGATATTAACACGACTTTGATCTATTGGCCAAAGAGGGTCTCCACAAGTATTGGGTGAGTATTGACGCCGTGGACAGGGCCATTGAATGAATTAACAACCAAGACATACTAGGCATTCGTTGGCCTAGACTTACAATTATTAGTCCGAGTTTATCGAATTAAATCTTTTGAGTTACCCCTCTCTTCGAAAAAAGAAAAAGACGACTTCGATCTCATTCATTGTTGCACTAACGGATGTTAGCTTGAGTCGAACTAACTTGAAAAAAGATTTTGTAAATACTTAATCTACACATCAAGAAATTATTAGTTTGAAATCGAGAAACCAAGTAAGCACCAAAGTGGACAAAGTCGGCTAACATCCTACACAGCTACATGACCTGTACACCACTACTTGCAACGAGTGCCACGTGTCAATTATGAACCCATTTTCGTTACGTGTCTTCTCCTTTACATACTCTCTCTCCTACACGACTTACTCAAGGAGCTTATAATTATTTATTCAGTTAGAAGATATATCATCGCTTTCACCAACTCAACTTCCGTTCAAAATGGATGAAATGCCTAGAGCGGCGGTGGATCCCCTGGTGGTGGGAAGAGTGATCGGAGATGTGCTCGATATGTTCGTTCCGGCGGCGGAGCTTACCGTGCGCTACGGCGGGAAACAGATTGGCAATGGGAGTGATATCAAGCCAGCCGTAGCAGCTGAAAGGCCTAAAGTCCAAATCAGCTCCTCCCACGGCCCTCCTAATTACTATACTCTTGTAATTTTCTATCAGTTATAAAAGTCAAGATCATATATATATATATACATATATATATATACAAAGTACATATGTGTACTAATAATTTTATATGGCTTATTTATTTTAATTATATGAACATGGCTAGGTAATGGTTGATCCTGATGCTCCTAGTCCAAGTGAACCAACTTTCAGAGAATGGCTCCATTGGTGAATTTATATTTACTTCCTAGCTTGCTTCAGTTTTTAATTTCTTTTCATAAGTATATATGAATTCGTTAATTTTGTTATAATTTCTATATATGCAGGCTAGTAATAGATATTCCTGAAGGGGCCGATGCGAGTGAAGGTAAATTATATATCAATTGATTCTAATTGATGATTTTAAGAGGGAAAAAATTAAAGGAAATTAGAATCAATATGTAATTGATTTGAAAGCGTGATGCATAAATTGATGAGCACAAATTGTATTTCATCTCATATTTTATGTACTTATATGCATGACAAATGTACAAAGTACATATCAATTATCTATTTAATGAAAATATTTATACAATTATCATCCAAAGAATTGTTATCCATAGAAGTACATGGATGAAATATAATTTGTAATAGAGGATTCGGTTTGTGCGTGCAGGTGGCAAGGAAATAATGCCGTATATAGGGCCTCAGCCACCAGCCGGCATTCACCGTTACGTATTTGTAGCATTCAGACAGCAGGGTGCGATGGAGACGGTGAGGAGGCGGCCGGTGGAGCGGGGTAATTTCAACACGCGCCAGTTTTCAAGTGAGAATGATCTGGGACTCCCTGCAGCTGCTATGTACTTCAATTCACACAAGCAACCAGCTGGATTAACCAAGAGACACTAACTACCTAACTTATATATGTATATATAGGTTGTTAACTAAGATTATATATGTATATTATAGTTTGTAAGTTGTGTTCTTAGTCTGACCTGATGTATGGTGTTGGTCATATGTTTATGTTTAGTGGGAAAATTTCATTTTTGATTTCCCAGTTTTACCGGAAATTCGATTTTGGTCCCTCAGTCACACATCTCATCACATTTGGTTCCTCAATTTTCACTTTTTAATTACATTTGGTCCCTCCGTCCATTCTTCCGTCTAGTCTTTAACGGAGGCCTGATTTGGAGAAAATAATGACTCACGTGATTCTCACGTGTCAAACTTGCAGATAAATAGGGTTGCTTCATAACCCAATCGTAACATTCAACCTAAGCTGCCAACAATCCCCAAATGTCCTTCACACAAAAAAATGGCAAAATTCGTTCAATCCAACATTTTTCACACAAAATTGGAGCTTTAACCAGAGTTTATAGCATAAACCCTAAACAAAGCTTGAAAAGTTATCCATTGAAAACCCATTTTGAATTGAAGGCGAGAAGAAGAAGGCACATTTAGAGCTAAAATTTACGATTTGAAGGAGAAAATCAATCTGTCATGTCGAGAACACCCAAAAATGGGGGAAATGGTTGCCCAAAATACAGTGAGTTTCATCTTTTTAACTGATTTAATAAATTTTAGGTTTAGTAATGTTGTTTATGATAATAATGTGTTGATAAATTTTTAATTAATTACTTATTTGTAATTAGTTTTGATAGTTTACGTTGAAGATGGAATTGGTAAATGTTGATAATCCATTTTCTATTGTTTGTAGATGGAATTGGTGAAGAGACCTGTTTCACTGTCACTATGTTTCATGGTGGGGTTATATAATTAGATCAAGTTAAGAGGTATTCAGGGGGTAGTGTAGATCATTTTGACAATGTTGTGGGGAAATGTTTGGGTTAATTGAATTGAAGGGGTTCGTAGAGGAATTAGGATATGACAAAGAGAGAGCTAGGTTTTGGCATAAGTATGGTCACAGCTTACAAATGGCTAGCAAAGAACTGGTGAGTGTTAAGGAAGTTTATGGGTTGTTAGATTATGTGTCTAAACTTGTCATTAAGGAGGTTGAGATATATGTAGAGCACTTTGATCCTATTAATAATGAACTTGTTGAAAAGAACCAAGCTCAATTTTCAAACTTTTCTGATGATGATCCTAGTATTGACTTGTCCTTCTTAGATGAATTGATAGATGTTCCACTTGAGCAAGCAAATCATGAAACTGGAAATGAAAATGAATCTAATGATGTTGAACCTGAAAGTGATGCTAATCCACAATTTGATTCTTCAGATTGTGAAGAGTTCAATGACAGTGATTATGAAATATGGGAGGATGATTTGGAATTTGATAGGTTTGTTGATCCTGAGGTTGAATTTGGTGGGTTAGGAAGTACCAAGGGAAAGTTAATAGAAAAAAATTTGGTGGGTAATGTTTCTGATGAGATGTATGCTATGATAGAGGGTGAGCATGAAGAGGAAGTTAATAGTGATGACTTTGAGAGTCTTAATGGGTCTGATGATGATGAGTGTACCTTAAAGTTTCCAAAATCTAATCCCAAAACTAAAAATAAGAACCCAAATATAGCAGTAGGGCTTGTTTTCTCTTCAAAAGTTGAGGCAAAATTTTGTATTGAATCACACTGTCTTAGGAGGGGGATACAATATAAATTTGTGAAAAATGACAATAGGAGGCTAAGGGTTAAATGTAAAAAACAAGGTTGTTCGTGGTGTGTGCATGTTTCACCTATGGGTGGTGACAAATCATGGCAAGTTAAGACTTATAATCCAGTTCACAGTAAATGTTATTAGAATTATAATAACAAGAGTCTTAACTCTGGGTGGATTGGGAAGACTTTTATGAAAAAATTCAAAGCTAACCCCAAATTAGGAGTGAGTGAGTTCAGGGATGAAGTGTGCACTACACTAAAAGCTAATATCTCTAAACAACAAGCTTATAGAGCAAAGTTGAAAGCAATGACACTAATTCATGGTAGTTTGAGTGATCAGTTTAGTAGAATTAGGGAATACTGTCTTGAACTTCTTAGAAGTAACCCTGGTTCAATTGTGATATTAAAGGTTTCTGATGATCAAAGTGAGCAGGTTGTTTTCTTTAGGATGTATGTATGCTTTAAGGCATGCAAAGAGGGATTTAAGGCTTGTAGGAAAGTGGTTGGTGTGGATGGATGCTTTCTAAAGGGTCCTCAAGGGGGGCAACTATTAACTGTTGTTGGTGTTGATCCCAACAACAACATTTTTCCTCTTGCTTATGCTATTGTTGAAAATGAAACTCTTGACTCTTGGGAATAGTTCTTAGCTTTGTTAGGCAATGACTTGGGGATAGAGGACCAGTTTCAGTGGACCTTTATGAGTGATAAACAAAAGGGACTTATACCTGCATTTGAAAAGATTTTCCCCTATGCTGAAAATAGGTTCTATGTAGCACATTTACACAGTATATATGAAAAGAGATGGTTTTTCTGGGCAATCTATTAAAAATGCATTGTGGGCAGCAGCTAGGGCAACCAGAATAGAAGAGTTTAAGTCCAAAATGCAAGTTTTAAAAGACTTAGATGAGGAAGCCTGTGACTGGTTAGTCCAGAAACCTCTAAGCCAGTGGTCAAGGTCCCATTTTAGCCCACACCCTAAATGTGACATCCTTTTAAACAACATGTGTGAGAACTTTAACTCATTCATACTTGCAGCCAGAGACAAACCAATAATCACCATGCTTGAAACAATAAGAAATTTATTGATGGTTAGGATGCAAGTGAACAGGGATAAAGCTAGTGGTTGGGACACTTTAATATGTCCTAAAATTAGGATAATATTGGCTAAAAACATGATGGAGGCTGGTGAATGCATCCCTATGAAATCAGATAATTGGCACTATCAGATCACTGGCCCCTTTGACCAACACACAGTTGATGTGAAAAAGCAGTCATGCAGTTGCAGAAGGTGGGGTTTAACAGGGATTCCTTGTAGAGATGCCATCTCTGCAATATGGTGCAGAAATGACGAACCAGAGTCTTATGTACATGACTTTTACATGGTCAATACTACTTCAATTCTTGCTTTTAGTTTATGTTATAATTTTCATATCCCTTTTCAACTTTATGTCTAACTTTTATTTGTTTTTGTTAGGTTCATTCCTATTTGAAGGTTTATGAAAATGCCATCCAAGGAGTCACAATGCCTGAACTGTGGCCTAAGTGTAATTTACCTCCTCCTTTGCCACCAGTATATGAAAACAAGCCAGGGAGGCCAAAAAAGATTAGAAGGAGAGGGTCTGATGAGCCACCTGCTCCACGTGCAACTAAATTGAAGAGATATCAGAGGCCAACTAAATGCGGAAAATGTGGTGAGATAGGGCACAATATAAAGACTTGTGGCAAGAGAAGGAGGAAAGATGGTGCTTCTCAGACCACTCCAAACGCAAGTACAAGTGAGATACCCACTAGAACATCACAAGCCACTCCAAATGCTGCATCTAGTACTCCACAAAGCAGTCACAATGTTGCATCAAGGCCTGGAAAATTACATGTAAGCTAATGTTTGCTCATTTGATTTTGAGAGTAAAGTTCTTAGCTTTTATTAATTAGTGCATATCTTCGTGGATTTTACAGGTTAGAAAGCCTCCAAAGACTATCAAAAAGTCTAAAACCAATGTGGTTGTTAAGATAAGAGGGACTTCAAACACAGTCTCCACAATCAATGTTAGTGTTTAGTTATCCTTCATATGTTTATGTTTAGTCAGTTATGTAAATATTAGTTTTTCTTATTCTTATTCTCTGTCACTTATAGGTAACTTAATCGACCAATGTGAGAACTCCAATCATTGTGAGGGGAGGCAAGAATTTCATCACCGTGCCAAACATTAGAGCAGCAATGGGGAATCAAAACAAAAAGGATGCTCCAAAAAAAACTAGTGGAAAAGGTGGACCCAAATGATGGCGATTGGCTCAATTTCAAAAGTCTTTTTGATCCATTTTTGGATTGTGTCAAGAATTTCCAGTGTTTATGAAATGTATTAGGATGGTTAAGATGATACTTTAAGATTGAGTACTCTGTTTTATTGTTGTTATGTGGAGTTGGGATGTTTCTATTGGTGAATGATGGAGTTGGTATTTAATGTTAATGTTGTAAAACTTTATTTTGGCAGATTTGTTGCAAGTATTCCCATTTTAGTTTGTTGAAGTGATTTGTCATTTGTATCTTTCAGTTTTGTTGATTTTATAAGTGTATAAGTGTTGTTTTTGTTGTAGTGAATAGGTTGTTAGCAAATAAAAGACAACACATTGCATATTAAAGACAATATACTGCAAATTAAAAATAATACATTACATATTAAAGACAATACACTACTACAAGTACAAAGAGACGAAAACACACACAACACATAGCTAATAGATTGACAATATCCATTCTGCAACTTGTGTATATCACACAAGTTGCAAATTCGGATTCCTTCCTAGTACAATATAATAGACTTAGTTTTGGTAACAAAGCTAATCAAAACAGCCCCTAAACACAGTAGCACAACTAAAATTGTAACAATGCTTGATATCTTGTGATTGTGTTTCTTGAGTTCTTCTTCTTTTCTCTTGTACATGTTCAATTCAGTTATCACTTGTTCTTCTTTGATCTTGAGTGCTTTGATTTCAGCTTGCATTTTTTCCTCTTTAATTTTGCAAGCTTCCATGTCAAAATGCATCTTTTGGTTTCTAATGTTACCTAAATTGATTTCAGACTACAATTTCTCTTCTTTCGCGTTGAAACCTCTGATTTCAGCTTCCATTTTGTTACACTTTTGAAGTAGGCCCGGGATTATTTGTTTTGCCCTGTTGCACATCTCCGGATCCCACCATTTAAATACTCCACAATATTTCTCGGACTGTAAATATCATGTAAATTCAAGAGAATTAATTTGTGTATGTTGTAACAAAATTGAGTGGAATAAAGATAGAAAAAATTAACCATAATATGGGCATGCCCCGAACCTTCTTCCCGGGTTGTCTTTTCTCCAGCCAGTAATTAGAGGAAGCTCAATTTCACATTTGCAGAAGAGAGGCTCGGTTGGTGTTGGACCTGAATAATTGAAAGAAGACCAAGAGCTTGAAGATGAAGAGCTCATTTTTGTGTTTGGGGTGAAAATGAGAATTTTTTGGGGTGAAAAGTGGCATAAATGGTTGGAGGCTGAAATCTGCTATTTTTGGCTCCAAAATTAGTCCATTTTCCCCTCCAAATTAGGCCTCCGTTAAAGACTGGACGGAAGAATGGACGGAGGGACCAAATGTGATTAAAAAGTGAAAACCGAGGGATCAAATGTGATGAACTGTGTAACTGAGATACCAAAATCGGATTTAATTCCGGTAAAACTGAGGGACCAAAAATGAAATTTTCCCTTCAGTAATTAAGGTCTATTTTGTTAGTTTTGTATATGTGATGTGGTGTTACAAATTTAGTTTGTTTTAAATCTGGCAACTAAATTTTTTTCGTGGCTTAGGTCTTTTAATTTGCAGTTTCTTTATTTAGACTGGATCTTTCATTTTCATTTTCTGTTTTTTTTTTAATTCCAATCATTAATTAAAAAACTTTGGCTGTGTTTGGTTTTATTTTGGGATTTTTTTTTGGTGAAAATTTTGGTGAAAAAGTTTATTGAAAGTTGTGTATTTTGATGAAAATGTGTTTGGTTTTGTGTTTGATTTTATTTTCAGAAGAGACAAAAATTACTGTAGCAGTAAAATCATGTAAGTTTTTGTCTGAAAAGTTGTGTTTATAATTGAAAAATATAATATAATATAAGTTTTAAATGATTATATTGTAGTTGATGTAATTAGTAGGCACCCTAAAATAGAGACAAATAGGGAGACAATAGCTGACAATTTTTTTGACCAAAAAAATCATTTTTGGTCAAAAAAACATAAAGCAAACAAGTTTCGGCCAAAATTTTGGCCAAAAAATGGTTTGAAAATAAAACCAAACACAGCCAATATTTCTCAAGATATTCAAACAAGGCTGATGAATGACACCTACATGTATGTAATGAAACATAAAGTAAATAAATATATACATATATATGTAATGAAAATTATGTTATAAATCCTACATATGTATGTAATGAAACATTAGATAATAAATACATAACTTATTGGTTGAGGTATAACTATTGCAACCATGCAAATGAATGGTTATCAGGACCTCCACATACGGTTGGCCTTGACGCTAGGGTACTCTATTTGTTGTCCCATTTCCATTCTCAAGATGTAACCAAAAAATAAAAAAATAAAAAATAAATCCATTCTCAAGATTCAAATATGACTTTGATATGGTCCCTTTGAAAAGTCATAAAAAAAACCCCCACCATTTGGCTTCTAGGTCTAGCCAAGGTTGGATTGACCTTTGATGTTCTTTTAATTCTCACATATTAATTAAAGTACTAATTTGTATTTTTTGAAACTTTTTCTATCGTGTGTTTCATTCAAACGCATGATGGAATTGGATGAAACTATAATAATAATAATAATAATAATAATAATGATGATGATTTTTTTTTGTATTTTCACCAGGGTTTCCACCGCCGACCGCAGTGACTAATCCCCTCACTGATTGGAGGCATCTCGAAGGGTGAGACAGCTGGTCCAGAATTTTAAATAGCTCTCCACAATGATGATGATGATGATGGAATTGGAGACTGGTCTATGGCTTGTATGTTTACTTTGAATAATGAAAACCGAAATTAATGTTTAGAGAAAGGTTAATTGATAATACAAAAACTTTTTGATGACAAAGAGTAAGCTAACAATATTATGATCAAGAGATACTATTGAGGTTTCAGTTTCGCCAATAAAAAAAAAGCTCACATTCAAATGCATTTTGTTTTTACCATCATTTTTGGTTTATGAAATTTGCATACAACAAGAATATACATACTTATATCAAAGAGTTTAATTTATTTATTCCATGTATAATGGTGATTGGGGTTCCGAATGAGGCACAATTATGGATTAAAATATTGAAATATGCTCAAAATAATGTGGGTATTCTTTTTTTATGAGAGAATTTGTATTTATGAACTAACCAAAACGAACGAGAGTTCACATCCAAATGTTCTAGCCACGGGCTGACAAGTCTCAAGCCACTACAGAATGAAAACAACTGCAATGGGTACACACTTGGTAGATAGCTGAGTTTCTTAAGCATGCTATCCAGAATTCGATATTTGGCCGTGTGTATGAAAAATGTTTTGTTGGGAGAAACAACACTCACTTTGTTGATCTCTACGTTTCGAAATGATTAGTCTCCCGATGTTTGGTTGGGAGAAATCCTTGTATAAACCAAAAAATAAGTTCACGTAACACTTAAAAAATGAGTAGTTGGGAAATTCACTTTTTCTTTCTTAATAAAAAGGGATCACTTGTGGGATCTCGAAAAATAAGAATCCATATTTTCTAAATGGTTTCAACTTACAAAGACATGTCAACAATTCCATATATGTAGCTTTTGCGTTTTGTTCAAAAGAAAAAATATACGTAGCTTTTGGTAAATTTCAATTCGTATATGGTAATAATCCTTCGAAGTGAGTTCCACTGCAATTTAGTTACACATAATTTAATTTTGCCCACACCATGCCAAACGCGTCCTTAATTCCTTCTCAAGCAAGATATTATTCTTTCTTTATTTGAAAGTCGGCCCAAAAAAAAGAAAAGAAAGAAAAGAAACAACGCGTAAACTCACGTGCCACATCGAACCCCAAATTACCAAAACGTAGGGGGTAGGGTAGGGTATGGCACATTGATCCGACCCGGCTTTTCTTCTTCTTCTTCATCTTCTTCTTCGCCGCCTACGCTTAGGTTAACAAAACAAACTGTTTGATTAAAGAAGGTATTTTTATTGTATTAATATATATTTAGGTTTGTTGGTTGGTGACAAAATCTGGTATTTGCAATTGGTAATATGTGATCCCCATATGTTTGAATCTTCATTAATCTCTGGAAAATGCTCGTCGCCAACCTCCTCCTGCGCACGTTAGCCTCCTCTGCCTTGTTATCATCTCAATCCCAGTTTTCACCATGTCACGGTTTGTAAACCTGCTCCCCCTCTGTACATCAACTCTACATTTAATTTAATTTTTTTATGTTTTTTGCTTTCCCCTTTTCTTCTTCCTTTATCATTTAATAATCGTTTTGAATATTTTAGAATATTGGTACCTATTTATTTTTCGTTCCTTTTGTTCTTGTTAACCATTTTAATGTGTTTTATATACTGAAATTTAACTGATAATTGGGAGGTTTATTTACATAATTATTTCAATCAATCGGTTTTGAATTATACATTCTTTTAGAATGCAAACATTGACAATTGAAATAGTGCACTTCTACTGTTGTAACCTAATTGATCTCAAGTCAAATATGTGAAAGTCTTGGTAATGGTGCTTGTAAAAAAATATTGTTTTGTTTCTTGATTAAATGTTCTTATAGGTGGGTATTTTCACCTCCTTGAGAGGTTGCAGATTGTTGACTATTGGAAATATCAGGAGAGTGTCACGTTCTTTTTTGACGAATCGGATTAGCATCTCTTTGGGAGTGTCGAATCATGGAGCCCAAGTTAGACCCAGTTTATGCTCTTCTCACTATAGATTGTTCTCACAATATTTGTTTACAATCAGGAGACATACTTCGAATGCAACCATTGAAACGGGAAAAGGTTTCTGTAACACTCACTTCAGGAGTTATTCAGCAATTCCAGCGAGTAATACTATAGCCCATCATGCGCAAGTTGCTTGGAAGAGGTTGGCACACATGTCTGTACGTAATGGACAAACTTGTCTCCCCATAGACAGGATTGCTCAGGCAGTTAGCTTGGGGTTGAGCCGTTCTTCCATAGTTGTTCCTGGTATATTTGGTTTGATGTGTGGGACCCAATTAGCATGGGCACAAGCCGCAGACACGGATATTATGTTTCAACCGAGGAATAATAATATGTATCTACGTGCTCAAGACAGCCATCTTTTTGTGACCAGATTGATCCTTTCCATATTCGAAGGCATTTTCTTGTTGCTTAGAGCTATGTTTTTGGCTGTCCTGTTCACACCGAGCATTGCCATGGCGCCATTTGCAGATACTTTTGGACCTAATTTTAGAAAATTGTGGCTTCAGGTTGTTCATCAAACTTTAGAAAGAGCAGGTCCAGCTTTCATAAAATGGGGCCAGTGGGCTGCCACGCGACCCGATCTCTTCCCTAGAGACTTGTGTACTGAATTGTCAAAGCTTCACATGAAAGCACCTGAACATAGCTTTGCTTATACAAAAAAGACTATTGAGAAAGCTTTTGGTCGCAAGCTTTCTGACATTTTTGATGACTTCGAGGAAGAACCTGTCGCATCTGGAAGTATTGCTCAAGTGCATCGAGCATCTGTACGGTCTCGATACCCTGGTCGTCAGAATAAACCAATGCTGGTTGCAGTTAAGGTGAGGCATCCAGGAGTAGGGGAATCTATAAAAAGGGATTTTGAGATAATTAATATAGCTGCGAAAATCTCAAACTTTATTCCTGCCCTGAATTGGTTGAGATTGGATGAAAGTGTCCATCAGTTTGCAGTTTTCATGATGTCTCAAGTTGATCTTGCTCGAGAAGCTGCTCATTTGAGCCGCTTCATATATAATTTTCGCAGATGGAAGGATGTTTCGTTCCCGAAGCCTGTATATCCTCTAGTACATCCGGCTGTTTTGGTGGAAACATTTGAACATGGAGAAAGTGTTTCTCGATATGTTGATGAGCTCGAGGGGAATGAACGAATTAAAAGTGCTCTTGCCCACATTGGAACCCATGCGCTACTGAAGATGCTCCTGGTAACATATATGCACTCTTCTATTTCATCCCTGCTATCATCTTCATGCATTGTGATATAAATGTGACTTTACAGATATCTGCTCCCTTCTTATTTATAATCATACCTGCAAGGAAACTTCAGTTTGTCTTGCTTCATGTGATGAATTTACAGTCTATCTGGCTGATTATTGCATTGCGAAATAGTTCATGCCTGTTTACTAAATGTTACTTGTGGGATCTATTCAAAGACTACATCTATGATTCAATTTTTCGCTTTTGCATCATTGAGATTAGTTTCAAATTGAGATGGGCAGCTTAAAGCTGCCTCAAAGCTGCTGACTTGCAGTTTATTACTTGGTTCTTCTGTATTTATCAATGTAAAAGATAGGCATCCCAGGTAGCTTATATATGTGTATAATTGACTTCTGCGAGCTTTATGATCATTTGGCACCATTGGGTCGTGTTACAGCACCTTATTTATTTCTTGTAGGTAAGTGAATAATAATTTATGGAACTTGAAGATCAATTAGTTTGTAAAAGCATTTTCTTGATTCTTATTTGCATTGGGTTTTTTTCTGATGCTCTTTTATGGGATATCCGGTATTCAAGAGTTGGAACAGGCTAATCTCACACCTAAAAGAAATGGAGTTTAATTGATATTTTATACTGCCCTCATCCTCTCCTGCCCATGCATGTGTTTTTCTCAATATGACATGATATTCAGTCTCAGGGACCTCGTTTTGATTACTACAATGATGTCTTCGACTCTGCCTATTCCAAGGAAACAGAGAATGAATAAATAAATATGATTAGCAAGGTATAGGTTGTCCTGAGATTCTTTTCTACTTTGTCAGGTAGACAACTTTGTTCATGCAGACATGCATCCCGGAAACATCCTTGTTCGTGTAGCTCAGAGCAAGCCTTCTCGTAAAAAGCTCTTCAAAACCAAGCCTCATGTTATTTTCATTGACGTTGGCATGACTGCTGAACTTTCAAAGAGTGATCGTGTAAATTTACTAGAGTTCTTCACGGCCGTTGCCCGTAGAGATGGAAAAACTGCAGCTGAGAGCACATTGAGATTATCAAAGAAACAGAATTGCCCAAATCCAGAAGCCTTCATCCAGGTGAATAACTGCATTTTCATTCATTCATGCTAATTTCATATTACTTCATGATATTAGACACAAAATCTTAGATGTCGTCTTTTGTGTTGCTGGCGTGCTTGCCATTGAATGCCAATTTATACAGCCTTCTATCGCCAGCTAGGTAGATCAATATACCAAGGGGCTAAAAATTTCAAAAATTTCTTGAACTTTTATCATGCCTATGTCCCTACTGCACTTGTGAGGTGTTTTGACGTGATATGAAGTTCCGTGCAATCCACAATGTAAGAGATGAATTGAGAACATTAAACATGTGAATGAGAGCTGCTGCCTCTTTTGCTATTATCATTTGTTACATGCAGAAGCACTATAAAATTCATGGATACTATATTATAAAATCTAGAGTCATTTTTCCTCGCTGAACTACAGAAAGGAAATAATTATTATCCGGTCACAGATTAGGGATTTCTGATATGTTACTGGTATGGTCTCAAGTTTTCATGTTCAACCGTATAGATAATTTTCTAAATGCCATGTGCGTGATCTTCATTTGTTTTTGGTTTCTTCTGATATATTGCGTACTAGATGGCTACGTACTTATTTGGTTGTGTTTCTGAAACATATGCTTAAGGATCTTGTTTAGCTTATTGCTGTTTAACTTCCATAACTAGTCAATAGTATATTTCTCTTGGTACAAGTATTTATCAGCGACTTATTTGTCCATACCTCTTTTGTCGTACCTCCTATATGGTAGGAAACAAAAAAAATTGTCTCGTTTGTTAAGCTCTTCGAGTTCTTTAACTTAAACAGGAAGTGAAAGAGTCATTTGACTTTTGGGGCACCCCTGAAGGAGATTTCGTCCATCCTGCTGAGTGCATGACGCAATTACTCGAGAAAGTTCGGCGTCATAGAGTGAATGTTGATGGCAATGTTTGCACTGTTATGGTGACAGTTCTAGTCCTTGAGGTAATCTCCTGTTTAGTTTTCAATGTTTCAAAATGTTACCCCTTTTCTGAATATGTTAAGACATGCCTCATCTTGGCTATATCTGTGTGTCATCCATAGTTCAGTTGAAAACTTTAAACCAAATTATATTTAGCTATTGTTCAATTTAATTTATGAAGTACATAATGCCTTTCAAAGGATGGTATTTTCTGGAGGATTTGTTTCCTATTATGCTATTGCCAACTGTAGTTTTTGTTTTTCGGCTTTTGTTTTATAGGGTTGGCAGCGGAAGCTGGATCCAGACTATGATGTGATGCATACACTGCAAACACTGCTTCTTAAAGCTGACTGGGCGAAGTCACTTTCTTATACAATCGAAGGACTAATGGCTCCGTGAATGGTCTTCGACACCTCTGCCTATTACCGCATAACAATTTTTGAGAATGTAGAACACTTCAATTGTACATCAGCCCACATATTTATATAGTGCTTTTTATATAATTCGTTGACATCTTCTGCACTTCCCAGCTGCAAAGTTTTGTAAGGATGTATTCATTACCCGAAAACCATTTGGCCAATAGGGCTTACCACTCGAGGTAGCAAATAAACGCCTGTGATTCTTCGATATATTATTTTCACAGCTGATATTCAAGATTAACCTTGTTTTTTCTCCTATATTCTTGCCCATGTTATATTGCAGAGCGGGGTTGCAGAACATAGATGAGGCAGTTGAAGGAAAGAGTCTGTTTTAAAAGGCAAATTCTAAATGTGGAATTCTATTTGGTTGATGAGAACTTCGATTTTCGGAACGTCCACCACACGCGCACACACACACGCTCGCATTTCTCTCTTTATACATAGTACATATCGTTAAGAGGAGAATTCTTAAGTAACCGAATCTTTTCCGCAGAAAATTATTCTGTGAGACTATTCGTCATGTTTTTAGAATTCACCGTTGATTATTCATATTTTGTTAGAGCTTATTGCTTACAACTTAACGTTTATATGAAGCAGAAGTTTGCAGATAGATATTTCAAACTGCGTGGTGAACCCACTTCAGCATACAATTCCCTTACAGTAATAGTGTGAAATTATACGTTCTCTCTTTTTTTTTTTTTGGTTTACAAAAGGAGAACTAAAACTAGAGATCCTCGTCCAAGAGCTGACCATCTTCCTCCGGTGTCTGTCCGGAACATCATGCTTGGTACTTGCTGATCCTTCATAGTCAAGGCGTAAGCACACGTGTTTCCTTCATGCTTGATATGGCCAAATTTTGTGTCCCACGGCATGTGAAGCAAACGCCTGCAATCATCGATAATTTCTCCCAACAGATGTTTATCTATATCAGCACGTTTAACGAGTTTAGTAGCAATCTCTGAGTCCACTTTTCGGACACTCATCATTGAATTTCCTTCTCCACACAAGAACTATATACTTACAGCAACTGTCACACAAGCCCCGTGCGAACTGCGCCGACATTTTTGTTGAAATGATCCATGTATACTTGGACGAAGTGATCTCATTTATGTACCTCAATTTTACAATTATAATATTTAAGATACCATCACATTACCATGGCTTCACTACACTGTGAGATGCAGACATCCAAAAAGACGATCAGAAAAAGGAAATGTTTCGATCTGCAAGCATCCTCGGAATATGTCAGCTATCATGACCGAGACATTCTCAAAGTCCCGAGGTATATTAGCAGCTCCTGGAAATCATAATGCGAGTTCAGTTACCCCTTAGTCTGAGGTACATAGTTTATTTGTCACTGTTTTTTTTTTTGGTGAAGAGTTTATTATCACTCTGAATTCTGAAATCAGCAGGAAACAACAGAAATAACAAATGTCATGCAATTGAATATCTCAATGCAATATATTTATTGACTTATAAGAAAATGAAGAAGCAATGAATCAACCAATGCCTTGCATTTACATGCAATTGATAGACGATGGAGAGGGGGGACTAGAACTAAGTTTATAACAAATGAAGATATAGATGTGTTACCAGTATCTAGATAGAGTCACTTACAGAGGGAGAATGATATGAAGGATTTCGAGTAATCCTAATCCACCCAATGGGTAAAGATTTGAAGTTAAAACGTGCTTCCATCAGTTTATCATCAATCCTGGACCATGTAAAGTTGGTATACAATATGAAACATGGTAAATTACTTTTGAAAAAAAAAAAATAACAAGGACACACGGTAATCTTGATTTCTATTGATAAATATGCTCAAGTTAGTAACATTTTACGAGTATGGCTTGCACAGACGACCTAACACATTAGAATGGTGAAGATCAGAGGGGAAGCCATGAATGGTCCAAGATCTTGTGTTTCTATTAACTCTTTTGCTTATAAATCTCCACATCATGTGTCTATGACTAGTTTAACAAAAATAAACCCCAAGTCTAGAAGATAAGTTCTAGAGAAGTACTTGCTGCACATCTGTAAGGTTGTTTAAATCTTCAATTGCTGAACTAATTCCATGGAGAGCCATTTTTCTCACCTGCAAAAATGCCATATTCCAGAGTTCATGCCCTCTATACACGCACGGAGAGGATAAGTATTGCTAATAGGGATCTTTTAGATCCTACCTCAAGCATGGCTTTGTGACAAACCGGAAGAAGATGAATTTCATCAGTCAATTGAATGCACTGAGTGGCATTTTCAGGTGAGATGAACTCCAAAACAACATTGACACATGACTGGAAAAGTGACAGAGCTTGCAACAGTAAGAAGTTGCACATTTTTATCTTAGAAACACAAACTTCATAGACCATAATAAAAAGGCAGCAGTCACCTATCCACTAATTTAGCATTAACTTAAGAACCACCTTCTTGTGATGGAATTACTGGGTCAACTGAAATAGGACTAAGAAATTCTACTCTCTCCATATTTTCCTTAATAAACTGGTGCCAGCTGGCTGGCTACAGAGGTTAAAATCATAACATACACAAGATTTCTCCAAATAGAAACTCTATTTATACTGACACATGCAGTGTTACGGCGCATAAATCACACCCAAAACAAGAATAGAGATAGAATGTAAAGCTAATGTGAGAGAAGTTCTACCTTGATTTTTCTGATTTGATATGGGCATCCAGCAGGAATGAAGATAGCTTCTCCAGGACATTGCTCAAAGGTCCAAGGTTGAATATCTGAAAGCAGTGAAATCAAGCTATACTTAAGCATTTCTTCCTAATCATAGAAGGAGCAGGGATGTAAAATACTTACCAAACTCCTGTTTAAGCCTCAGTTTGTGATATGCATCAAGGAAAAAGTTTTGATCAAGAATTGGATGAACCTGTTCATATGTAGATAAATTGATAATTAGTGCTACAATGCAGTTCTGTAGCAAGAGATTTCCTTTATAAGTAACCATACATGGTTTGAGTAGCTGGATGTAGAGCTTAGCTCATTAGAGTGTCTCTTGAGGTACTCTAGAAGTTTTGGAACATCTTGTCTGCGGAAAATGTCCCACCGGGCACCACAAGAATCAGTCTTTCGCTTATCTTCACTAGAACAGGAGCTTTCTATGTCTTCTTGAAAAATTTCATCAGAGTCTTCAGATTTTTCAATACTTCCACAGCAAAGTATTGATGCCTCAGCATCAGATTCGCTGTAATCAGATAAATTTCCATTTTCAACCCTCATTGTTTGTTCTTTACGGGAATCACTGGAGTAAGAAGGAATATTTTCAATTCCATTGGACATGTTCATTTTTTCCCCAACATCATGCAAGCCTGATTCGCCTGTGTCTTCACTCTGCAAAGATGATTTACCTTTCTGATCACTAGAACTGCTTAATGACTGCCCATGATGACGATCACGAGCTTTGTGCTTTTTCATTAAATTTTCTATTTTACAAATCTGTTCTGCTGAAACTGGAACATCTGTAGCATGAGCGAGAATATTAACCTGAAAAGCCAATGGAGGAAGTTATATGCATATTTCAACTTTAAACACTAATAAATGAAGTTCTTCAACGATCTATATTTCAATGTCAAAAGGGATTACCAAGAGCAAGCGGAAATGTAGATACAAGGAAAGGAAATCCAGTGTATATCCAACGAAAACGTACCGTATCATGTGATTCATAGCACAATTTTGACAAAAATTCAGCCTGCATTAGCTCCTCCGGACCACCATATGAAAAATATACACAGGGACCTAAGTCGGGCATTGGTAATTCCTTCGGTAACTTCACACCCACATTCAAAAGGCCAGACACAGGATGAATGTACTCCTGAAGCGGTAAAGCATTTAAGATCTCATCATAATGGATTGGAAACTGTTTTTGAAATAAATGGGAAGAAAGCCAAGCTTTAAATTTTAGAACTTTGTGCTGCATGCTTGCATGTGTTCTCTTTTCCAGTGATCCCATGAATATCCGTTTCCTATCAATTTCTACCTGCAATAGCATATTATTTGCATTTATATGAATATAAAGTGAAAATTGAAAATTGAAAAGAGAAAAGAGGAAAAATCGCCAGATGGAATACAAGATAGCGAAGATGCGAAGGAAGACATATAACTGACCTCACACCAATCTGAGCAATTAGTTGCCTTTGTGCCATTCTCATTACAAGATTCAGAGCTCTTATTCTCCATATAAGAACAAAACATGATAACTGGATCCCAGTGCAGATTTGAGGTGCTCTGAAGCACGTTTCGAACTATAACAGGGTGGCCTTTACCCCAGTGATTCTGGAAATGCTCAAGGGATTCTTGATGAAGATCCTTCACAGTAGGACAGTACAGATAGTTATCACTGAAACCAGCTCTCCTAGATAGTTCTCTCTGTGGCTTTTCTTCACCATCTTTAGAATCAATGTCATTACACAGCAAGCATTGAGAAACATCTGCAGTTTCTGGAAAGTGGTAGCTGCACAATATTTCTTCAGCTTTAGCTTCTAGATCTCTAGTCCAGGTAAAAGGATATATACATCTTAAATCAAGGAGGCTATCACCACAACCTCCAATATTTGGTGGTGGGCAAGGGATACTGCCATCTGCATTAGCTTCCCAGTTTTCCAAGGAGCTATGAGACAGACAGGGTAGCCCCTCAGAACTTTGCCTAGTAATATTCTGCTTAAAGGATAGCTCATCACTGGATGAATATATTTTCCTTTTCTTGCAACGTTTGAGCTTAAAACTTCCATATGAACTGTTTCGAGAAAGCTCCCGGCAACAACTTAAGCAAAGATTATAAGAACAATTTGAGCAGGTCCTATGGTAGTCCACAATGGAAGTTTTGCATCTGTTGCTGCTTGAGAACACCATAGGCAACAGTCACTAAAAGAGAGTCATTTGGCTGTTTTGAGTACATAGGTATAATGCAGTAGAAACAGAACTTACCAACACCTTAACGTGTAAAAAGCTAATTTAGTTTGTGGAATCTGGAGTTTGGACTGTTCTTTTCCTGTTGCAGGTATACTTCAACATCAAATAAAGAAACCAACTCACTGATACTGGCTGAGCTTAAATAGTGTCCATACCTGTTATCTTAGCTTCTATTTCAAGCTCAATGCTCTGATCAAAATTTATTTGTTTCAACACAGGAAGAAGCATGTAGACTAGATAGTGAAGCAACTGTATCCTATTAAGCTTCCTTTTACCTTTATAACATTCCTGGAAGAAGGGGTTGTGGAGAATAAATAAATCTATGTCAGATGCATATTCTAGAAACCAAAGTTCAGAAATTCAGTATTTCTCATTCCAAACCTTATGGTTATTGGCCCTGTATTGCTGTTTCATGCAGAGCTTACAGCTACAAGTTCCCCTACAGGCAGGACACTTCATCTTCACTTCTTGCTTCTTGAAAGACCTAAATGAAAGTCAAACGTTATAAGTAGTTTGCCTATCATTATAACTTATGTCAATGCAGAGCACAAACTCATGTACGGTTCTAGCTGTGAATCTCAAATTCAGATGTTGTATTGTTAGATCCTCCTTGTCTGGTTTTTGAACTTCTCAGCTTCCAATCCCGATATAAAAGTTTCTACTTAGTTAGACAAACTGTACTTTTGAAGAACTTTATCGCCCTTTTTAACTGTCTAACATCCAGGAACTTGATTGCATACCACATCAGAGGGATCAATACTTATATTTATGGGGTGATTAAATATGATCTCGCTCATCAGTTATCAGTAATTTCTACACGTGCTGTAAATGTATATTCCATTAAAGAGTGCCTCTTACTAGTATAGATCAATCTCAGCTGGTTCTACATTACAAGTTTCTTCACCTTGTATATTGGTTGCTTTGGGACCAGTTAAAAGCCATGGATACCAAAAACTCCTCCTTTGAAGATGGAAAACGTAAAAGTTAAACCAGAAGATGTACTGTCTAACAATTTATATTGTGTGGTCAATATATTTATCAGGATCAACTTGCAACAAGGAACTGATATGTCTAATATCTCATCTTAGCATTAGATCATTCTTATTAGTACATCAGCACCAGGTATATTTTTTCCATTACCCACAGAGAAATAGATTTTATATTTTAGTTGTAAAAGCCTCGATCAAGTTCTTATCACTGTCCTGCATAGACTTAATAGTCTGTGCAAAAGCGTCAATCAAATTCTTATTACAATCCTGCATAACAAAATTGACCTCTCACAACAGAACAGGTTAACTTCACCAGTGAACATCGCACAACCTTTGGATGATTAACCTAACACCATCTAATTGAATAAATCAGTAATAGGATTCTTTTAAACAAACTCGAGTAAAGAATGTCACGGAATGAACACATGTAATATAAACAGAAGATGAACAAATGATTTTTGTATCAGGATGAAAAGTGAGAAATATGCACTCAGAACTGCAGTCTGCAGATATGCGAAATCTGATAACAGAGTAAGATAAGAACAACAAACCTCTCTTTAATACATTCCATACAAAAGAACCGTTTCCTGCAACTCAAGCACCTGATCACGCAACGATATTTAACTTCTCTACACCAATGGCATTTCTTTATTTTCTTTTTCTTCACATTCTTGGCAAATGGTACGACCTATTCCACAATCAAGAACATCAGTATCAATCTCTCTGATAAGCAACAACATGTTTATCATTTGGATATTCAAATACGAAAAGCAAGATAACAACCTGCATGGAAGTAATTGGGAGTGGTTCAATATTTTTCGATCGAAAATGTCTTTGCAGAACCGAACTACTATGCGTATCCACCCCTAGTTTCACATCCAAAACATCGTTTTCACGAAGTTTCTGCCAACTCGGAGGTGGTTGCGAAATAGCCATAACTCCATAAGGCAAAACTCTCGTCTCATCGCCAATTGCATTTTCCTTCAACTCTTTCTCCTTCTTCTTCTCCACCTGCCTCTGCAGAAAAACTCTAATCAATTCCAGCTGCAAATCACCTCTTTTCCACTTCATCCTCTTCAAAGTCTCATCCAACGCCTCCGATACACGCCTCGTCTCCGCCTTCAGCGCTGGAATTTGCGTTCTCGGAACCCTAGAACTACTCTCTCCGTTAATCTTTTCCTTCTTCTTGATTTTTCTTTCGAGTTTGATGGAGTCCGGAACTTTCTGCTTGTGCTGACGATGTTTGCCTTGAAGATAGTGAATGTCGCACATCGTTTTTCCGTCCATCGCTCTCCGCTTGCATCGCCATTTCCGGCCGTCGGTTCGCTTGCAACGGAGGTGCTCCGGCGGAGGATCCTTCTCTCGCATTGTTCAATATTTTTCCGAGAAATTCTGAATCATGGAAAATGTAATTAGAATTTCTGAGGAAAATGAGAGTGATCAATGGAATTATAATAGGGTTTCAGAAGTGCGTACGTGTGTATTTGATTTGTATTGAGAAACGAGATATAGAGACAGGAGAGAGTCGTACAGTGTAACGCTTCAGTATTGTCACATGTGGAAATTGGAATATATTATGTATGATACTGCCACTTTTATACAATCTCAGACTGTCCGTTTCTGTAGCTCTTCTACCGTATACACACACGCACACAACTTTGCAAATACCTGTATACTGTATGATGGTGTATCTGTGTATTTATGTTTGTGAAGAAATTCAAAGATAATGCATTTTCCAGATCAATTTGGAGAAACTCTGTGCAAGTCCAGAAAGCGTGCGAGCCTCGTTCGATTTAGGGTGATCGATGAAAACGCTAATCTGATATCACATTTTTGTTTTCTGTGGCAATTAAGTTCTCTGATTCCTTGGATTGGAAATTTCCATATTGTAATTAACTAGAAGGATCAGTTTGTTTTTTTTCGATTATTGAAGTGTTTCATGTATCTGTTTATTTGACTTCACGTATTATTTTCAAGAGTTTATAATGTTTTTATGTGGGGGATAGAATTGTAATAAGATCACAGCGATTTTATTATTTGATGAGGTGTGGATCGTAATGTATTTCGTAAGAAAGAATCTTGTCGGTTTTGTCATTTGTCATTGATCAGAAAAACAGTAAATGAGGTACTTGTAATCTGTATGCGCAGTTATTTGATACTATTTTAAATTTTTAGTATTTACTTTTTACGTGAAAGAATTGCTTTATGGATCCTCTTCATTATTGTGAATCAGCCCTTTGTAAATCTTCCCACGTTTTTCTTGGTGTCAATTTGACTGATTTCTCCTCTTCATCGATTTTAGGCAATGTGCATACCGTGGTAACAAGATAAGTGTAATTTGATCCATTAAATATGTCCTGCTAAAAGCCAGCTATATGTAATGAAGCCATTCAAATCCTAGTAACATTTTGTTCAATTATAACAACAGATACACAAGCTTCTGGTACATTTCCAACCCCAGAAAAAATAAAAAACGTACATAAAACAACAAAGAATAAACTCTACAATTTCTAGTTAAAGGTTTAACCTATGTTCATGCCTACCCGGTCGTAAAACTATTGACAATACTATTTAAAAAAGAGAAAAACTTTTTGAAAATTATGTACAATAGGCCTATTTTTTTCGAAGAAAAGTTTTGCCCTGTGCATCTTCATTTACATATCGCAGAACTTCATTCGGAGGGATGTGCCGCCAAATTTGAGGCTTCTTCAATTGATGTCCCATTTGTGCAAATCTGTCAGCAGCCCTATTGCCCTCCCTATAAATATGTGTGAAAATACAATTTTTAATTTCTGGTATGATCAAATTTATACGCTTTACATGCATCTGTACTTGCTTACATTTCACCGGTTTCCTTTGGGCAATAATGTCAACAAGACTCTTGGAATCTCCTTCTAGCCATATATCACTCCACCCGTTTTCTAACACAATCTCGAGGCCTCTCAAAAGGGCAGCCATTTCTGCTATTGTGCTATTGCTTTGTCCAATGGATTCGGCGTATCCAAGCAGAAATTCAGCGTTATGGTTTCTGAATATGCCTCCAATGCTGGATTTTCCGGTCTTGCATTTGCATGACCCGTCGTAGTTTAACTTTGTCCACCCCTTTTCCGGTTTCTCCCATGTCACGTTTATTGATTTCTTATGCCAGTTCCTGAATAAAACTCGAACTGGCTGGTGGGTCGATATTCTGTGACAAAATAATCTTGAAACTATCGGCATGATCTCGTTATACGTTGTATGTTCAAAGTTTTAAGAAGAAGTTGATAACACAAACTGATTTAAACTTAAGAACAATGATGAATATGTTACGTGTTGGTAGAACACGATTTTTTTCATGCATTTTGAGCTGGAAAGTTTGAGTAGAGGATAAGAAAGGTAGTTTGAGAATTTCATAGATACAAGGCAAGGAGAAATACATGGGAAGAAACTGACGGGATTTCCTAAAGGGAAATCTGTGTTTATTTTCTGTTAAGAATATATACAAGAGGAGACTGAGTGGACTTCATTTTTAAAGCATTCTGACCATTGTTTTTATTAACTGTTTGTTTTTATTCCTTGAACCATGGTAATTTGGAGTTTAACCGTCTATTTATCACAAGCCAAGAACTTAGGCTTTAATTGGATGACACTCCAATCTCCAAAAAAATATTTTTCAAACATTTTTTCTCCCAAAAATACGTTTGGTTGGAATATCATGAGAATTTTTTTGAATAAAAATCTCAAAGTTTCTATGAAAAATTCTTGGAAAAAAAGAAAAAAATACATTTTTACTATTCATGATTTGACAGTTTATTCATCAATTAAAAGGGTTTGGTCCGGCTATTGTTCAACACCGAAAATCAAATTAATTACATATTCTAATGTAAAATAATGTAACGAGCAAAATAAGATTCATTTTGCCTATTTTTTTATGACTAAATTCATGAATTTGACTAAGATATGTTTATGAAAAATTATATTTAAACATTAATATAAACAAACTTTCACAATAAAAAACACATCACATCAACCATAATCATTACATATTTTTCTCTAAAAAAAACTCATCCAACCACATTTCTAACACAACATTTCTTATCTCTAAAAATCTTTTTTCTCACTTTTGTCATGAAAAAAAATTCTCCCAGATGGATATGTCATCCAATTAAGCCCTTAGGCATTGGTTTTACACTTCTATTCCAAGCAGTAAAAGGGTAATAATTTGCATAAATAGTAGCACTAATTACTTGTTTGTCTTGATACAAGTCAAATGTGTTACAAATTTTCTATTTATTAAAGTAAGGCGAGAAAATAAGACTTCTTAAAATAGCGTGCCAAATTAAGGCGAAACAGAAGCGGAGGCATATAACTATGAAACATTTTTTCAACTTTAAGGATGATTAACTGAATTTTGTATACACAATATTACAAAGATGGTGTACTTTAAGACAATATTGGTGGCACATAAATAATTGGAAACTTTAGTTCCTACAAAGTCTTGTTTCCCTTGTGTATGAGCATGACGCGAAACTATGATTCTTTTTATAATAAATAGAAGTCGTTTCTCCGTGCTTAGAACTTCCCATTACCGATAATCCACAACCAATCAAGAGCAACACCCGAAAATATGCCTCCAAGAAGAAATAGTACAAGCAAATTACCTAACGCATTCTGCTCTGGTGCCTACAAGGTACATAGAAAAATCATCATCCATTTTATGGCCATAAAGTTATAAAAAGAGGGAAAAAAGGAAAAAAGACGATTGATTTCTATGCATTTATGGATTGTTATTTCAACATACCTTATAACCACCCTTAGGAGCTGTTGTGAGCACACAGACAGTGAGATAACCGTTTGTTAGGCCTAGAAAAGAGACTAAAAATATCATCCACCCTTGGTCTCCATACTTTGCAGTGAAGTAGAAAGCGGGGACGAGCAAGAAACGTGACAATGATGCAATTAAGAGACCTTTCCGAGATTCCAATTTAATGCATTCAATAAGTGGAACATATCTTCCAATAAGATCCAACACATTGTACATTGCTATAAGGACAACTGCGTACCTATACATATAAAGAAATTAAGATCAATTGATTTTTCCAATCAAGGAGGTTAATTTTGTTAAATTCTAATAAATAACATTGATATGCTTACGCGTACTCATTACAACTTACCAAGAGCCCAGTTGGTGGGATCCAGTGTTTTCGAACAAGAATCCTGGGAAAATTGATAGCGTGAGTACGTATATCAAGTATAGGTCCATTGCATAATCGATATTTTGAAATAACAATTGCTTGGTGGTTAACCGGTCGTGTTTAGTATCATCAACCTGTAATAAGAAACGAAGTTTTCTTTTAAAATTTGAACTAGCAATTTAATATGAATTGAACTTCACTGAATTTCACAAAAAAGTCTTTTTACTGTTTCATTCTCTTTGGTTTGAATCCCAGCAGCAGCAAGATCAGCTGAAACTGTTTTGGATCCTTCTGAAGCTGCCTTTTTGCGGAAGTACTTCACGATAGGTAGTTTACCGAAGACAAATGCATATAGAAGTATACATAGAAACTCGAAGAATGTTGAGATGGCGAGAAACAACACTGAAAAAATCATCACAAAATGGGCATAAATATTTTTCGTTCTTAATTAGTTTGAAAAATCGAAGTCAACTAAATACTTATAGGATTGTTTGTGAGAAGAGGAACTTACTAACTCCCTTACGTAGACCATTATCAGTTTTATCGAAAGCTGCCTTTGTCATAAGCCTCAAGCCAGAAGTTAGAGCCCCGGATGCGGCCAAACCAGCAAAGAATGACTACAAATTCAGACAAGGACACCGGTAAACATAGTGTTTTGATTGTAATCTTAAAAGTTGTGAGAAATTGAGAAGTAATTGGAAGTAAATATTACTTGCATGAATTCAGGAAGCATGAAAGATAAATCTCCAACCATGCCGCCTTGAACATGGGCATCTGCAATTCCAAAAGCAGCAACGAAAACACAAATTCCGATATAATTTCCGATTCCTCCCTTGCCTGATGTGGCTAGATCTATCTGGTAAAGCAGATATTCAATATTAGATAACCGAAAAAACAAAAGAATGAGATTTGTTCAAACATGGTTTGAGATTGTAACTTACCAACAGAAGTGCAAAAGTACTTAAGGTGAAAAGAATATATCCAAACAAGTTTCGCTTTCTTGTATCGATCTTTGCCTCGTTGTATGCAAGTATTAACATGGATCCAAGTGCAAACGGCTGATATACGAGGGTAAGTACCCTTGCAGGATGATAATTCTAAAAAAAATAAAAATAATAATACCATAAATTTTTCGTAGTTATATAAAGGTGACTATAAAGTCTATAATTGGGTAGTTGGTGTCAAAGAGGAAAGAATCTATATCAGCGTCGAAATGAATCTATGACAGCAATATTTTCATAGCATATATTTCCAAAAAATAAATTAATTTGTGAAAACAAAAAAAAATCTCAAAATAATTGTGTCACGCACAATAAAAACAGAACCATCTGTATGTATATATGGAGATGCTTACTGGAAACAACTGATAGTAGTAATCTCCTATAGTTAGCATACTATTCCAAGACACGAGGGATCCCAATCCAAGAAACCAACAAACCACAATAGCCTTAAATCTTCCCTGCAAATTTTAACCAAGAATATAAAAATGCATTAATTTACAAAAAAAAAACATTCTTTCTGGCAGAAAACTTTCCGTGGAAAAAACAGTTAATTAACACTACAAACCTCAAGCCTGGTGGGATTTGAGCTTCCATTTGAATCGTCTAAATTAGTCATGGTTGTTCCTCCACAGAAACTGAAATTGGTCCAATACGCAGAGTGTTCAAACGGCCACGGCCACTTTTTCAGTGGAGATGAGATATCTATGGATAAACAAAATCCCACGGAAAGAACTATTTTTTAAATCATATGGCACATGGAAATAATAAATTAATTCTAGCGCACACGTTTAAACGCAAAAATAAGTCAAGACTAAGCTGCCAACTGGGATAGGATTCTTGAAAACAGAAAAGTAGAGTTAATACCTTAATAATTATCTTTTCAGGAAAATTCAAAGGGCCCTAGCTCTAGCCTAAGAATAATGAAACACAGCGCTTAGAAGAGTAATTGTGGGTCTTAGTCAATTAAAGATTCATATAAGCCTGTTTTATCAGATTCCGTTTAGATACACCCACACTGACCTATACGTCCACATTGTGTGAACTAGGGTGAAATAATTGCTTTGAATGGATGGGATGTAATCATGTAACGTGGTGCTGCTGTTGAATATCTTATCTTAGAAAGCGTGGTCTAAAGAATCTCCCAATCTCCATGCAGTAAGTGGTTTTCTTTTTCTTAATTGTCGGCTAAGATGAGACTTTGTGTTTGGCACGAGAAATAAGAAAGCAATGAATGAGACACTTTATCAATTCATTTTTTTGAATTATCCTACGGGTGCTCGTGCCTACGCGCGGAGACTGGACAATTTTTCTGCTCGTTGGTTACCCCGGGAAATTCTCATCTCAACCATCACCACTTCTTATACAAACTTTAATTATTAGGATTGTTTATCTTGTGATTATATTGATCTTTTTTGTTTTAAAGAACTTCCAATGTATTATTGTTAGGACTACGTCTTGCATTTATTATATAGTAGTGTAGCTCACATAGGAAAAATTGTAGTCCGCTCATAATTTTCTCGTACTCAAATTTATTTTGAAAGTGAATGACTAATCATTAATCTTTTCATTTGAATTCGGAAAAATAGCTTAGACCCCACTTTTTCTTTTGAGTGAATCGATTCACCAAATTTTATTAGGTTTAGAACATAGGAGAGAAGGTTGGAGTCAATTATTTAATTTTAGTTTTATTTAATTACTGATTAGGTTAGGCTGAGTTAGGTATATTTTAATGGAAGAGTCGTGGTTCATGTATAAAAGGAAAAATTCTATTCCAAACCCGTTTTGTTAGCACCTAAGTATATTTAACAATGAGAGTGTATTATATTTACCATATAATTGGTAAGTTATTTTAAAAAATATACATAAGTTTGACAGAACCAAAAACGGACTAGAATTTCCCGTATAAAAAAAGTAAAAATTGACGTTACTTCCCGGAGTTGTATGTCTTTATTTTTGGTGTATCTGCCAAAGCGGTATTCTCTTTTCATATGGTTTTCTGTTTGTATTTTTCTGAAGAAAGAAAGTCAAAGGGTCATTTTCTGAGCATATAATTTAATTGGAAATCCAAACAGAAAAGTACAATTTAAGATTCCGTGAATCATTCATCATTTGATGCCACTAGGGCTGTCAATTAAACCAATGAGATGTCAACTAAACGAATCTCATTCAGAACTCAAAGTGTAAGGACCTAACATTCTTGAACAAATAAATGAAACTTAAACAACTTTTTTTTAATTGATTAATTGTGAATTTCGGTTCAAGTTCGGCTCCATAAGTAAAACAGATAAAATATGAGCAAAAAAATGAGTTACTTGAGCTCAATCAATACGTGTTCAACTCAATTAAATTTCATTCAAGCTCAATTTGATTAACAAGTTCAAATACAATTTTTGAAACTTTTCTTTGTCCCATCTGAATTTATTTGTACACACCTCTATATATAAGTAAATACAATAACAACTTTTTTTTTATACCATTACATTTTTTTGATAAACAATTTTTTATATACAATTACATTCAATAACAATTGAGTAAAAGATAGGGACAATGTCACTATTAGTCGGAGTCCCTCAACTTTACGTTTAGAATCGCTTTGGTCTTTTAATTTCTAATTGCGTCGATTGAGTCCCTCAACTCAACAATTTGTTTCAATGTGGTCAGGAAAGTTGGTCACGTGCCACACACATGTCATGTTTTATTAATTACGAAATTCGATTTTGCCATTTAATTTGGTCATGTGCGTGTCACATGACCAATTTTTTGGCCAAATTGACGGGAAATTGAGATGAGGGACCACGCTAAAATAAATTGTTGAGTGGAGGGACTCAATCGATGTAATTAAAAATTGAGAAACTAAAATGATTCTAAATATAAAATTGAGAAATTAATAGTAACATTACCCCTAAAAGATAACAACGAGAGTACGAGACCGCTCAAGTTAGCAACTTTGGTCATAGATTTAACAGGCCCTAAGCCCAATCAGGTTAGAGCTTCACAGCTCAATAAGCCCAATAGTAAAAGTCGTTGGTCTTTATGGATAGCCCAATATCAAAAGTCGAGTATAATTATATTGCGAAGCATATTACCTTTTAGCGTATGATTTGCTTTAACAAAAGTCGCTTAATGATTGTCATAGTCGTGCCACTAACTTGCAATAACTTACATCAATCAATATAGGTCCATATCTGTGTCACAAAATGACGACTCCATTTTTCTTCTTCATTTATTTCTACTATTGTTTGTAGGTATACAAAGTGACGTGCAATTGATTTTCGGCTTTTGATGAACTTATTCTGTCTTACCACTTCTTTAAGAGTCTACCAAATAATAAAAACAAACATTTAATTCAGAAAAAAAGTAGTATTATATGGGAAACTATAAACTTTACGACAACAAATTTAGATGATTTTCTTTTCTTTTGGTTTTTTTAAGAATTCCAAAGTAATTATGATTAGGGGTATTTGTGGTGAGATTTCAATTCATTCTAGTTAATTTAAAACCATATTGACATGTGCGATTTTGCGGTAGAAAAATCTCAAATTCCTAATTTGAAAAAAAAAATTAATGGGAATGGTTTTGAGCTGTTTTGGGTGATTTGCAATTTTTAACTAATAAAAAATAAAATAATATATATTTCACGATAATAGCGAAAAAGTATTAATCTTTTTGAAGTTAAAATTTTCATATAAAACTAAAAATATTGGACAAACTCATCCTATTAATAGAAAAATTAAAGTAAAATACAAAAAGTAACAGCGGTTCGATTCGGTCCAAAGCCGCTATCAAACCGAATTGACATTGCGGTTTTCTTTAAAAATCTAGACCCTGATTTGAATAAAAAATTTACCAAAATAATTTGTTACGATTCAATTACATCGTTTTTACGAAATTATTGTTATGCTCTAATAATGATGGTTTAATTTTCATACTAACCTTTCAACACCAGATACCTTTTTGCACGTTTTCTATTCCAAGACACATGGATGATAATTGGTAGCTTCCGGAGTTCAATTTTCAAGCACATATTCACCACAAATAGTGTTAAAATATGTGTGGGATCTATAAAAAAATATATAAATATCTATATGTATATATTTTATTATATTTTAATAATTTGTGTAGTGAATTTGAGAGTTGAACTCTCGAAATCACCAATTATCGGAGGCTAGGACACATGATACTTTTTTTAATAAAAATTTAATCAACAAAATTGTCAATATACAGGCAGTTGAAATAATTATAGAAGTCAAGTAGTCAATAGCTTTTCCCTGGAGACAATAAGATTAGTGGACGCCACGTCGTTGAGGGCCCCTCAGTAGGTTGACAGGCTTGGGCTAAGCTTCTTTTGTAGATACTAGATAGCCCCCACCCCCGAACCCCTCCTCACAACCTACCAATTCTCTCTATTTCTCCGCCAAGTTGCGGAAATAATTTCGACTTTCATTTCATATTCTTTTTAGCTAAGTAAAATTGAATGACAATTTAGCGGTTCCAGACTTGATCAATTAGGTGCTGGGCCCGGCCCAAAGCGCTCAATCAAGCGGTAAGTCCGTAACTTCTTCTATGTTTTTTATTCTGTTTCAGCTCTTTGCTTATTTTTCTTTATTTACAATTATTGTCACATCAATTTTACTTGTGGTATCTGCCACTATTTGTGTTCTTCTGTTGTTTTTGGTTTAGTTTTTTGTTTTATCTATATATTGCAATTTTGTTGAGTCAGTTTAGTTAGCACGTCCAAGGATTGTTTGTTGGTAGGAAGAGTAAGTAGTTTTAGGATGTGTTTGGATTGAAGGATTTAAAATTTATATTCTTCAAATTTGTTGAACAAAATTATTGAGTTTGTTTGAATGATTTTAAGTTATAATGAGTCTCGAATCCTTTTGAACTTATTTTAAGTTATTTTCTTAATTGAATGTTTAAAAATTTCAAATTACTCTAAATCATTTATTCAATTGAAAGCAATTGAAATCCTTTTTACAAATCCAAATTCATTCATCTAAACACAACCTCCAAAAATGTTTTCAGAACTGGCTTTCTGCCTTACACCACCACCCGTAAGAGACTCAAAAGAATGGCCCACAAGCCATCTTCTGTATATGATGCATCTTTTCTTTTTCAGTTTGAGCTGTCAAATATATTAAAATCAAATAAAATGTTTTTTATTCATGTCCAAAAAAGATATTTACATTTATTATATATATATATATATATATGTGTCATGTGATATGAGCACTAAAATAAATATATAGTCGTTATCATTGACCCAACGCTGAAGATATTTAATGAACCCCGCCCAAAAAAGTTACGAAGAATACAGATACTTTTATTACTTCTTTTTCTATGTGAAAACAAGGGCTATGTTTTAATATGTTTCCAAATCCAATTTGATCCAAAATTTGATTCAACTGTGTTTGATTAATACAATTTTGCACCAAAAATATATTACTTTTTTGATCAAGAAAACACAATAATTACTTATTTAAAAATCTACAACTCATTTATTATCTTCTAGTCTTGTCTCTTTTCTATCTTAACTTTCAATCATTAACTAATTATTAACATATAAAAATTTTATGATTTGACTTCTACAATCATTTTTGTTCCCAAACCAAATACTATCTCACAAAAAAATAAAATAAATCAAAATACCAACTTTCAAAATAAAACTAAATACAATCTCATCAAATATCTACATATTCCATAAATTTATCATCAATAATTCTCAACAAAATATCATCCTAAAATATAACCCAACATAGCCAAGAATTTTGAAAAATTTCCACAACAATTTTAAGTTTGCTTTAATTTTTAATTTTACTGACCATTGTAACAAACTTCACAACAGTTATTTCCCGCCTCCACTACCCCCAATATTCTGCACAACTGTCGCCCCCTTACACATTTTTCATACGGATTGTAGAAATTGATTACTCAATGGCCTCACACCACGAATTGGACTCTGGAACCGTCGATTCAGTCGCGTCCACGCCACGCTCCGACCACCACCACCTCGACGACGACAGCGCCACCGCTCCGCAACCGCGAGTCCGCTTCATGTGCAGCTTCGGCGGCAAAATCCTCCCCCGTCCGCACGACAACCAGCTCCGATACGTCGGCGGAGACACTCGCATCGTCGCCATCCACCGCCACACCACCTTCTCGTCTCTTCTCTCCAAACTTTCGAAACTCTGTGGTACAACCAACGTCAGCGTAAAGTACCAGCTTCCGAACGAGGACCTCGACTCGCTTATCACCGTCACAGGCGACGACGACGTTGAAAACATGATGGAAGAATACGATCGGCTCGCGCTCAGCCATAAATCGGCTCGGCTCAGGATGTTTCTCTTCCCGACTGAAATTACTGATTCCAGAGCCACTAGTATTAATTCACTTCTAAGCGGCTCGGCGAAGCGCGGAGACTGGTTCGTTGACGCGCTTAACGGTGGACCGGGATCGGTGTCGGTTCTTGAGCGCGGCCGGTCTGAGGTGTCGTCTATTGTATCTGAGGTGCCGGATTATTTATTCGGGTGGGATAATTCCGATGATGCTTTAAAAGAAGGTACCAAAATGCAAAGCAGGAACCCTATGAACGACACCGTATCGATATCCGATTCTTCGCCTTTCTGTTCCACGTCATCCTCTCTGGCCCCACCACTTCCGGATCTCCCGCCCGTGAAAATCAACCCGGTTCAAGTTGTGGAACACAATGAAAGTGAGAAAACGGTTCATCAACAACCCGGGTATTCGGGTGGTCCGATGTGGCATTACCCGAATCCAGCTATGCAACCCGCAGTATATTACATGCCTAGTAGTCATGTTCAACCCGGAAATGTTCCAGTTCAAACTGTTCCTTATCGGGCACAGTTTGTTCAACCATACCAAGTCGGTCCGGGTCAAGTGACTGTTGGATTTCCGGGTGCGGGCCAAGTATATGGAAGTGGAGTGAGGCAATATGAAATGCCCGCAAGAATGTTCGCTGATAATGCAAGTCAGGCGATGTACTATGGGGGGAGAAACGTGGCTGTAGTTCCGGGTTCTTATCCGGGTATGGTAGTTTCGGGTGGGGAAGAAATGCAGGGTTCCGGAACTGATGTGATTCCGGGCCGGGTCTCGCAATGATAGTGAGAAATTGGAGATTCTGCTCCGCTGCTTTCAACTTTTGTTAAATATATATATATATATATATGTGTGCGTGTGTGTGGGATAGGATTCATGGAAAATATACATAGATTGTATTTGTGGTATATCCTTTATTTGGTTCTTTGGTAATTTGTAACTTGTGAAACTTTGCACATCATATAGTTTCTGAGGTATAGGCTTGTTGTCGTTCCTTTTCCAAATTATATGCCATAACTCAATCGTATAAAATGTTTTCTTATATATGCACTTGGATGTTGAGTTGTATGTGGTTGACACGATTGAAGTTGGAATTTTACGAGTTTTCAGTATTTTAATATGATTTAATCCTATTTTGTTTTACATTTTTTTTTGCTACAATAGGGAGGGGTACCCAAAAATCTTAATCCGACTGACTTGGACTAGTAGTTATTTCTCGAGGTCCTTTCATGCCTATTAAGTCTTAGATTATATGCCTGTAAAACAGCTCCATATGGTGGTTCCACCATCTCCATTACTCGATTTATTCCACTCATTGCCAAACAATCAACCGTATGATTAGCTTCCCAGAGGATATGAACTATCTTAACTTGTTTTACTTATCAAATTATCAGGTTTATATGGGACTTTTTTAAAAAATAATACTATTTTAAATAAATTTTATATAAATAATACACAAATAAAAAAAGCTCCGGAAATGGCACAATCCGCCATTAGTAATGGCGGAGCCTGACAACATTTGTCAGGTCGGTCAGGATTCGCCATTACTAATGGCGGATCTTGACAAAAAAAACTTTTATGTGAGGATATGCCATTAGTAATGGCGGATCCTCACTATTTTTTTCTATTTGATGATCCACCATTACTAATGGCGGATCCTCACCCAATCCGATTTACCTCCTTTTTTTTTCTTTCTCTCTTCTTCTTTCTCTCTTCTTCTTCTCCCTCATTCTCTCCATTCTACTCCATCTCTCCGATTTAGCATTTTATCCCTAAGGTAATTTTTTTATTCTATGTTATTATTTCATTAACTACATTTTTGAGTTAGTTAATTATTTTAATTTAGAGTTTATGGTTTAAATATTTATAATTTGTGTGAATTTAAACCCTAGTTTTTAATTTTAATTTTGAATCAAATTATGACCTAAATTAGTTTAAATGTTAGTCTTTAAGTTTATGGTTATATTGTTATTGTATTCTAATAGTAGGTATAATCATTTTGAGTATAATATCGAATTTAGTGTTTATGTTATGAATTTTGATTTAATGTTATAGTTTTTATTTTGTACTTAGATTTTGATTTTTTGTATAATTTTGGACCCCAATTTCGAATGTAGGTGTTTTTAGGGTTTGAACTTTGATATAATATTTTAGGTACAATTTATAATTTTTAGGTATGATGCTGAAAGTGTAATATCAAATTTAGTGTTTATGAATGATATTTTTAGGCTTTTTAAATGTGTCTGAATATATTTTGTGTTTTAAAAGTTTGAATTGATAATTTATATTTTGCAGAAATGTCGAGGCAAAATTTAGTTGATGTTTGTATATTTTTGGATGGACAAATAATTGAATATTCCAACTATATGCTGAGTTATAGCATTCCAGCAACAACTTACATGAGAATACCCCGGTCGATCAAATTTATTGAATTGTTGAATAAGATATATGCGAGTACAGGAATTAATCCGAATCAATTCTCGTTGAAAGTATCTTTGAAGTACTCATTTGAAGATAGAAATTTGCTTAGGCAGAGAGCAATGGAGGTAAAAAACGACGATGATTTAATTTTTTTTTCTTGGATCCTTATACTGGTGTTAGTACAATGGATCTTTATATTGAAAAAGAGTCAATACAATCTCAGGGTCGATTCACATCGTTGTTAACACAAGTGACGTCGTATCAGCCAAACCAATCCTTATCATTTTGTACACGACCAATATTACCGGATTTAAATATTGGTAGTTATCCGAATCAAGACGTGTATGTAGGTAATTTTATTTTTATATTTACTTTGTATCATCATATTTTTGAATAAATGTTATAATTGTGTAAATTTTTGATAAGAAATTTTATTTGTATCCTTTTCTTATAGTTTGTTTATTATGATTGCCATTTTAGGATGTTCTACATCGGGTAATGCGTTTGGAGGTGTAGAAAGTGTACCAAATTTCCATTTGGCGACTCATGGTTTAGGGCGTTATTCAAATCCGGATGTAGATGAAGGTAATAATGAATGGTCTACGCGTTTGCATAATTTTAGTATCCTATTTTATCGTATTCTTTATCATTGCATTCTATCAACATGTATTATGACAAATCTTAATGACACCCTTAATTTTTGTACATGTAGGTCTGTCTACACACACTCATCATGAGTTTGGGCATTTTGAAGAAGCCAACTATAGCACTCATTTTTCTCATCACGAAGGGGCGAGTAGTTCGATACCACCTCAGAACGATCAGTTTGATGATGACAATGACAGTGCTTGTCGAAATTCGCTTGATGGGCATTCAGACGCGAACTTCAATGAAGAACTCCACAACGAACCGACTTATGAGGAAGATGTTCCTCGAACAGGGAATCAACCACGACTTCATCATGTGCTCCCATTCTACTCCACATCTTATGAAAAATTACAAGGAGACTCATTAGATCGACCAAATGAAGCAAGTGATATGACTTATGATTATCGGATAGGTAATCTTGGTTTGGGATTGACATTTGATAACAAAGAAAGTTTGCAAAGAGCGGTGAAAGACTACCACATAACACATCAAAAACGAGAGTTTACGGTGGTAATCAGTAACCCGACAACTTATGCTGTTGTATGCAAACACAAAGTTGAACATGTAGGGTGCAATTTTAGACTTCGAGCTCATTTTAGCAAGAAAACACATTTTTGGGAGATGTCAAAGTATAGAGGGCCACATTCATGTCTGTTCGAAACTGTGGCACCAAACCACCATAATTTGGACATGAATCTAATTGCCAATGAACTTCTTGGACAAGTTCAAATTGATCCCTCAATTAAGATTGCACGAATAGTTCAAATGGTAGCTGATAAATGGGCATGCAATATTTCGTATGGCAAGGCTTGGCACAGCTTAGAACGTGCAAATGAGAATGTATACGGGACTTGGGAACTCCATTCCATTGTTACCTAAGTTCTTTGGAACTATCCAAAAGTGGAATCCGGGCACAGTTGTTGAATGGAAACACAAAAGCATCTATGGAAATCCAAAAATTTTCATGTATGTGTTTTGGGCGTTCAAGCCATGTATAGATGGACTCCAACATTGTCGGAGAGTTATTTGCGTTGATGGGACACATCTATATGCACGCTACAAAGCTAAGTTGTTGATCGCAACGACTCTTGATGGAAATAATCAGATCTTGCCTCTTGCATTTGCAATTGTTGATAATGAGTCGAATGACTCGTGGTTGTGGTTTCTGCAGTTGGTGAGCAAACATTTTCTTCGAATGAATGAAGGTGTGTGCCTTATTTCTGATCGTCACAACGGCATACGTCATGCGTCTGAGCTTGTACCCGCCTTTTGCCGTCCTCATGGAGCTCATCGATATTGCCTACGACATGTGTCTTCAAACTTTAATAATCGTTTCAAAAATAAAGTTTTGAAGACTCTATGTTATCAGGCAGGTATGACACATAGTATTTCGAAGTTCGATAAAATCATGGAGGATATCCGATAAAAGGATGAAGATGCTTTCATTTATCTGAGCAGAATTCCATGTGAAAAGTGGACACTTGCACATGATGGAGGGATGCAGGAAGGCATTATGACAACAAATATGGGAGAGAGCTTAAATGGTGTGTTGAAAGGTGTTCGCCATCTTCCGCCCACCGCTATTGTGGAATGCACTTTTCATCGTTGTGTCGATTATTTTTATAAACGACACCAAGATGCCTTGAGAATGGGGGAAAACTCGGGGTTGACAGAGCATGCTTACGAAATGTACTCGGAATCGGCGAAAGCATCCGAAACACACACTGTCAGGCACTTTAATTATCTTGACCAAAGTGGCCAAGTTAACACCAAAGCCCAGGTGCGAGGAACTTGACTCGAAGTCCCAGGTTCGCCCACACACGGACGTGAGTGATGCCGTACAAGTTCTTCTTCGTCCTCTGAATCTTGTACATCATCGACGTCTCTTTCGACACTACTTCTCCTCTGTGGACGCATGTCTTCTCTGCCTGTCTGAGCAAAATGAACACCCGCTGCTGCATCAGAACGACGGCTACATGACACCATCCGGGACAGCTGTGTAAGACCCGATCTCAAAGTCCCTAACATCTCCTCAGCCCTTTGCCTCGAGTCAGGGGTATCTTGGACAACCCTTTGCAATTCTTGAATCTGTCTATTCTGTAAAAGATAAACAAAAGTATAAGACAAAGTAAAACCAAATGAAGCAATGTAATGTTAACCTAACACAATTATATATACTAACCACATCATGTAATAGAGGTGCCGACCTTGTTTGGAAGCCGACATTCAATCTATCCAACTCCTTTGAAATATACCGACGTGTGATCCTATCATACCAGTCGGAGTAATCCTCTGTTGTGCCTCCACCCAAGTCCCCTACCACAACATGATGTAACCGTTCATTCCATTGATCGATGAATATCCTATTGAAAATGGACCAATCCTCGTTATCCCTCCCAGCACGGTCAATCCTTTCGAATCGTGGGTGTGATATCGGATGTCGTGGAATTCTTTGTCGAAATCCAAACTGTTGAAGAACTCGCTCAGGACGATGATACTCCACAATGTTGAGGAATACCATTGGAATTGATGCTCTCCATACACCAGGGGCAAAACACTCAGGTGGCAACTCAGCAATGTCGGGATCATCAAAGTTGTATAAGTCCCAAACAAACTGAAATAAGAAAATTGAACAACAGTATTTTTAATAGGAGAGCATTATAGAACTTCGATGATATAATGACCTGGAGATACACTTTTACTCACATGATGATAGGTCATCTGATCTAATACTTCTCTAGCTGCCAATAAACAGCCTGTCGTTGTGCGAGGATTACTCACGGGTCGATACCACCTACAACATCAATAACGCAAATAATTAAAAAATATAGTTGTTTCTGAATAAAAAATTCTAGTTAGATAAATTACCGTTTCCCATAAGGAGCTCGTGCAATGTTATTAACAGCAATTTCTGCCATTAAATGTGGAACCGTAGATGGCCTCACAACCATTATTCGTGACCATGCCCATAACTGTTAAACATAAATACATTAATTTATTGAACATTGAATATCTTAGAGAAAGATATAACAACAAAAAAATAATACATTATACCTGTAACAATGTCATTGGACCACACACTTCTTTGTGAGTGCTTAGGGATCCATGATGTAGCTGACGGTACAAAAACGCCAACACACCACTCCCTCAACTATAGGAGCTTACCTCATCAATATTTTCAAAAAATTTTAACCACAAAATCGAAATCACTTCCCCGCTGCTGTCGGGTAACATGACGCCAAGCAATGCAAAAGCCCAACATCGTGCTATTTGATCAACCATATGCTCGGGGGACTCGTCTGTGATTATTGCCTCGGCCGATTTTATGTATTCACATAATTTTTTCATTTTTAGTCCCATACCCGTTGCTTTAAAATCATTCTGTCCAATTTCAAAACCTAAAAGACGATGAACCAGGGCTGCATAATCCCTAAACCAATTAAACACGTGATGAATAACTACTGCCCTACCGTCGACTGGTTCACCCCATAGTATAGCAACGTCTTGGAGGGTAACAGTAGCCTCTCCACTTCTGAGGTGAAACGTGTTTGTCTCCGGGCGCCACCTCTCAATCAATGCAGTCACAAGTCCCATATCACATCTAAGTTGCCCACACATGGTTAACAAATAAAAGCGATAAAACCCCATTTGATGGAGTTTTTGCAATACTCGACGATGTGGTGCAATAAAATCACGGGATTTTACCATTTTAAAATAATGACCATCTGCTCGTCTGGTTCGCATTGTTGTATCACCCCTTAAAAATACTAACTCGGACCTGTGGCTTGTCTGTTCCGTCAACACACTAGGATCTACAGGCCCATATACATCACGATCGTATAAATTAGCCATCCTGCATATATAAAGTATAGCAAGTACAATTAGAATATAATGCATTAATTAGATTATTATCCATTATTCTAAACACTAAAAACTCAAATTTATACCTAAATTATATCGTATCAAAGTTCAATAATCAACACTAAAATTTGACTAAATTAATCAACACTTAACAAATTAAACATAAAAATTTAGCCTGTTAGCTAAATGTTATACCAAAAAATTGAAGCAATACTTACAAATTTGTCTAAAATTATATCAAAGTTCAATCATTAAAACTAAATATCTAAATATAATGTTTCGATATTAATCCGATTTTTAGTATTTTTACATACCTAAATACCTAAACATATAATGTCTACATATATATGTAGGTTCAAAAATTAACACTAAATACTAATTTATATTGTATACACATAACAACAGTTTAAATACCTAAAAATGTTTCAATATAATATTTCCAAAAATTTCTAAAATACCTAAATTCTACTACAAAAATGCGAAAATAATACCTTCAAATTTAAAATTCTACCATAAAATCCAAAATTCTACCCTAAAATTGAAACATAAACCCTATAATTGAAATATAAATCCTAAAATTAGACATTCTATACTACAATTAACCAATAATCCCTAAAATCCTAACTTCTCCCCTAAACCCTAAATTACTAAATTATATCTAAAAAATTCGAAAATACTAAATTACTAAATCATAACTTTAGAGATAATTACTAAATTAAATAACAATCACAAATTCTCAACAACAAACTAAAAAATTATAAGCATAAAACTATAAATTAAATTAAAATAGATATTTACCTTTAATTAGAAAAAGGAGGAGAGATCAGTAGGTGAGGGAGGAGATGGGATGAGAGTTGATGAAGTAGAATGCAGTAAGAGTGTGTGGGTGTTTTTTGGTTGTGAGGAAGAAAAAGAGAGAAAAGGGGAAAAGAAGAGAAAAGAAAAAGAGAGGAAAGAGAGAGAGAAGAGAGGAAAGAGAGAGAGAGAGAGAGGGAAAAAGAGATTTTCGACAGATGATTTTTTTATTTTTTTTTTAAATATGGGTGAGGATCCGCCATTACTAATGGCGGATCCTCACACACACAAAAAAAATTGTCAGGATCCGCCATTACTAATGGCGGATCCTGACCGAGCTGACAAAATTTGTCAGGCTCTGCCATTACTAATGGCGGATCCTGTGGATCCTGATCGAGCTGACAAAATTTGTCAGGATCCGCCATTAGTAATGGCGTAGTGTGCCATTTTCGGATCTCGTTTTATTTGTGTATTATTTATATATTTTTTTATTTAAAAGAGTATTATTTTTTTAAAAAAGTCCGGTTTATATGTTAAAGATTGTCGGAAAGTTGCAGAATTAATTAGTTGGGCTAATCCAAGAAGTCTGAATGATTTATACTTTGGGCTTTTCTTTAGCATCTATACTCTTTATTATTGAAGAGGGTCTCTTTGGTGTAGTTAGATCTATCAATCAAGTCAAGTGAGCCGAGTCTAGTTAGGCTCACGTTTGACTTAATATTATAAAAGCTTTCATCACCAAAACCTGAATTTGTACGTATTTTTTTTTTCAAGCTCGGCTCAGCTTGAATATTAGTACGAGCTTTGAGCCGAGCCCAAGTTGGCCTATTCTCATTTGAAAAACTATAAGTAATAAAGTTCTAATATATCTTGAAATATATGTTGCATATATTATTTAAGATTTAAAAATATTATAGCTAAATTTATGATATACTTACAGAAAACTGTTTGTGTTACAAATTGTGAGGAGAAATAAATGAAACGCAAATACTTGATGACAAAAGCTAGCAACTCTTTAATGTTAATTTATGTGACTTGTCATATGTTTATATTAGATACGTTACTTGATATTTTTTTACTTATTAAATTTGTTGAGCAGTATAGTGTTTTATATTAATCAAATTTAGAATTAAATGATGATTATAATAATTCGTTTCCTAATTTAAAATGTTGCTATTTTGAATGCAATTTACAAATATTTAAATAACAAAATTATATTTTATATTTGTATATGATAATATATAACATATATATATATATAGTACGAGCCTGAGCCCAATTCAACCCGAGTCTACTCCCGCTCAGGCTCGGCTTGAATTCAAATTCAAGCCTTAATAGTGGGCATGGGCTCGGCTTAATACGAGTTTTGTATCGGAGAGAACTAGGTGTAGTGACATTTTTGGTCTGTCATTTTAAGACCTAGTTTTTTGCAAAATAAAATAAAATAAAATCATTTTAAGATCCATCAGTAACTGACATTTTTATTTCCACTTTAATGGAGGTTACAAACTACACCATTTAGTTTTCTTGAATTCGTATAACCCATTTAACCGCCACTCTCATTCTTCCGTCTGGGATATAGGATTTCATCTCTCAAATATCACACTCTTATTGGGAGAACAACCAATTTCATTCTCTCTAAAATCATTTTTTCAAGTTCATCCATTTTCTGAAAATTATTGGAGCCCAAAAACAAAGTGGAGCATGCACGAGATGTAACTTCTTTTTCAGAATTTTCAATGGCATGTTCACATACATAGTCACTATATTTTTATTATTCTATATAAATGTGCGTGTGTGTAAAAATGGTTATTTCATTTTATTTGAGAATGAATGTCAATTTCTGATTCATTAAAACTTCACTGTGTGTGGAGTGGGTGGATTCGTTTGTATAAGGGAGAAAGATACATTAGCTTTTGCTGGGTTCAAGTTGTTAATAGTTTTTAAACACTTAAGTCACTAAAAATATTTAAGAATCATTGAAATACAAATTAAAATTATATAGTACGTATTTCCTAGCACCAAAATTATTGCACGCATAATGCATTTTTTTCATCATTTGCAATATACTCTATATCCTTATTTTTAGTTGCACACGCATAGAGTGTGCACTTATCGCTGATAGTGTATAGACCTAATGTTTGCTCCATTATTATTTATTAGAATCGCAAAGCCCAAATCAAACCTTCCTGGTGCGGGCCAACAGCAGTGGATATGGCAGCCCAAAGTTATTTCACAAATGCATTCATTAATAAATCATTGGTTCCATTTTAAGACTATGTTTTTCCTAGTCATTTTTTTTTTTTGGGTCAGATACTTTTCCTAGTCATTTTTTTTTTTTGGGTCAGATACTTTTCCTAGTCATTTTTTTTTTTTGGGTCAGATACTTTTCCTAGTCATTACGATAGCAATACATCATCACCTAACACTCATATAGTCATATCCTATTATATCGTCCCATATTAAAGAAAATATTGATTTACTTAAGTAGGACCCCCACTAACCTAATACTTATTTTGTCCATAACTTTTATCCTAAATTTTTTTGAGGTACAAAATTCATGTATCATTTTCAAAGAGGACCTCATCATATTCAATCAGGGTCGCAATTGCCCTAGCTCGCTCATTACTTAATCCTCCCGTAAGTTTTGAGATCTTTTTGAAAAATATAGGAAATGTACAACAAACATAACGAACGACTCCCAACACACGCAAGCTTAAAAAAAAGAAAAAAGAAAAACGCAAGCTAATTGATGATGAATTTGTAATTCTAGTGAATGTAGCTCCCAATTTAATTAAGTCATAGTTTCTAAATCTGTCCAAGTGTTGTTCTTTCAAAGAAAAAGAATATACATAAATTTTTGAAAGCCGCCATCAATTTTTGAAAATTATATTTTTCCCGTATAATTTTTTTTAAATTTCTTAAATTTGCCTCCCCCCTCCCTCAAAAAAAAGCCTAAAAAATTAAAATTTTCTTCCTTTTTTTGTATTTGCCCCCGGGACCAAAATCCTGGCCGTCCCTATATTTGAAATTGTCCAAGTGTAATTTGTAAAATAGGTCCAGGTGGGGATGGGATTGTAGCAGAAGAATGATGGTGCATTGTGCCTGGGGTGAAAGCGTGAATGCATGCACTCATTATTTCATAGGAATGTTTCTTATCCTACTCTACACGTATATACCTGAGCATGCCTCTGCATATTAATCAATTACTTCTCTGTTAAAAGATTCATATGCAACCCTACATACCCCGAACAAATATATTTCTTCAATAAATTCTATCACTCTACGAGTTTGGATTAATATAAAGTAAAAGTGAAAGCTATTGGATTTAATTTTAGTGTGGTGGAATAATTCTAATGAGAGCCGAAGGCTTTCTCTTGGATCAAGAAAAAGCAGAAAGTCCCTTGGGGTTGAATAATTAATAAAGAAAAGAATAGAAAGACAAAATACTCAACTTAAAATTAAAAGAACGAATATATATATGTAGGAAAAAGAGTAAGATACTAAAGGGGACAACATTGCTTGCTTCCGGGGCAATATCATGGCTGCAACACTAAAAAAAAGTAAGCGACTATTTGCTTCTCTTTTTTGGCTCAACACATAAAGTAATTCTTGTTTGTTCTTGCCAATACAAGTTGGCTCAATTGGTAAGTATATATATGTCATTTTCCTTGAGAAGGTTGTATGTTCAATTCTCTCCGCCGATATGAGTGCTATATTGGTGGGCGATCTGTAAATACCCCTATAAGCGACTTATGGTCTTGGAAGCATGCCTTGGCCTTGATAGGTGACCGAAACCGACCCTACCTAAACTTTTTTTTAACCAAAAATAAAAATAAAATCTTGTTTGTTCTTCAAAGATTTCAAGGAAAAATAATTAACCGAAGATAAATTGGATTTCACTGAATGAATGATGATACAATACACGTGTATATATTGATGGTAATAGAAGCCCTAGTTATACAAAATTGGTCGTCTCTGTATGAACCCTAAATATACATTAACATTTAGAATACTCATGCATCAACAAAACTGTCCATAGACGTATCTAAAACAAAATTGTCACTAAATGGATCTAACGATTTTGAAGACACCATAAGATAAGAATATATATATGCATGTTTCACGTTATAAATTATATTTATTTTGTCAGTTAAATTCGTCACTAATTAAAAAATTTATAGGTTTGACCATCAACAGATTTAGAGGGTGTTCGGGTGAATTGTTTAAAATATTTAATTAGATTGTAGGCTTGTAGCATCTTAGAAGTTTCATAAAATTGTTAGGATAAATGTTATAAAGACTTATTATAAGCTCTCGTAATCAAATGTTAGTTTATAAGCTCTTTTTTTTTTCTTTTAATTCCAAAAGGGTAGGTGCCCAAAAATTATTTCGCTAGCTCGACATACCCGGGCTAATAGTCACAAAACGAGGCCATGTAATGCTATCTCTATCATTGTCTAATAGGTGATAGACTTGTGAGTAAGGTACATTTGTGTGGTGCATATGAGTGTTAATGCCCATTTTTGCTATAGCATCGGCTACTTGGTTCGCTTCCCTCCAAACTAACTGAAAAGAGACAACCCAGTCTCGATCTTGCACACTACGAATGCGAGAAATCACCTCAAAATGGTGTTGTTCTGTGGAGGCATCCACAATGCTATTAAGTGCAGCTAGACAGTTCGTTTCCACAATAAATTTTTTTATTCCTGAGCCCCACGCCATCTCTAGTCCCATTAGAATGACACGCATCTCAGTCTCTAGCGACGAACACGAATCAATTTGACAACTGAACTTTAGAGATAAATTAGGAGATCCTAAACTTATAATATCTTCATATACCTCTTAAATCTGACCATCTTAATTATAAAATTATCATTACTAACATACTATGCCTTATTTATCCAAACATTTTAAGTGCTATTTTTGAATTAAGATTCAATATCTTATAAGCAAAAGCATGGAAAAATTTCACTTTTGGTCTCATAACTTAGGCTTTTTTCAATTTTGGTCCCATTGTTTACGGATTTATCACATTTTATCCCATAATTTCCATTTTTTCTCAATTTTGGTCCCACTGTCTAAAACACTAATGAGGAGATGACACGTGTCCGTTAGTCAAACTAATTTTTTATTTTTTATTTTTTTAGTATGTTTTATTTTTATTTTTGATTTTTTATATGCATATGCATATACATATACATATACATACACTACAAGAAAATTGAGTATTGACAATGAAAGTATATGTCATAACTTAAAATCGTGGTCTATAGCGGTTTAAGCTTATGGCTAACTTAGCCGTGGTAGATGTTTCATATAGCCACCCTAAAGTTAACCGTGGTGACAAAGAATGCTAGTTATTTTAAGCTTTAACTAGCCGTGATGGAAGAAATGCTAACCTAACACTTTTTTACAATGGCTAAAAGTCATGGTCTTTACAATGAACAAAATATTGACCATGGCTGTAAGCTATGGTAAATGTTTTGGCCATGCTTGCAAATACCACGGCCAAAATTGTAGCAAAGCCATGGTCAATTGGATTTAACCATGGCAAAGAGACTTTTCACCATGACATATTGACATGAGCAATAATTATTTTTTTTGTAGTGATATAAAATACATATACGTATGAATACATATATACATATATACTTATATGCATATACATATACATATGAGATTGGTGGTGGTAGCAGCGGATTTCGGGCTGAGAATGGTGGTGGTGGCGGAGATTGGTGAGGGTGGCGGCTGCGGGGGTGGGGCGGGGTGAGATTGATGGTGGAGGTGGCGAATTTTGGGGGGTGAGAATGGTGGTGGCGGCGGTGATTGTTTGAGGGTGGTGGCGGCATCGATTGGTGAGGGTGGGAGCTGCGGGGGTGGGGCGGGGTGAGATTGGTGGTGGATGCGGTGGATTTTGGGGGGTGAGAATGGTGGTGGCGGCGGCGATGATTGCTTGAGGGTGACGGCGGCGGCGATTGGTGAGGGTGGCGGCTGCGGGGGTGGGGGGTGAGATTGGTGGTGGTGGCGGCAAATTTTGGGGGTGAGAATGGTGGCGGTGGCGGCACTGGCGGCGTATGTGGAGGTGGCGGGAAGGTGGTGTTCATGATGTTGGGTATGAATTTGGTGTGAAGATTAAAAATTAGGGTTTGGAGTATAATTTTTGGGGAAGAAGATGAAGAAGAAAAAGGAAAAATTAAAATAAAAAATAAATAAATAGGTTTTTAGGATTTTTGTTTTTGTTTTTGTTTCAAGGTTTGACTAACGGAGCACAAGTCAACTTCGTTAATTTTTGGACGGAAATCGTTAATAGGACCAAAATTGATAAAAAAAAATGCAAATTATGGGATACAATGTGATAAACCCGTAAACAATGAGACCAAAATTAAAAAAACCTTAAGTTATAAGACCAAAAGTGAAATTTTCCGGCAAAAGCATCTTATAAAATGTGTTGAAAACTTATAATGAGTATTTAAATAAGCCAAGTTAGACACTTTAATCATCACGTTTTAGTGATTAATTAGGTATTTCAGAAGAATTCCTTGTGTCCATCCTAGCACAAGAAAAATGGGGCCGTTCTATGCTGGGCCGAGACCAGCTCGGCCATTGGATCCCCAAGTAGGAGGGCGGTCATTTAGCAATTTAACCCCCCCTCCTCCCACTTGTGATCCAACGGACAAGGCTGGGCAATAGTCTCGGCTCAGCATAAAATTTTCCAGAAAAATGCGTTTGATGATGCAAATTTCTTCATTGTAGCAGATGAACCAATCCTTCCAAACTACATATACTTTAGTACTATAATGTTCATGTAAGGACATTAACATAAATGCTGATTTGAAATGTCTCAAAATCATACCAAAGAAGTTGTCGCGCACCTATCCTATCTTGTTACAAACTTTTAATCTTTACCTTACAAATCACAACCTTGTAACATGGAGTTTACCAGAATCCAGCAATATGGTCCAAACCCAATCAAGGCATTTAATGCAGTCACGTGTGTGATACATAGAATGTGCTGTATACTATCAATGAAATTGGAAAAGCAACACTATTAGCAGAGTAACTCCAGATATATGGGACTCCCCACTTCATAGTAAACCTTTTGTACGCACCCTCTACATGAATCACGTGACAGTCCGTACTTTTATTATAATATTTCATTTTATCTATCAATCTGTGAAAAATATATATTTATGATATACATGCGTCCATAAAAGAATTTACTTTACAGTGAATGATAATGAAATGACTTCTTGATGAAATTGTTTTGGGTTATTTTTAATTATAAGAAACAAACATAAACTCTAGTCAATCATGGAAGGGAATACATCGTTCCATGCGATTCTGAGTTCGATTTGTTTACAAATTCTCTTCAATTAAGTTGCGAACTGTCTTTATATTCGTTGCCCAAGTATCGAGAACATATCTTCTTCCGAGATTATATTGTGGAACAAATTCATACATGTAGCGAATTGTTGAGGGAATTGAAGTGTTTCAATCCAATAAATAATGCAATCCTTAATTAGATGTGGATTAAGTCAATCTCAAATGTAAAAGGCAAATAAATTAATAATTCAAAATTGGACGAATTTCCAATTATACTAAATGTAGGATAAGAAATCTATGAATTTAAATTATGACTCCAGAGGAGTTAGTGTTACCCGAATATGCAAGCAAAACCTTTTCAAAGTTTTGGTATATTTTAACAACATAGTTGTATTTTCGAGTTAAAATTAAGTTGTTTTAGTTATTTTAAACTACTTTTCTAAGTTCTATTTATTTTTGGACATAAGTTAGAATAATTTTTTTTGTTATAGTTGAGTCTTAGTCTTAATTTACGTATATTTGAAGAGTCTAATTCGACTCAGGTCAAATTAGAATAATACTATTTATCATAGGGTCAAATTGGAAGAGTCCTATTTTTATTTTTATTTTAAATTTTGGACGAAGGGGGTACCCTGACAAGACAAACCGGGTCAATAGTTTTTAATCATGGGCTACATAAACCATACAAGACTCCAAATAAGGAGAGAAATCACAATTTATGACAGTCTAAAATTGAACCCAAAATCTCCGAGATAAAAGTGGAAGCTGATATTATTAGATTAACAAGCCTTGAGTGGAGAGTCCTATTTCTAGGGTTAAATTAAAAGGGTTGTATTCCTCCAATTTGGGAAAAATGCTTATAATATCACTCATAACTTTCTACATTTATTATTGTCATAATTATCTCTCCTCAACAAAATTTTGCGTTGAAATTTTTACATTTTTCTCAAAATACTTCAAAATCCATCATCCGTACGTCAGATCAAAAAACACTATATTCTATTATCATCTAAATTCATGTATATTCTATATTATTTTTCTTCTTACTCTCAACATTAATTGATTTATTATCATTATCATTGGTGGATCTTGTGTATGATCGCCACGTAGCACCAGCTCACCAAGTCACCGACGAGCATGAATGAATATATAAATGAGAGTGAGGCATTGAATGTCAATCCACTTTAATACGGCTTCAGCATTCTCTTCACCCCTCTAAACATTCTCTCCTCTTCTTCACTCAACCAAACTATTAATATTCTCTCTCTCTCTCTCTCTAAAAGGAAACAGAGAGAAGGAAATGGAACTGGATCTTCAGAATCCATTGACGAGTTACGACGACTCGGACTGGCAATACGACGGCGTTCCGTTTCTCTTCGCCAACGAGTCCGACCACATGCCTTGTCTTCTCTCCTTCCACTCCTCCGATTTCAGATTCTCCCTTCGCCGCACTGCAATCTCTCTCATTTCTCAAGTAATTTCAACACTCAAAATTGATGGAGGAAATAATAATTACTTTTTTATTTCTTGTGTTAATTTTCGCTAACAAATTTTCCTTCGATTTGTTCTTTTTTATGTACGCTATATATCTGCAGACGAAGTTCTCCTACAGCTTAGATCCGTTTCTAGTCTACCTCTCCATTAATTACGTCGATCGCTTTCTCTCCAAGCAGGAAATTCTGGTAAATAAACTGAGATTGAATATCGCATACAATGTATATATGTTTCGAGTAGCATAATGCTCTGTTTTTTCTGTGATTAATGTAATGGTGATTTGATGTTGAATTAGGAGAGAAAGCCATGGATTACGCACATTCTGGTAGTTGCAAGCCTTTCGCTTGCTGCGAAGATGAGAAACTACGATTTCTCAGCTGTACTTTCTGATTTACAGGTACCGTTTCAATTTACCCGCCATAATTGTTAGTTTATATAAAAGAATGCCTGAACATGTGGCAATAGTTTCTATTGAAACAGAGAGGCGAAGGTTTTCAGTTTGATTCGCAATCGATTCATCGAATGGAGACGATTTTGCTCGCGGCTCTGCAATGGCGAATGCGATCCATCACTCCTTTCTCATTTCTCCAGTTTTTCATCTCGCTCCTCAAAATCGAAGAGTCTTCTTTAACTCAAGGTCTCGAACGCCGAGCTTCGGATATAATCTTCGATGTTCAGCACGGTATTTCTTTGTAACTGTAATCGTTGTACGATACTTCTTCATGTAAACACATTTTTATGCGCAACTGTGAGTTAATTATCATTTTAATTGCAGAATTGAAGCTTTTGGAGTATAAACCTTCGATGATTGCAGCATCGGCGCTTCTCTGTGCCATCCATGACTTAATTCCGCTGACATTTAGATCTTCAAAAACCACAATTTCTTCCTGTGAATTTGTGAATAAGGTCAGCATTGTACATTGTACTAGAATATTTCACGGTTTTATTGACTTAATTTCTTAATTCTTAAAGTAAGTTGTTTTGATTGATGTTACTATATTATATTGCAGGACACATTATCAGAATGCATAAATGTGATGCAGGATATAATAAGGGAGGGGTACGAGCCGAGTCTTCATGCAACGGCCAGTGGTACGGTGACGCCAATCAGTGTTCTCGACCAGCAACGAACGAGCTCAATCAGCGAGGACGCTGCCAGCAATTCTGGATTTCCAGAAGGAGACGATGTGAAGCGGCGGAGATTAAATGGTTTATGCGACAAAATAACATTCCAGATCTCTCAGTTTCAGCAGTGTTAGCATCATGAGTGCATGACTCTCGGTGCAGCAACATTTTGTAAAAGTCAAAATCAGAGTTTTCCGTCTCCTATAGCTTCCGAAATGTGAAACGATCAAAAATTAGAAAATCCAAAAATGGTGCTTCATTAATGCGAGTGAGAATGACAATTATAAAATTTCACACAGAAAACAGCACTAGGATATGCAATCTGAGCAGTTAAAAGATTAAACAAGTTTTTCGACATATTGTTCTCATTAAGATTGATGTGATGAAGTATCTCTGTCGAAGGGATGTGCCACTAATATCCTTGAAAGCAACGGCAATAAATATGTTCGTAGTCCGTCATTTCATTTGATTTTAAATATGATTAAACTGAATCATGTCTCATCAAACGTCACTGTAATCTCTATATTGTAGTGCTAAACCAAAATGTGTCATTTTAAGAGATTATAAATGCTGCCTGAAGTCCTGAACAATGCTTATATACACTGCCCATTTCATCTGTTCAACAAGGCTGCAGAATTAGGTCAAATATTAGAACCGCAAAAATATTGTAAACTGACAAAGATGTTAAAAGGACAGTTAGATACCTGGAAGAGAATACGCCTTCAAATATTCCAAAAGTAAAAGGATAACAATCACCCAGCTACTTGCCCACAATTAGTTTTGCACTTGCATGACCTTCATCAATTTGAAAATGATCCCCAAAACCAAAATGAGCCATCAAAAACCAAACAAGGGTTACAAGCTCTCCTCCCATACTTAATTGTTGCGCATGCCTATTTGCTTTGCAACGAACAGCGGCATATGACAGCAGCTCCACCCAAACTTTGCTCACCATTTTCCACTTATCTTCAACATCCTTCGAGTCTTCCAGCTCTTTGGCAAGGATGCATGAACCCATCAAACAATACTGATTTACCTCGGTCTCCCTTCACCGTAACAGGCTTAGCTTCTGTATGACGAGCAAGGATTTTTTGGCAGGTCTTTATTCGAAGATCTTTGTCCAACTTGGGTTTCTTGGAAAAGTAATCGTTAACAAGAAAATGATACTTTTCGACATATGCCTGCCTTTTGTTTTGTTCTTCTGCCTTCACAAAAGCACGCTTAGCAACCAGGATTATTACATAGGGCAAAGCCAGAATTAAGCAGACAATTAGAGAAATCACAAAAAGCAAAATGGTAGAAAGGAACCTATACAGAGTCAAGAAAAGATATGTGAAGAAAACACGACGAGCACAAAGGATGGATTGGGCTAAACTAAGCTTTTTTATTCGGGTTTCCATGAGCTCCTTAATGAAATCTTTGGCCTCAGCACATGTATCGGGGAATCTAATTTGCTAATACCTGCAACTCCAGACATCATTGTAGGCTGCATAATCAGAACATATAACATGTAAGCAGAAAGGAGCTGGAGAAATCTGTACTTATTTTAGACCTTGCCCTTATCAGTATCCATTTCATCACAAAAGCAGAGTTCACAGGCGATATGCTTAACACAAGACTCTGGTCATAGTCCACATCACCAGCATAAGAGAGCAAACTTTCATCTCAAAGAACCAAATCACCTTTTGCTGCACTTATCTCCTTGGGAGAGTCTAAATCATCGGTCATCTCAGATTTCATCCGCAGCTCTTCAAAAATGTGATCTCTTAGGTCCTTGGTAAATGGCTTAGCTTTCACATTAGTCCGTTTAACAAGTTGTTAATCCGAAGATGTCGATTACTTGTTCCTCATCTACTAGGCCTGAATGCAGACAATAGAATAACAAACTGTAAGTTGACACAGATTACAAACCATAGCCAGTCCTGCACTTTGTTGAGAATTGTTGATTGTATCCTCAAGGTTTACATCAGGCAGCTTTTTTCTGTAAACCGTAAGCCAGTCAGAGCCAATGAGCTTGATAAAAGCTATAATGTCCGATGTAATGGCTCCAAGGAGCAACGTATAGGTGATTGTACCATCAGCATATACAAAATTGTGCTTGTCCTCAAAATAGAACAGATCAAGTGAAGTACCTAAAGCAAAGGCAATGAAGCGGCGCATGTATCCGAATGAAGTGTACACAAAGCTAACCTTTGTAAAGAGGACCTCATATATGAAATTTAGCTCAACTTCTATTATTTTGAAAGCATCTTCGGCTGTTCTCTTGAGGAAAAAATCCCGACTTTAACTGCATTCGCAGAAGCTGGATATGAGGTCGACTCTGAGACCCTTGAACTTATTAAGAAGAGGTGAGCATAAAGCACCACCTCTTCGCTACACAGTTTGCCTTGTTTCACCTTATTCACAACTTTGGTTCCTCTGGCAGGTTTGGGGATCATTTCTATGCTATGCTTGGTGGAAGGTTTGCTTCCTTCTTTGAGTTGTCTGATCCATAACTCATCCTCCAGAGAAAATGCAGTAATTGTATCAGGGCCACCAAGATGCACCAGAAGGAAAGGACTCCAAAACGCCAGAAGATCAGCATTGTTGTTATTTGTTTTAGTGCTGCTGCTGAACGCATCGCTGTTAGAGATCAGTCCAACAGCATAATCAGCTGCCCAATCAGCTAGTAATTATGCAGTCCAGAGGGGAAAGATTATCCAATTAGCAGCGGTTTGCTTCCTCAAAAGGGAGACCAAAACTAAAAAAGTTTGAAGTAACAGATTGAAGATGAGGAAGTCGGGAAATCCCATGTCTCTGGTAGCTTCTTCCACTGCTCAGATATGGGGATTTCCGTTCCGATTCCTAGTTTTAGCTCTCCTTAAACCAGTAAGCGTACAACTAACATACAAAATATAACAAGTATGGATTCTCAGAACCTCAGATCAGCATACACTCGGCTCCATTCTTGAATTTTTTTTTATTCTATGAATCTACTTGTTTCAACATTAAGCCGAGTTTTCACAATCTAATCAACCTACTTTTTATATATCAATTTCCACATGGTTGAGAATCTTATAATGAGGAGACTTGAAATAAATTAGTCACTCATCTTGATATGGAGTTATATCTTTATGCGCTAAATAATTATAACAACCAGCTTTAATTTTTCTTTTCTAACAAATTTCAAAGAACAAAAGGGCAGGCATATAAGTAAAGGATTCAAACAGGATAAGAAATTAGAAAGGTAATATTAAAGACTGTGTAGAGGACAATGACATACAAGAAGTAATGACTGGAAGCATGGTTCGCTGGAACGGTCGCGGTAGTCGTTGCGGAGATCACCGTTCCAGTTCCATGGCAACGTCGCGGAACGGTCGTGGCCGTTCCATACTTTTATCAATTTTTATTTTTTTTGATATTTTGTCTATTTAAAAAAAAAGTTAAAATATGTTTAAGTTTTATGATGTATAAACACGTTTAAGTTATTTTTTAAAAGTTAAGTATATGAACATTGACACAGTTATAAAATGATATTTCTAAAATTGTGGTGCAATTTTATATATTAAAAATTAAATCATATCACCATAATTGCATTGTCCAAGTCCAAAATTCAACCAATTTTCCCTACCTGTTAATTTATTTTTTTACTTTTATCAATGTCAGAAGTTATTAAATACTTTTTTAAGCAAAATGTGGACAAAATCTTTTTATTTATTGTCTATTTCTAGTCTTACCCTTTATCTCTTTTTTCTCCTTATTTTTTCCTCTCTCTTTCTACTGTTCATCTCTTTCTGTGCTACTTTTCAAATTGCACGAGTTTCTCTGTCAAAGAAAGGAAACCCATACACAAGCAACACAAAATTCATCAAATTAAAGCCTACATAAAATGCACTTTTAACAAATAATTATGAAAGCCCATAAACTTAATCCACAACCTCATTCGTCTCTCACTAAAACCCAAAACCAAAAACGTTAAAATTCAACCACAAAGAACAGTTAAAAACTGCCTTCTTCCGTTCCGGCCGTTCCATGGCCGGGAAATCGCCGGAACGGCCGATTTTCACACTAATCTCGCCGTCTCGCTGTTTTTCGGCCGTTCCGCCAGGTTTCACGTACAAAAACGAAATGTCATGGAACTTTGGAACGCCGGGGGCCGTTCCCGTGAACCATGACTGGAAGAATCTATCAGCAGACAGGAATTGGAAGCTGCTAGTCTCAAAATTGTATATTTAAAGCACAAGTGACACATAGTCACACGTATTACACACGAAGTGCACGACACTTGGGTGCACTTGAAGCAATCCAAGAATAATGGGGTCCCAGGAAATCAAAAACAAAAAGAAAAAAGATCTGAAGAAAGACTTACCTTAAGTCTGTTTGTACTATTAGATGGATCGATTCCTGGACAGGCATTGATCCTTAGTAACAGATTCGAAAAACAAGTCCATCTAAACAAAAGAGGCAGAAAATACTTTGAACTCGCCTTCTAGAATACCAACTGGAATGGTTATAGAAATGGATGAGATAGGCACGTTTCTGATCCATCAACTGAAAAATGCTATAGAAGAAACTAAGTCATCTGGGCACGCTCTATCAGAGTTGCTCTGCTTACACGACGACTGCAGCAAATTAATGTCCTTGCTCGAGAAAAGGGCACCAATAACCGGGCTTGCAGTTTTAGAATAACAAAAGAGAAGCTCGACCATCTCAATAATGTAATGGCCTGGTGGCAGGTGCTATTGAAGGAACACCATCATTGCACTCCGGAGACCCTGCATTTGGCTAATAATCTTCTTGGGGACCTAAAAAAGGTCAAAAGAGCACGTACTTGCTGGCCACATCCTCACAAGTCACACCCAAACCCTTCGTTAACCTAGCATCGCATCATTAACCTCTTCTTTAGGATAGCACTTTCAGGGGAAATAGAAAAACAAAAAAAGCTTCAACTCACGGAGACCCTGCATTTGGCTAATGATCTGGAACCTCATTGCAAACTCTTACCAGTGTCTCAAATAAATAAGGAAGAACAAGAGGCAGGAAGAATATCATTACCAGCTTATAGACCTCAATTTAAATAATGGACAGTGCAGAAGCATCTACTACACTGAAGATTATTGATCTCTTGAGTTTGAGGCAAGAAAAGAAAAGAATATTCCGTTTAGGTCAGAAGCATCTACTACACTGAAGATTATTGATCTCTTGAGTTAGAGGCAAGAAAAGAAAAGAATGTTCCATTTAGGTAATGTGAATTGTGTTTCTGTAAATTAGCTTGTGAGAAATAGGATAGCCCAGTATACTCCCGCAATTTGGATCCAAAAATATATTTTTAACCCAATCCACTTAGATTTTAGTTGGGTTAGGTTCTACGTTTTTTTTCTTTGGTTCCAACTAGGTTGATTCTCACTTATTTTTTGGTCCAATTGGGTTTTAAGTTGGGTCCAATATGGGTACAAATTGGGTCTAACTTAGTTTGAAATTTAATACACACCCAACACACAATTTACACAAACATTTGAACATATTTACACATACACTACACACTTTTTACACACATTACATATATTTTACACACACTACACATATTTTACACACACTATACACATTTTCACACACTACACATATTTTCACATACTACACATATTTTACGCACATTACACATATTTTCACACACAGATGACATATTTTCACACAAATTACATGCATTTTCACACACCACATATTTTCACATATTTTACACACACTACACTCATTTTCACACACTACATATATTTTTACACACTACACATATTTTCACATATTTTACACACACTACACACAATTTCACACACCACACATATTTTACACTCCACATATTTTCACACACTACACATTTTTACACACACTACATACATTTTCACACACTACACGTTTTCACATATTTTACACACACTACACATATTTTCACACACTACACATATTTCACATACACTACACATATTTTCAGATACACTACACACATTTTCACACACTACATGTATTTTCACACATTTTACACACACTATACACATTTTCACACACACTATACACATTTTCACACACTACAAATATTTTCACATATTTTACACACACTACACACATTTTCACACACTACACATATTTTCACATATTTTACACACAGTACACATATTTTCACATACACTACACACATTTTCACACATTACATATATTTTCACACATTTTCACACACTATACGTATTTTTACACACATTACACATATTTTTACACATCACATATTTTCACATATTTTACACACACTACACATATTTCACATACACTACACACATTTTCACACATTACATATATTTTCACACATTTTACACACACCACACACATTTTACACACACTGCACACATTTTACACACACTACACATATTTTCACACCTACATCACACATTTTACACAAACTACACATTTTCACACACTACACATATTTTCACACATTTTACACACACTACACATATTTTCACACCTACATCACACATTTTACTCAAACTACACATTTTCACACACTACACATATTTTCACATGTTTTACACACACTATACATATTTTCACACACTACACACATTTGTGTCGTGTGTGTGAAAATGTGCATAGTGTGTGAAAATATGTATAATGTGTGTAAAATATGTGTAGTGTGTGAAAATGTGTGTAGTGTGTGAAAATATGTGTAGTGTGTGAAATTATGTGTGAAAATGTGTGTAAAGTATGTGTAGTGTGTGAAAATGTGTGTAGTGTGTATAAAAAGTGTGTAGTATATGTAAAGAGTGTGCATTGTGTGTGAAAATGTGTGTAGTGTATGTAAAAAGTGTGCATTGTGTGTGAAAAAGTGTGTAAAAGTGCATTGTGTGTGTAAAAAGTGTGTAGTGTGTGTGAAAAGTGTGTAGTGTGTGTAAAAAATGTGTAGTGTGTATAATAAGTATGCATTGTGTGTGAAAATGTGTGTAGTGTGTGTAAAAAGTGTGTAGTGTGTGTAAAAAATGTGCATTGTGTGTGAAAAAGTGTGTAAAAAGTGTGCATTGTGTGTGAAAATGTGTGTAGTGTGTGTAAAAGTGTGTTGTGTGTGTAAATGTGTGTAAACAATATGCAGTGTGTGTAAAAGTGTGTTGTGTGTGTAAAAGTGTGTTGTGTATATGTAAAAAGTGTGTTGTGTGTGTAAAAGTGTGTTGTGTATGTGTAAATATGCCTAGTGTGTGTAAAAAGTGTGCAGTGTGTGTAAAAAGATTGATTGGCTAAACTTGTTTAAAACATCTTCTAATCCAATTTTGGGTCTATGTTGGGTCTTATTGGGTTCTAATTGGGTCTACTTTGGGTTCTTGTTTAGTCCATTATGAGTCTAACTTTCATACAATTTTTTTTGTATAGGACCCGAATTAGACCCGACCCGAATTGGACCCAACCCAGTTGAACCCGACCCGACCCACCCAATTGCCACCTCTACTCCCCTAGTATTTAGATTGTAGGGAACCAATCATATACAATGATAGATAATTCATATCTACATATTTTTGGATTGTTTAAACAATACGACATGATACATACCATATCATATAACATGCGTGCTCTATTAAAACCTCAATATCATTTTGTTCCTTTACATTTTTCCATTGTGAGCTTGCCGATAGCTGCTAGCATCATAAACATCAATATCGTTCTCTGTAGATAATTGTTGAGAGTTGTATGGGTTACAATAAAGAGAGAAAGAGCTACATTTTTTCACTAGAGTCATGTGATATATTATAATTTGCTAAAAAGCTATATATGTCAACAGAACTCCATCAACCTGCAACAGATACAGAAATTTTAAGGATTCCAAAAATAGACATGAGATTAAAACATCTTGTAATTTGTGTTTTACCTAGTTGACCTACTTGAACACCAATAACAACAAATAGGCACTTTATGGCAGGAAAAGTCGTTCAAATAGAACATATGAACAAAAGATAATAATATGCCTATCCAGCAAGTATGCAGAAATTGCACGGAGAGGTTTCTAACTATCTACTGGAAGCAAAAGACACGAAAATGCAGAGCTTGAAATTATCCTCAATAGCATTGATTAAACTAGAGAATGCTCAAGTTTAACTCTTAGAAATTAGAGAAGTAACATTCTTTTTCTGCTCAAGATAAGCTAAAAGGTCTACTGAGCTTACCTGCAAGTCACAGTTGAGAGTCGAGGCCCCAAACTTTATTCTGTAACTTGTGAGAGGTGGTCCCAGATGTGCCATCTAAGTGATGGGGAAACTTCAGGCTGCAAGCTTTCTCCCAATATATTATCCAAGAAACAATAGATAAATACAAAATCTTAATCATCCTTAGAGTGTGATCTTCACGTGTAGCAAATATCAACTCAAACTTCTTCTATTTATAAATTAGCTAAAAACTGCATAGTCAAATATTACTAAATTTAGAGCAGTCACCTGATAATACAGTTACTTGTATATTTAAGGTTCAAAAATATTTGGCAAAGTTTAAATACAAGTCAATGACACGGCATTAATACCTAATGATGAACAGAGTTATTCTAAGCAAGTACCTTATAAATTGAAACTACGTATTCTCCTATAAAGATTTCTCCATTTTCATGCACTCCGAGTTACATAAACAAGTCCCACCTATATATTAAAGCAGCAGAACTTCACTGGTCTATTAAAACTTCACTATTTCTAAGATGATAACTAACCCATCATGTACAATGTGACCTAGATCACTGAGCATGCTTAGTTTAGCAACATTTATCAGAGTGATTACCTAACTAAGTTGCAAAATCCCATCCAGTTATCTGTGTACGCTAATCCAGATACCTGAAAAACACTCAGATTTTGTTAATCATAAAGATGATGATGTCCAGCAGGCAATCCCGATGGTAAACACACACACTAACGTTGCAAGTGCATAAACCAATTCATGCAAAGACAAGGAAAAGCCTAGTCAAGCACACAGGTAATGTGACTATGAACTTTTCCTCATATCATACTTTTTTTTTCTTCTTTTGGGGGAAGGGAGGGGGAGCGTGTAGTTGACGGAATATAGTTGTTAGACTTTCCAGTCCAAAGATTATCCATTACCAAGCCGACCATGCACAAGCATACATAGATTTGTTGCTATAAGCAATGAGGTAAATCCATGCACTATAAATTACTATAAACTTGCAAATCAAATGAGATGGTACCGTTTCTTTGACCTTTACCATCTCCAAGAATGCTCAAGTTCTTGAACAGATATGTGGTACAACAGGTTCAGTTTCTTCCAATTATCAATGGATGCCCAAGTAATAGGAATTAGTAAACTGTAAGACGAATGTATTCAGCACGAGAGAGAGAGAGAGACTACCTTTATATGACAAATAACTGCTCTACCTGAGGATTTCGTACATGAATTCTGTTCGACGTTAATCTACCGGTGAACTTCGGAGTCAGTCGAATGTTTTCAGCAAGGATGGACCAGCATGTATAGCAGTTGAGCACTGCAAATGGAACCCAAACATTATACCTCATAGTTTAAAGGCTTTATTCTCCTCAAAGACAGGATGTCTGAGCATCATTAGCTTATTGCTGTGCAGAATAGCTCTACCACTGTTTCTTTAGTCTCCTCGTATTGCTTTATCAGCCTGTTGCCAACATACAAAATTCACCCATCATTGCCTTCTTCTCGGATATCGTGTGTCAAGACAATGAAATATATATGGTGGTAAAAACAGCAACAAGCACCATTCTCTTGTAAACTGGAAACCGATTTCGAGGAAATCCCACTGATGATGGACTGAACTTAAGTGAGGCAAACAAATGCTAGGATCTTCTTAAAACAAGAAGAATTCAAAGTAAATCATTCTTACATAACAATTCCCAGCTGCTGTAAGGTTCATCTTGCACAATGGTTCCAACACTTTCTGTCGAAAAAACATCTCCATCCTTTTAATGCTCACCTCTCAATTAGAATCAAATGGGGACTTGTCAAATTTCCATTCGACAAGATCTCCGCATATTTCACAAGATTCTGATGTAATTTTCCTCTATGTTTCTGATATTTGAGGGAAGAAATCAGTTTCCCGATCTGACAAAATAATTAACAGAGTATCATGGACCTACTTACACTCAGTGTTGGGGACAGAAAATTTAGATGAATATAAGATACTCTGCACGCATCACATCCTGTTCAGAAGCAAATATCAAATTATTCAAGGTTATAGACATCAGATATCTTCTAATATTCAAATGTCTTCCATTCCACTTAATGTATCTATGATTCCATAGCTATTCATAATATTAAATATTTGTTGTTTCAAAAAATGCCAATCTCTTTCACTTCACAGATAGGAAGATTTTAGTTTCTGTGAGTAGATTTCTGGCAGTGTTTCATCAAACAGTTCTCATACTTCCTAACATTACTTTTGAAGGCTTCGATTTTATTGCAAAATATACCTTAAAAAAGGGGTTTAATGCAATTTACCTTCCTGTGAAATTCGAATATAGCAAAAAAGTCCCCTATGAAAAAACAATAAGTAATTTACCTCCCCGTGAAAAAAATAATGAAGCACACTGGCTCCCTAAACATATTTAACCTAAATTCACCGATAAAAAGACCAAAATACCCTTACTTTTTAAAAATATTAACATTATATTTTTTAATTTACATTAAATTTTTAATACTTCTATTTAATTTTTTATTTTTGTTTTTCATTCATCTTCTTCCCAATTCAACATCTTCCCAAAACTCTAACCCTAATTTACTTTTTCCTCAACTCTCCAATCTCCTTCAACATCCATCCCTCTACCAAACCATCCACTGCCCAAGTCGTCGTCGCCGTCGCCGTCACCGTCACCGTCACCGTTACTACCTTCACCCACCGCGACCGCTTCCACCAAAACCGCAATCACCGGCGGCTGCTGAACACCCCAGATCCACCATTGACGCTGCCATCGCCATCGACTTATTAAACCTGTAAATCAGGCGACGACGAAGGCTGCTTAGAGGTAAGGTAATGGCGGCAGCGACAAGCCCTTCTTCAAGCTCCTTCACCGTCTTCGAAGTTCCATCTTCTCCTTCTTTGAGTTTCTGAGGATTTTGGTTGTGGAGGCTGTAGAGAATTTTGGGACTTGGAAGGTGACGGATGGGGATTGAGAAAGTTGGGTGGGTGGTGAGGAGTCGTCGGCGGCAGGGATGGCCGGAGAAAACGAGCTGTAAAAAAAAATATATATATATATATATATATATATGTATATTTATGTAAATTTTGAATATATATATATATAAATACCTAAATCTTGAATATATATATAAATACCATATTATATATAAATCTTGTAATATATATATATATATATATATATATAAATATATAAATCTGGTATATATATATATACACACACACAGGTATATGTTTAAGAATCTATATCAATTTATAATTAATAAAATATATAATATAAATATAAAATATAAGAAGTATAAACATATATTTATATATATATAAAAAATATAGATACATATTATATATATAATAAATTAAAATTATAAAATATACTTTAATAATGAAAATTTAAAATTATATTAGAAATATATATAGAAGGATAATGCTTGACCATTCATCCCTATTAAGATGAATTGTTGCTATTAATTGATTAAATAATAATTATGTATTTAATCTCATCCGTTGGTTTTAGTCAATTAGATCCAATGGTTGTTAAATAGGGGCTAAATGGTCTTATGAAGATGAAAATATCATAACCACTTGCAAAATGCGAGAGTGAGGCGCGTGGGTAGCTGCCTCATTGTTTTTTTCACGGGGAGGTAAATTGCTTATTGTTTTTTTACATGTGCCTTTTTTGCTATATACGAATTTCACAGGGAGTTAAATTGCATTAAACCCCTTCAAAAAGTTGTAGACTTCAATTAAACATACACATTTATTTTTATGGTTCTTTTTGCAAGGAAAATAATGGTTTATATCATTTGCATCTTTGCAGGTACTAATTTCAATCTAAATATCTATTTTAATTAAAAAAGCGGATTCAACTGAAGATACCTTAAAATATTTTAATCAATATTTTAATTATAACATCATGCAAAACAATGTTATATTTTATTACTTGTAAATCATGAGGGAAATTAATCTTTATAATAAAGTCTATAATAAATACATAATTTGCGGATTTTTGGGCACCAAAGTGTTAGGGAGTCAACCAAAAATCTATAAAGATCTAAGTTATATTGTGAAAAAGAATTTTCCCACCTTTTCTTTTGTATATCTTTTCATTGCATCTTTACATTTTGCTAGTCCTACTATTTTTATTGGGAAATTCTCTTCGTGAATGTTCAATTTATCAGCATCTTGAATATCTAATAATGTTAAATAATCTACTTTTGGTCGTTATCTGTATTAAATATATTATATAATTTAGAGTAATAAAACAACATGAAAAATTTGATCACCTGTCAATTTTCCACCCTCGAATGTTGCGCAATTGACACCCTCCAAACCCACCCCATCCCGTCCAACTCGTTTTTAATTTGAACACGTCTTGAGTGCTTGTTCATCATTATAGTATACACTTGTTATTCTTTTATAACATAGAATGATTATCTCTACCATTAAGGTGGTGATCTTAAGAAAGAAAAAAATGGATGCAGATATAACAAGTACACGAAAGGCTTCGTTAATAGAACATTTTATGAATGAATGTACACTATTAGAGGGACAATCTTTCAAATTGGACGATCAAATTTATCTCAATTATCACTAAAATATTACATATATAATTAGTTTAAGTACGTAAAGATCAAAAATCATTTTCATTGTATTTGTTTACTAGCATTAATTCATTATATCCAAACCCCTAAATGCCTGCTCAACCTCTCCACAATTACTTTGTTAAAAAAGGATCCACCATTTATCTAGCGGTGCCACCGCTCCCCATGTTTTCGCCACCGTCGTTGTCACCCTTGGACCACTGGCTGCCTCCGCCTCCCCCACTGATAATGCACACATAACTCACGTCAAATTTTTCCCAGTCACCTCAAGAATTAACCATTAGTTTTAATCACTACTCAATACCTTGGTTATTTTTTAATGTTTACTATTAATATTAATATCAAGTATTATCACTAAGGAAAAAAAAATATTTATTTTAATGCAATCCTATAATTGTTATTGTTATGAAGTAACGGTACGAAATACAAGAGACTCTCATTTCTAGCGTGGCTAGCGAGCCAACTTGACTCTATGCCCACCCATATTTATTGGTCCCAAGTGGCATACGAAAGGGTCTAGAAGGAGGGGTTGAATAGACCCTGAAGTCTTTTTTTGACTTCAAAAATTTCGTATCAAAAGATTTTTGGACGCTTGAAAAAGGTAGACGCTTGAAGTGTCTAACGCTTGACTTAAGCATTCACTTAAAATATTGGTGCTTTGGCGAAGCGTCTGATGAAGACTATTTTATAAAGTTAACTCAGACTTCAAGAATTGAATACTTTGACCAAGTAGGTTAAGCGTTCAGTTCTTTTAATCAGTGTTAGCACAACGGAATGATTTTTGGAGTCTTCTCTTTGAAAGTTTTAGCGTCACAAGAGGTTTCTTTGTTGCTTAGCTTTTGATTGTGTTTTACTTATGCAATGATATGATAGATGAAGGAATTGACTGAAAAGTAAATGACACAAAGTTTGTAAGGTTCGTTGTGTGGTGTAATCCCAACTACGTCCTTCTTCTCCTTTGCACTCGGAGGCAATCCACTAAAATGATTCTCAAAGAATCACACAGAAACTTCTACAAATTAGGGAGAGATGGATGTCGATGACTTGAGCTCCTTGATCACACAGATTTCTGCTCCAAATCACTTCAATCCCCTTGCTTCTTTCACCCAGAAATAATGCAAGTATCCAACTTCGACTTCATACAGATCGCGAGGCTTGGATGGGGTTTTCTAAAATGGTTTGTTTGATTTTGATGAAGTTCAAACAACTTGGGAACATCTCAGTAGGAAAGTGGTTTCTTCGAAAAGAATGTTTGAGATATTTGTTGACTGTCTCAGGATTTGAAGAAAAGCAAATGAAATGTTTTCTTGAATATTCTGGCTTTTCTGATAATTTAAGGAATGAGACTTCAATGCAACAACAATTTGGCTTGATAATTGATCTCTTCTTTTGGTTTGTTGTTGAAGTTCTATTTATAGGCATTCTTGGAGAAAGTGTCCGTTTGACACATGCACTAGCGCGTGTCTCTCACTTTCGCGAGTGAACAACTTTTGTCCTTTTTCCTGAAAATCTGCTGCACAAAAGTTGGTGCTGCAGTCTGAGATAGTTGACAATCCAATAGGGTGGCTTCTCCGTACGTTTGAAAGTGCTTATCACATTTAATGCTCTTATCAGCATTTAATGTATTTGAATTAAATACCCGTTGGTATTTAATGTTTTGAGAATATTTGCATTAAACTCCTTCTGGACTTAGAAATAAATTCAGGTGAAATCACTTCTGTCCCATAAGGTAACGCTTGATGTAGCTGGTCAATTAAACGCTTGGAGACTGTATCTTCTTTCAGAGATCAGACGCTTGAGTCTTCGAACTTTACCACTGATAAACTCACTCAGAAATTATCAGACGCTCAGCCTAAGACTACTTTGCCTAACAATCTAAAATAAAATAAAACAGAGCCTAATAAGCCTATTACAAATCTAACGCTTCAAAGTTTATACAAATTTTTCTACCAAAATAGAACTTACATATTTTTGGGGTCTAACAAAAAGTCCTAATTGTCATCATCAAAACTTCTAACATGAAATTCCTAACAATTTTCCCCTTTTTGATGATGACAATACTTACTCTTTTATAGTTCAAGAGTTAGACAGGCAAAAGTAAAAGTTAGCTTTGATTAGATAACGTTAGTTAAAGTTAGTTACGCTTCAATGAGATGTTTCAGCTAAAAACAATGCATTTTATATATATCGAGAATTACAAGCATTTTTACAACTGAACAAGTAAAGAAATAAAAGACAAGAATATAGATAATGTAAAATCAGAAAGTTTTAACGTCTTGGTCTGACTTTGTATCGCTTGGGCATTTCAGCTCGGATAGCTTCAGTCAGATTGTCTTCCAAGGTCATCATTGTTTCATGATCTTTGTTGATTATGAGCTTATTTTCTTCTTGTTGTCTCTTCTTGAAGTCAGTAAAATGATTGTCCCAGTCAGTTGGGTCAATACCAATATACCTTAGGCAGATTCGAAAAGCTTGGATAAAGTCAGTCATCTTCCTCTCTTCAGCTAAGATTTTTGGATCTGTAGGTTCTGGAATGGACGTTCTTTGAAGAGGGATGTCAAACTGTTCAAGCAGTGCTCTTGTAGGTATTGATAGATTTGGATATAACGCTCTTGGAGGTTCCCTTAGTGTACTACTCGGTGCTCCAGATGTACTTTGTTTCAGAGCAGTTATTCAAGTACAATTTTAAGGTTCCCCCTAAATTTGATAACTTGTACCAATTTTTGTTTTTCAAAGAAGGTTGTTAGACATATAATTTAGGGGGAATCCACTTGATTTATGTCTAACAACCTTCTTTGAAAAACAAAAATTGGTACAAGTTATCAAATTTAGGGAAAACCTTAAAATTGTACTTGAACATAACTGTAAGCGTCAATGATCAAAATTTTCAGATGCATGATCATCAACGCTCAGTCTTATCTTTGCATAAAATATTGGACGCTCAAACATAGAAAGGACTTTGACTTTGAGCGTCTATATTACAACAGTTATAATGAATACCAACCAATGGTATCAGTTAAGCGTTGAATCAAGTCCAATCAACTCTTAATATAAAAATATAATTTTCTTTACAAGCCATGCATAAAGTTTCCAAACTTCTTTCGAAGTAGTGGGTAGACTCAACAGTCTATTTTGTACTCTACTCGCACGCTTCTATCACATCAAACTGGCGGGTAATCAAAAGTTTCTTTTCAAAATGACGGTTCAGAGATAACACGTGTTTGTGTACGTGTCAGTGTACAAACGAGCGCGTGCGTTACACTCTGAAAATGCCAAACGCTTTAAAAATTTAACTCGGATGTCAAATCTTTATATCTGAGAATTACCAAATGTAACTTCGCTCTATTACACAAAACTCGCGTCTGCAGTTAGTGAATTTATGGCTGAGATTCAACAATTGTTACACGTGTCTAAATCCTACAGAGACTAGAAAACACAAGTTTCAAAAATTCTTTACTGTATCATTTAAAACACAATTTCTGCAGAATGACAATTCACTTTTACTCAAAACATATCTGCAAAACTTAGTCTCTCTCTCAAAACAAAAAACATCTCAGTTCATCTCTTTCACAAAAATGGCACCAAAGAAATCATCGTCTGCTTCTGCTGAACTTACCATCAAGGTGACTGAAGGCTTTGTTGTCGACTGGAAATTTCTCTATGAACAACCTCAGATCAACCTGACGGACATGATGGACATGGTCATCAAAGCTGGGCTCAAACCATTCTTGACCCAATACTCTTATATGTTTCCAGCTGAAGTTGATACTTTTTGGAAGACTGCTACACTTTCAGAGGACAAGAAGTCTATTTCTTGTCTAATCTCTTTATCCAAGAAGGAGTCTCCAAAGAGATTTCTCTTATCTGCTTCCACCATCGCCAAGAACTTCAATCTTCCAAATGAGGGTGAGGCATTGGATTGCGTTACATTTAAACAGATCAAGGAAACATGAACAATCATGAGTGCGTACGACGATGTGCCCTACACTCAATACTTCGAAAAGAAAGACCTGGTGTCCAAATGCCGGCTATTGGCTGATTTCTGCAGCAAGATCATAGAATGCCGAGTGGGAACCTTTGATAAGGTAAACCCTGTACAATTTCACATGATGACTGCAATACTCCTCAACATCAAAATTAACTGGAGTGAGTACATCTTTGGAAGGTTTCGGGATAGTCTAAGCACTTCGAATAAGCCTTATGGACTCGTTCTAAGCGACCTATTGTACAAATCAAACTGTGTATACTCGTCTGGAATGCAAACTATCAGCCTGATAGACACCGCTTTGAAGCTATCAGAGACATTCATCTTGAAGGCATTCGCGCTATGGTGACTGCTAGCACAGATTACTGCATAAATGAAGTCAACTGGGTTGAAGCGTATATGGGACATAAATATACTTTCTCAGAGTTAGTCCAAGCTCCCCATCTTTTTGGCATAGGCATGCATGACAAGAAGTGTCAGTTCGCCAAGTATTGCCTCAAGCAGCGTCAACAGAGAGTCGGACCTGTTCTCAAGCTCCCAATTGTTAGACATCAAATTGAACAGTGTCTGCGTCAAGAGTTTCACAGATTATCCTCTACTCCTCTTCTGTTCAACGCTCAAGCCTCTTACAGTGGTACATCTGGTGTATTGTGCTTGAATTTTGCTCCAAGCCACTGTGAAGAAAATTTCAATCTGATGGTGAAGATTTTAACTCCTGTCTCTCTTTTCGATAAAATCTTCACTGCCAATCTCAGACCTTGGAACGGCTCAGTAATCAGTCCATTCAAAGGATATCCACTGCTCCCTTCAATCCGCAGCGAGGTACTCGATCACTATGAGTTTGTCCTCTCCCTGCTTGAAAGGAATCAAGAGCTGGCTCAAGCAATTTATCCATCTCTTGAAGAGTACTATGCTGACTGTGTACCTGAACATTGGCGCCCTACGTCTCTTCCCTCCGACTGCTTGATTGGATTTTCCAGACATTACTGTCCAGATTCACTCTTTTCAATTGCTCAAGCGCCGTCCAAAGTCTTCCCAAATCATGTGCTTGATATCATTGGTCCAATGCACATCAGGGCCATTGATAGTCCTCTTCGCACATTCATCTCCGGTACTTGTATTTCCCGAACCAGACTCACTGAACTCTTGGACTCTGTATCCACTTCTTATGCCGAGTTAGCAAGCTAGAACTTCCAATTCGATGACTTTCGTCGACCTGAGTCAACGCTTGAGGAAGCGCCTGCTAAGTCAGCTGAAGCATTCACGTCTGCAGTTATAAGTATTCCAGCGCCTACTGAAGACCCTGTTCAAGCGTCTCCACCAGAGGATATTCCTAACGCTCCTGAACATGTTACTGATGATAGTGCTGAGAATCTTTCCACTGCTCTTCGAGGTACTGTTTTTGATCCAGCCTATCAAGTTTCCTTTGACTTTCTCAAACACTCATCAAGGTTCAAGCGACCGACTCCTCAAGCGGTTCAATCAGATGAGAGTCAATCCTTTGGTCCTTTGCTCAAATCCGTCTTGGAGACTATTAGCGACCACACTACTCAGAATGCAGAATCTCTCCATTAGATTAAAGATAATCTGGCAAAGATTGAAACTCACGTAATGACCGCTCAAATTGCTCATATGCATAGTTCAGCTCAAGCGGTTGTTGGTGAGTGTAAACAAAATTTTCAAGAAATGCATGATGCCACTCACGCAACCCAACTTGCCATGAAAGAAGAGCTTGAAAAGCGCCTTGAAACCCTTGAGACCTCTGTGAATGATGCTACCAGCGCCAAGCTTTTCGCTCTGCATGAACGCTTCGACAGGCGTCTGGATGACATCACGGCTTCTATGTCTCAGATTGCTCATCAGGTCAGTGTACTCACAGACCATTTCTTAAAATCTGATGATGGCAATAAGGGGAAAAGACAAGAAAGGAGAAAAGAGGAAAGCGTCGAGTTCAAGAGCTGAAGAGCCTCAGTCTCCTAAGCGTCAAGTGCTTCCTTCTCCTTTGCACTCGGAGGCAATCCACTAAAATGATTCTCAAAGAATCACACAGAAACTTCTACAAATTAGGGAGAGATGGATGTCGATGACTTGAGCTCCTTGATCACACAGATTTCTGCTCCAAATCACTTCAATCCCCTTACTTCTTTCACCCAGAAATAATGCAAGTATCCAACTTCAACTTCACACAGATCGGGAGGCTTGGATGGGGTTTTCTAAAACGGTTTGTTTGATTTTGATGAAGTTCAAACAACTTGGGAATATCTCAATAGGAAAGTGGTTTCTTCAAAAAGAATATTTGAGATATTTGTTGACTGTCTCAGGATTTGAAGAAAAGCAAGTGAAATGTTTTCTTGAATATTCTGGCTTTTCTGAGAATTTAAGAAATGAGACTTCAATGCAACAGCAATTTGGCTTGATAATTGATCTCTTCTTTTGGCTTGTTGTTGAAATTCTATTTATAGGCATTCTTGGAGAAAGTGTCCGTTTAACACATGCACTGGCGCGTGTCTCTCACTTTCGCGAGTGAACAACTTTTGTTCTTTTTCCTGAAAATATGATGCACAAAAATTGGTGCTGCAGTTTGAGATAGTTGACAGTCCAATAGGGTGGCATCTCCGTACGTCTGAAAGTGCTTATCACATTTAATGCTCTTATCAGCATTTAATGCATTTGAATTAAATACCGTTGGTATTTAATGATTTGAGAATATTTGCATTAAACTCTTTCTGGACTTAGAAATAAATTCAGGTGAAATCACTTCTGTCCCATAAGGTAACGCTTGATGTAGTTGGTCAATTAAACGCTTGGAGACTGTATCTTCTTTCAGAGATCAGGCGCTTGAGTCTTCGAAATTTACCACTGATAAACTCACTCAGAAATTATCAGACGTTCAGCCTAAGACTACTTTTCCTAACAATCTAAAATAAAATAAAACAGAGCCTAATAAGCCTATTACAAATCTAACGCTTCAAAGCTTATACAAATTTTTCTACCAAAATAGAACTTACATATTTTTGGGGTCTAACAAAAAGTCCTAATTGTCATCATCAAAACTTCTAACATGAAATTCCTAACAATATTCCCATCTAAGAATTATGGGATAAAATTCAAAAAGAAAAATGGAATTCCTTCTCAATTTTAATTTTAGAATTAAGACACAAAATTCAGAAATCTCATTTCAAATTCCACATCACATTTAGTTGCAGCTTTATTGAAAAACACAAAAAAAAAACTTTAATATTATTGAATCAACTTCATAATATAAAACCCTTTCCCCACTCGGGTCGCCCCTCTTCTTTCGGGACGTTTGCAAAAATAAGCCCCATTTGCACACCATGGAAGGTTTTGTGCCTCTTATAATTGTTTCTTTTTTTCCATTCTAGAATGACTAAAATGTCCCCCACTTGAAGAAGCGCGTTTCATGAGTGAAACACAATTCTTCATTTTTTTTTTCTTTTTTATATTTTAGTAATGTAACATTACATAAATACCCATTTCTCCCATAAACCCCCAAACCCCCCGCCCGATACTACCATACCCCATACCAATGAGAAAAATAAGAAGATAATGGAAGAAGAAGAAAAACAACAAATAATGTCGTGAAAAAGAGGGAGATATCGGAGAAGATACTATACCCGCTGAACCGGAGAAAAAGATATCGGAGAAGAGAACCCCCTGCTGAAGCTACTGTAAAAAAGAGAATGGTATATACCGGAGAAGAAGCGCGAGAAGAAGAAGATACCGGAGAAACCCGCCGTATTTTGCAGAAAAGTTTGCCCAAATTAATTTTTTTTAAGCATATTTCAATTTTAAGGTTTATGCAATAACTCTTTTTTTCATTTTATGCATTTGCAGAGTTAATGGATGCTCTCCGTCGTCTTGAACTTTCATCGGTTATTGAGAACGAGTCTTCTACTTCATCGACACCCATTGTAAGTAAAAAGTTGTTCCATTTGTTAATCGTTTTAGCTATTTATGCTTGATAAACTATATTTTTGTTGAATGGTGATGATTTGATTAGTTCATAGAGATCACTTTGTTGAATGGTGATGATTTGATTAGTTCATAGTGATCACTTTGTTGAATGGGGATGATTTGATTAGTTCATAGTGATCACTTTGTTGAATGGTGATGATTTGATTAGTTCATAGTGATCACTTTGTTGAATGGTGATGATTTGATTAGTTCATAGTGATCACTTTGTTGAATGGTATTGTTGAATGGTGATGATTTGATTAGTTCACTGTTCATAGCGATGACTTTTTTGAATGGTGACGATTTAATTAGTTCAATGGTGATGATTTGATTAGTTCACTGTTCATAGCGATGACTTTTTTGAATGGTGACGATTTAATTAGTTCAATGGTGATGATTTGATTGAAATTATGTTCAAAAAATGCCTAATATGAATTAGAGGATTAGAGGATGAATTATGTTTGTGACCTTGAGTTTAAATCATGTGTTGCAAGTAACTTTCTGGAAAATTATTCATTATAAGGCCAAAATTGAGTAATCGATTATCAATACCGCAACGTTTGATTTGTAATTTTGGCTGTCCTTGTCGAAAGCAATATCACCTAAATACATGAATTATGGTTTCAGAAACAATATAAATTTGTGTGGAATTTGGCCTCAATATGTTTTAGCTTATGCAAAACTGAGTTTAATATTATGATATTTATGTGATTCAAATTGCCTGAGTTCACGGGTCCCACAATTGCTAAACCTATGCTAGCAACAAAATCAAACATGTCAAACCTTTCTCAAGGGCTAGCTACTTTTAAAAACAACCAATCGCCCTCAGAAATCTAATTATACAACATTAACTAAAACAAATCAGAGCCTCGCTAAAAATAAGACTTCCCTAGCCAACCAAGCCTTTCTACCTAATACAGACATAAACATTAATACAGACTCACACAACCCAGTACGAGAAGAAGTGCACCATCAACCTGTTTTTTCAAACCAAGAAACCCTAATTTAGCCTTTACCTTTGCTTTGCCCACCCTCAGCCCAAAATGCCTTCCCCAACCCCACAACACCACCCAAGCCGTTTTTATATACTCCAGGAGGGGGAGATGGATGCCGATGCGCAACATCGATTTCAAAATGAGAGTAAGGTTTGTCAACATACTACACGTCCACCCTATTTTTTGGCAGCTAAGAGTGACTATAGGATTCTCAAGGATCGATACCGAATCAATCATTTCTGGGATGCCGAATGGAGACACAGTTGAGTGGGAACTAGAAGATACACCAATGTCAATTGACGGGGATCCTAGCACAACAAGTGATGCGGAGCATGGCCGGACAGCCTCTTGATTGCCCAATTACCGTTACCAATAATAGTCCAATGAAGATTTTGTCTTGGAATTGTCAAGGTGCGGGTAGTCGTAGTTTCCGCCTTAATTTCAAAGAGTTAATTCGTAACCATATTCAGGATGTGGTTTTTATCCTTGAGATCAAAGTAGCTGAGGAGCGTGCAATTACGATCTCCACAAACCTTGGCTTTTCGAATGTGTGCCGGGCTCCGACTATGGGACGTTGGGGGGGGGGGGGGGGGGCTGATTTGGCTCCTTTGGGACCAAAACCGAACCCATGTTGAGATTCTTAGTGTACTCCCTCAAGTGATAAACACTGTAATTGGTCCTAATCTTGAAGATGGTTGGTTATGCCCCGGTGTCTACGCTAGCCCTCATCCCCGCAAAAGAGATGATGTTTGAAAGTATCTTGGGACATGAATACACGAATCAAGCGGCCGTGGCCTTGTCATTGCTAAATTATAGTCACTTGCACGTTAGCTTTGTCATTGCTAAATTAACTTTAAAATCAACATAAGAAATTAATTTTTTGGACATTTTTTGTGGATTTGGGAAAGATTAATATAATAGAAAAAAAGTAATTTAAAGTAATTCAAAGCAAGGAAGAACATGGATTGTCTTCTCATTCCACCTTTTCAATTTAAGGTACAATGACTTGGCCTAGTGGTAAGACTTAGGCCCCATGACTTAGAGATCATGAGTTCGATCCTATCAGATGTGTGAGTTGTTTATATACTTATAATCTTATATAGTAATTTTTTATTTCCAGTTTGTAGTTCATTATTACAAGTTTGTAATAGAAAATTGCTGATGATGATTATTGATTTGATATTCAATGTAATGATGAAACTGTTTCATTAAAAAAAAAATTTGCTCCTGCTACTCAGCCGAGAGCCTTGAGCATTGTACAAGGACGTGTTGTAGGAGTGACCCATTACCTTCTGGGTGGAATTGCCACAACATGGGCGTTCTTCTTAGCAAGAATTATTGCAATAGGATAATGGCTAGGAGGATTTGAAAGGCATTATGGCATTAAGATTTCCAAGGTTTAGCCAAGGCTTAGCTCATGACCCCACTACTCGTCGTATTTGGTTTGGTATTGCTACCGCACATGACTTCGAAAGTCATGATGATATTACTGAGGAACGTCTTTATCAGAATATTTTTGCTTCTCACTTCGGTCAATTAGCAATAATTTAGGTACAATATCTAGATTCAAAGTTCAAAGTTGAAGCCATTATATTTAGGGGTTTTCATGGTTTTTCAAAACTGTATCATCCGACCGTACCGTACCGAAGTTGTGATTTTTTTATATAAAAATCTAAGTTTTGGCATGAGCCGAGACCGTACCGATAATTTAAATATATAAGTGATTTTACTAAAGAAACTTCTAGAATGCGTAGGGACAAATACGCTAAGAATCAAATTTATTACACAACTTATATGAGATTGGGAGGATTTTGAAACTTACAAATTTAGGAATTAACTAATAGAATTTATCATTCAACTTTCTTTAATTGATTCCTATTGAATTTATAGTTTTAACTAGATTCTAGTGAATTAGTATTTTTTGTGTTGGTTTCAATCATAATAATAAGTGTTTGATTCTTATTTGTTTTTTTAATTCTTCATTGCCTTTATTTTAATGCTAATAACTTTCTATCTTTTAGTTTATCATGTAAAATTTAAATAACTCAAATCTTTTTTAAGTCCGTCAATATTAAATAATATATTTACTAAGGTAGTCATGTGAAATATAACTAATTTTTTTTTGTATATACTTTTTTCTTTCTATTTCTTTGATAATATGTACCAAATCTAAAGGTCACTTATGTGATGAAATCGTAATTGATGAGATGATAAATCTCACTGGATTTTTGTGCATAAAAGATGGCTATAATACTATATGGATAAATCTATAAAAAAAATACCGCAAAATCATAGTGAAATCGCATGATACCGGATCCAGTGGTAGCTGTTTCAAAAAGTTCGATTTTTGTCTTAACTATTTAAATACTGTAATTATTGGTCTGGTATAAATTTAGTGAAAAATAGCAAAAATCGAACTATATGCACCCCTAATTATATTCCATCTTCAGACAACATATGTATATTTATGAAAAACTCAAATACTAATATCAATTTCTCCTAAAATACAAAATTAAAAGGGACAAATCAGATTGAAATCTGAATCCAAAAGCCACAACTGGCTCAAAAAGAGTTTTCACATAGGGAGAGACAATAACTTTTTGAATAACTAATTCTCGGAAGATAAATGATAAATAAAACTTATTCAATTAACTTGTGGAAGTTTTCACGTGCACTCACGTGCTTGCAGTTATCTAACTGCATTGCCATTAACAAAAAAAGTTATCTAACTGCATTACTTTGAACTAGATGAGAGCAATTGGCAATTTACACGTATGGGCATGGTTCTTTGCTTTTCTTGAAGGGATAAAAGGGTGTTCTCTTGGTAATTTGGTATTGTCGAACTAAAACAGGGTTATTATATTTTTGTCTTTACAATATAAACATATCAATGTACTTTTGTAATATATTAATAGAACATCAATAGAGTAATGTGGGTTTTTTAATAAAATAATACAATTATTATAAAAGTTTCTCAAAATAATACACTTTGACATTAATTATTAAACTAGTACAAAACGTCATTTAATATGTCGTCTTTGTTCAATTCCACTATTTGGACTTTAGTCCCTTACTTCTTTATATTATCAATCAAACCCCTAAACAATTTGATGCCTGAAAATTTTTATCCCTTATGATAAATCTCATTGCATTAGGTTTTGTTTTAACCAGAAGATTTCAATTCATGAAGAACGATAAAATCAGGCCCAACATGCTTTCGAAATAAAATTAATGTTTCATAGATTTATACCTTCTTTTGGCCAAGATATCACCGGGTATTCTGAGTTCTCGGTTTTACGGCAAGCCGGTACAAGCGACTCTAGACCAACCACACAATCGCAACCGGTGGTTCGCAGTACTCAGTTCCTTCAGCAATACTCAGCACAACCCCCTTCGTTTCCTTCCCGAGGGCGTAAAAGATATAAATGGATAAATGTATAATTTGGATTTTGGACAACAAGTTGGACAAAAGCCTTCTTTATTGATGAGATACAAAATTAAAATTACATAATACTATTCTACTCCGCTTTTGGAGGAGAAAACCTTTTAGCCTCTCATCAGAGGTCTTACTATTGGGGAATCCCCCATACACTCGTATATTAAAACTATAAAAGAAAGATTACAAATTTGCTGTTTTGCTTAGTTTTGTAAATTTTGAAGAGTTGAAGAAAATGTTTGATGATCTTCATCTGCTTCTGCGCTTTCTTTTTATAGCCTCAGACCTCGGATTCCAAATGCGGATTCCAAACTTGTACAATTTTCTTGACATCATTGCTTTGTTGTCAAGATTCCTTCACATGCGTGTAGACCCTAGTGTCTGCCACTCCTTGACTTTAACAGCTGTTCTCTACCAACCAATCACATGATTGATTCCTTTCTTGGTGCGCCTAATTATTCAGGTCGCCTTTGTCTTTTACATGGTTTTACCTGGTTTGTGAAAACCTTTTGGGTAAAACGTCTTCCTTTTTCCCTTGTCCTTTTCTGACTCGGGTTTAGTCTTGGTAACCCGTATCCGTGTCCCGAATAGGGGTTTCTCTTGAAACTTGCAACTTGAGCATTCCCAGTTCTGCCATTGATCAACATGCATCATGTTGCAGGCCTTCTTCCTGGTTGCATCCGTTGCTGGTAACTTATTTTCCCAGATTAGCGTCATTTTTTGTTCAAAGAGCTTTTCTACGAAATCAGTACTTTTCCCTATCATGGAGTTTAACAGGAATGATCCATTCGCTGAATTTGTGAATATTTTAAATGGATACTTGACCTTGTCCATCTCTGTAAGACAGACCCACATACCCCATGCTCTTCTGGTGGAAATGTCATCTTCGTTGATAGCACTGACCAACGGAGCTTCCTCTGTTGCTGCCTTAATTCGTGTATAGGCTGCCATGTCTGGTCTCTGTAACTTAATAAAATGAAAAGCCGGATGAGACCCTTTTCCTGCCATTTCTGGTGGTGCTGATATGAACTTTAGCTCCAGAATATCACCTCGTTTGAGGTGTTGGTTGTTTTGCCATGAATCATACACGGCACTTGAAATCCAGTCCGGTAATTTGGAGATTTCCGGAAAGTTAGGTGACATCGTATGAACTGAAGCAAGTGCCCCAAAATCATACCATTCGCGGATCTCTTCTGGCTTGGATCCGTCCTTCATCCAAACCCTAGGATATTTCCCTGATACTTCTACCAAGGATTTATTAGGATTTATTCCTTTTCTTGAGATTAGTTTTTCCCAAGAACGCTGATAACCCTGCCACTGTAAATCACTCGGGTTAGTATTAATCTTAGAAGTGCCCGTCGTTTGTGGCCTAAGATTAATCTCTTCCTCTTTAACCCCAGAGGTGTTGGGTTGACTTGAACTAGTAGAAGCTTGCGCTTTCTTTTGTTCAACCTTTTCCGTTTTCTCAGAATCTGAGAATGGACTTGTGCAAGTGGTATTTGAATCCACCGCTCCGGGTATAGAGCCCCGTTCTCTAAACACAGGTGTAGAGTCCTGCTCTCTCAACTCCCTAGCCATCACCGATGGTGAAGCTTTGTGAATTGGCGCATGTAGAGTATTCCATAACGAAGTCATGGCATACATAGTCTCGTTGATTTGATTCTGAACGGTGTTCAGATCAGCTCGTTGTACTTGGCCTGCTACTTCAGCGTTAACTGTTAGCTTGCCAAAACTCTTGTCAAGCTCCTCAAGGTTTTCCCTGAGATGCCTGTACCTCTTAATGATGGAGTTAGTTTCCGATACTTCCATCTCTTGTTAAGAAATCTGCAAGAATATTTTCATGAGATTTCACAATAATAATGTCAAAACAATAATATTGACATTCAGTTTGCCATCTGAGAATACGAGCACTTTCTATTTTAGATTCAAGTTTATTTTTCAAAAAGGCTTTGACATTCGTATTATCAACTTTTAATGTAAATTCTTTTGCTAAGAGAAATAATGGCCATTTTTTAAATGCTCTCCATACAGCAAAGAATTTTTTCTCGTTTATATGCCACAGATTGGCTTGTTGTTCTGTGAACAATCCTCCTGCATATCTACAAGGTTCTTCCCCTGTAGTCGTCCGCTTCATGAGCACTGCTGCCCATCTGTAATCATTGGCATCGGTATAGACTACCAAATCATCTTTGTCATGTGGTATTGCGAGTTTAGGCAAGTTATTACAGACTTGTTTCAACTCACGAATCCGTTGAGTGTGAATTTCTTCCCACTTCCATTTTGAGCTTTCCGTCTCCTTTAAGAGGGGTCGGAAATCCTTTCTATACCTTGCTAGATCTTTAATGAAGATACCTGCAAAGTTAACAACTCCCAAAAAGCTTTGAAGCTGTTTCTTATCTTTTAAAACATCCGGAAAATTGCGTATTTTTTCCACAATGTGTTCCTGGAGTTTAATACTTGTTTCGTCAATAAGAATACCAAGAAATTCTATCTTATTAACTCCAATTATTGCTTTCTTTTCTGAAAGCACTAATCCTTCGTTAAAACATGCATTAGAAAATATCTCGAGGTGTTTAATATGTTCCTTCATATTTCTAGATGCAATTAAGACGTCGTCAATATAGACGAACATGAACTCGAAATAATCTTTAAATAGATTATCCATTTTCCTTTGATATATCTGGGGTGCATTTGCTAATCCCATTGGAAGAACGTTCCAGATATACTGACCTTACGGAGTAGAAAATGCAGTATATTTTCTGGACTCCTTTTCCATCTTGATCTGATAGAAACCAGATTTACAATCGAATTTCGAAAACACTTTAGCGTCTCTAATACATTCGATTAAGTGTTCTCGGCTTGGGATATAGTAACCATCAAATTCTAGTATCTTATTGATACCTTGATAGTTGATTACTAGTCTTGTCTTTTCCCGTTTTACCTCGCTATGGTTTCTAACTAGAAATCCAGGGCTACTGTAAGCGGAGACTCCAGGTTCTATGAGGTTAAGATTGATATGCTCTTTTATGATTGTTTGCATATCCTTCTTATCTTCCATATTCATCTGGATTGGCTTGTATCGAACATACTCGTACTTGCATTGTTCTTTTACTTTCAGAGTAGCTTCAATCTTGTTTTTCTCCCACCAAGCCAAAGGATCCTCATTAAAGTTCCTTTGAATTAGCCGTTTAACATTTTCAAGGGAAAGCAAACTTTCCTCGTTAATGTTATCCATAGAGTTGCTTTGTAACTCTTTCTTAAGAAGGTGAAGTTCTTCTTCAGAATCTCCTTCTCGTTCGATTAGCCCAAATCGTCCATAAGACAATAGAGCTTTTCCAAATTTTCTTTTATCCTTCATTTGGGGATGGGTTAATTTGGAATCAGGATTAAAATCACCACGTTTGCTGCGAAAAGTAATTGGCAGGAGGCGATTAAAGGCCTGGGGGCGGCGCAAAACTTGTATTTCATTACCACAATGAGTAGTGAAAATCAACAACTTGTTGTTGTTATCTTGCACATATTTTGCAAATGTCTGGAGAAAATTATTTCCAAGCAAAATATCGGCGCCGGTATCATGAAAGTATATTGGGGGCATTTTGACCTTGAACCAAGGCGTACCAAATGCTCCGCCGATCATGATATGGGTTTCCCTGATTCCCTTGTTGAGGAGGAGGATTTTCTGAGAGAAATCCTTTCCCGCAATAAGGGGTAAAGTTTCCATAGCATTGCTAGGAAACACACCAGGTTTTGATGTACAAATCCCTGATCCTGAATCAATATAAGCTGCAAAATATTCTGACTTATATTGTTCATATAACATACCAACCGATATGTATATAGAAAAGGGGCTAGTCATTTATTCTACTTGAATAACATGTCCATCCAAGTTAAATTCCATGCCTTTTCCTTTTCTTCCCCAAGGTTTGTGTTCCTCAAGGAAGCTCAATCCTAGAATAACCATTCCAGGTTCTCGTCCTGCACTGCCTGTGACAAATACTTCGTGGCCTGCTATATCTAGCATACCCTCGTATTGGTTTACAGTGGCTTGCTGCAAGTGATATAGATCATCACAGGGAAAGTAATTATCTTTCTCCGTAATTTCAAATATAACTTGTATGTCCTTCCATCCTTCGGGGCATTTAATTTTGACATTATCTACCCGAATAGCCTGAGGAATTGGAACTAGGTTTTCAACTAATTCTTTTCCTTTTAGACTCCTAATCCTTTCTTCCGAAAATGATATTCTGCTATAATCTGTTCTAGAACTCATTGATCGTTCTAAAACTGGATGATCTCGGATTAAGATATCTACACCTCCAATTTTTAGTATTTTAATTGGATCTGGTGCCATTACCTTAGCGAATTCCTTGAAAATCATAGGAATTTCAATATATTCTTTCCTGACAAACAAATCAGAATGATGTGTATTGGAAAGTGCATATGCTATTCTATATGTAATAGAATAGGGTCTATTCCCTTCTTTCATCAGATCCGTTCTTTTGAAGTCCTGATGAAGGGTTAGAACTCGATCAAAATCTTGGTCGGCTAGGTTATATGCAATTCGTGGATGAATGTCAAACATTAGTTTGCCTGCATATAAATTTCCTACCATTGTACCAAGACAACCATCTCTCAGGTTGTTGATCCTTTTATCCATTATGGATAAATGTAAAGGTGAATCAACTCCTTCCTTGAAAGTGGATTTGATTACTACTTCAATGGTTCCTATATGGATCCATTTCATCGTAATTGCTTCTTCCTCTTTCATTTTGCTTAATTCCTCTAGAATTTCTTCTTTTGGAATAAGCTGCATATCCATCACGTTACCAGTTAATTCCATAGGAATTGCGAATTCCCCAGTATTAACTTTGTACTTGATGTTATGCTTGCGCTGTTTCAATCCTATTTGATTTAGGATTCTGCTCATGCCGCTAACTCTAAACCCATCGTATTTACGAATGTTAGAGTCTTGCCTCATGATCTGTTCCATGGTCTTCTCTGAAATAGACACTTTGGAAAAGAAACCAGCTAGGTTATTCGTTGTTTGGAGCCTATCTCCCTCATTGGATTTATCCATTGGGAGGATCGTTTCGTTCTCTAAATGTAGAACGATTATATCTGATCATATTTCCAATATGATCTTCACGATCACGAACATGTTTTGACCAAACCTCAATTTTATGTTGTCTGATCTTCATTAAGCGAAAAGGAGTTTCGCCTAATAATTGGATAGTAGTCTCATAACTATGAATCATGATTCTACTTCCCTCAATTTTTTCTTTGAAATCGGAGACAACAGTTCTAAGCTGTTGAACCGTGTAAATAGGAATTCCAGGCATGAAATTACTATTCTGATTCAGTTGATGTTTCTTCTGAATCACTATGGATTTCCTCCTCATAAACACTTTCGTCGGAGGGGATATTCTCGAATTGGTAGATTGGTACCAAGTCGCCATAGTATACTGCATCCAGGATGTCGTTAGTGGCTTTGAACTTTTTTACATCACCACCCTTTTGCGGACAATCTGGGGAAATGTGGCCACGAGCTCCACACGTCCAGCAGTTACAATCCTTGAAACTTTCATTTGTTCGGGTGTGCGCCCGTTTGAAAGTTCGTCTTGTTGCGTTCCTCCCGTCGGATTTTCGAGATCCTTGAGAAGACGCCTTTGATGGTCCTGCTCTTTGGCCAGATTTATAAGATCGGGCTTTAGATTTTGACCACCAAGACTTTCGCCTGAAAGGAGAACGCTTCTTATAACCCTGATTGACATCAGAGCTTTTGAACGACTTGTTCTTCTTTCTTGGCTCGCATGATTCGCCTATAATTAATGGAAAATCATTGTTATCACATCGAAGAGGGGTTTTCTTCATTTTTCCTCTAAGCCTCTTCATGTTCTTTTGAAGGGGTGCTTGATAACACCAGTCCTTCAGTTTGTCTTTTAAGAAAGACATACGTCTGGCTACTGAATCAAGTTGTCCTTCCGGTACCTTGTAGTAATGTGTTAACATTTCTCTCCAAGGGCTGCAAATTTTTGCAAAGAACATTGGTGCCGCAATCTGCGTATCAACGTCACTCTGAAAGAAATACTTCCTATACCAATAGATGTATTCATCTATTGCACAGATATTTCTTAACTCAATACCATAAAGAGCTTGGGTATACTCTCTGGTTTTCTCAGCATTACTTTGATCGAAGTAGCCATCTCCGACAAAATGCATTTTAAGAAGTCTTTCGAATCGTTCGGCAATCATGCTTTTAGATTCGCCTTCTAGACTCCCTGTTTGGTAATTTCGGGGGTATGATTCCATCCGATTTTTACCGAACCTTCCAAACTTAACTCTATTAATCTGACAAAGTTTTCTTTATCAAGATCTAGAGCTGTTGCTGCTATTTTCATAGCCGCTACCCATTCATCGATTAGTTTTTCCATGTTTCTAAAGTCGATGATATCCAAATTCAGGATAGTACCATATGGGTGCAAGGGTTGAGACATAGTCCTTCCCCATGGTGTATTTTCTGGTACCCTGTTTGGATTTTTGGCAGGATTTGCTCTATACGTTGTTCCCACAAGAGGGGGTCCTGCGTTAGTATGCAAATCTCCTTGTTCTCTCATCGTAACCTCCGGTGTTGGAGGAATAACCTCTGGTGGGGGGTTATTAGATGCCGAACTTTCACCTGGAAATCCCAATGCTAAGGGATTCGTTTCATGGGTTTTTACGTTGACCAAGTCGACAAAAGCTAGTTGAGAAAAAGACTCAGCTAACTCTTGTAGATCAGATGGATCTATTCTCGAGACATCCATTATTTAATACTTCTAAGGATCTCAAGCATTAGTTCCTCCTGAGTTTTTGGCTTAGGTATTTCCTTAGCCTTTCCCTTCTGATGCAGAAGAGGTACTTGACCCAGTGAATCACGGATTCTTTCTTGTTTTTGTTTAGAAGAACCTGCGATTCCTAGTCTTTCTTTAAGATCTAAAACATCTGTTTTTAGATCTGAGACAGATCTATCCAGATCTGGAATAATCTTGAGGAGTTTTTCAAGATTATGGTTCAAGTTTTCGATTTTCATAGGTAGATGTTCTAACCTATGTCCGTAATCTTGAACAGTCTTTTGGATTTCTCTAAGATCTTTAGAAATCTTAGATGTATCCGTTTCAATTTCTTTCCAATTCATTAATTAAATGAAAGGGTTACCTCTTTTGCTTCTTGTAAGGCAATCTTGGTCCTTTGTCCATTTGCCTTCGATTTGTGCAAGTTGAAATTTCCTTGCAACATTGCCCTCGAAGTGACCATCCATATCAAACTTTTGTTGATAATATCTGATCGACTCTTGGAGCTCAGCTTGGAGTGGAACTTCTTTTGCTAACTTCTTCTTGATTCCGGATGATACCCGGAGTACGTTTCGGATATAACGGTCAAACCGTTTTTCCTTCTGTCTTTCCAGAATCTGGAAATACTCTTGATTTTCTTCGTAAATCGAACTATTGTTCAGTTCCATTTCTTGTTTCATTTCTCCTCACTTAGGGATTTAGAATAAATCTTGTAAAATTATTTAAGTATTTCATCAATAAACCTAGGCTCTGATACCATTTAGGGTCCGAGCCTCCCTAACTCCTTGAAACTCCATTTAATCAGAGCCGGACACAATGCCTCAGTGTTAAAGGAGGTGACACCCCTAGTGATACCTATCAGTTTGCAACCAATAGAGAGGTGTCCAGACGGGTTTATCTCCGTGGATCACATCACTGGCGCCCCCTACGGAGAGTCGTGCTTCGTGTCAGATCACACGATAGAGGCTCGGGGTTCTTATAGCGAAAGCTAATGTATTGCTCTGATACCATTTTTTCTGTGGATCGGTCTCATCATGAATCGCTCGTTACAAGCTAAATTTTTCCCAACCTTTTGCTCTAAAACCTAATCATTTTGGGGTTTTAAATTATCATTTTTCTTAAATTGGGGTCATAATGTATAATATAGTAAAGCTTAAGGACTAATAACGCAAAATTTGGAACAGGGAAGATGTCATGCTAAATGCCGTCTTGTGTTGTTTTCATAAAGTCTCTCAAATAGTATTAGTTTCAGAAATTTATTACAATTTTATATTATTTTAATAAAAAGCCCAGAGTAATGTCTTGGTAAAACGAGCTGAGTATCGAATAGCGGCCCAAAATTAAATCTCATAATTTTGGTAAAATAGAGCGAACTCTCGGTAAAATGAGCTGATAATTGAATGGCCATCTAAACTTCAATCTGAAAATTTTGGTAAAATAGGGTGAAATTTGGGTAAAACGAGTTGTGAATCGAATGGCTACAATATAGGAAGAATACATTACAAAAATCTCCTAAGATGGAATAGAAATTGTTGAATCTAATTTGGCATTGTTGATAAACTGATATAGTTTGGAAATGGATTTTGAAAGTCTGAAAATGGGTCCATGCTCTTGCGGGTCATGGATTATAAATGTCGGTTTCGGATTTTGGTTCTCCGGCTCATGGGTTATTTATATTAAAATAGAAATAGAAGAAAAAAATTGTCTTATATATATATAAAGGAATATGTCACGAGAAAGTTCTCGTGCCGGCTTAGAATGAGAACTTTCTTGTCACTATCAAAGTATCAACCCCATTACACAGAAATATACTATAACATGAGTATTTACTGGCGTCACTTTTGAGTAAAAAGGGGGGAAATACTTTGGTGCACCTGGATCCTATGTGGGTACACCCCACACACATAATATATATAATAAAATATTATATATAATATAATATTAATTTATATATTATTTTATTATATATATATATATTATGTGAGTGGGTGCACCACGTGGAATCCACATCGGGTGCTATTTTCCAAAAAGGGTTGGGGTGTCACAAGAGTATTCGTGTCACTTTAGATTCCATTAGAAGGGATAAGTTATTGTAGAAAAAGAAAAAGAAGCAAGTGATGAGTGTCATTTTTTTTTTGTAGAAAGTGACAAGTGTCATTATAATTAGAGTGAGTAGGGAATTAATGACAAGAATTTTCTTGTCACTCTATAAATTTTAGAAATTTGCGAACATTTCTATTGACATGAAAAATGTTCTCTCTACATTTTTTAAAGAAATTGCTTATTACTGTTAATGACAAGAAAAGTCTTATCACTGTACAAAATTCCCTAGTAACAAAAAATTTACTGTCATTAAAGTTCTTTCCCAATTACACCAAGAAAAAAATTTTGTCATCAAAACTCATTTCCAAGTGACAAGAAAAATTTCTTGTCATTTTAACTGACAAGAAAAATTGTTTTTGTCACTAAATTTTTTTTTTTTGTCACAAAGTAAAAAGATTGTTATTTAATATATATATATATATATTATTATTATTTACAACTTTGAAGTTGTCACTTATTATTTTGTCATTAATATTGATTTTTGTTGTAGTGAGATTTTAACAGGTAATATTTAATAAGCATCATTCAATTTTTATACGATTAACTTTACCAACTCTTCAATTACAAGATAATCCAAATTGAATGAAATTGATTGCAAGTTCGCCTTATGATAATATAACCCAACATTTATTGTAATTCAAAACCCGAATTCACACACACACATACACACACCAACAACAACAACAACAAAAAAATAGGTAGAATTTATCTAGTAATTTGAGCGATAAACAAATCCGTCTCGTTTCCACTTTCCATTAGAGACCGCTTCACAGTATTTCCCAATTCTTTCGCCCTTTTCCTTATCTCCTCTCCTTCCTCAGACGCCATTAATGTCCTCAAAGCTTTCTCCACTGTACCAGCCGAAACAATTTCCTCTCGACGCTCCCAGTCCAGTACTTCCACACCAATTTTGAGCACTTTTGTTACAAACACAGCATTACACGGATGGTCAAATGCCAATGGCCAAGTTGCCATAGCCAATCCATGGCTTATACTCTCCATGCATGAATTCCAGCCGCAGTGGCTTAAGAATCCACCAGTTGCAGAATGGCCTAAAATCTCCAATTGCGGGGCCCAATCTCGTACAATCATCCCTCTTTCTTTCACTCTCTCTTCAAACCCTAGTGGCAATCTAGATAATTTTGTAGCTTCATTCGCATTAGAATCATCTTTATCTGCATCTCTGAGAGCCCATATGAATTTCTGTTCACTTCTTTCCAAGCCCAATGCGATTCCTTTGATTTGTTTGTCGGAGATGGACACCGACGAGCCGAATGCCACGAAAACCACAGAGTCCGGTTCCTGTTTGTCAAGCCAATCTAAGCTTTCATGGCGGGTTCTTGAAACCCTAATTCCAGGCACAGATACAGGAACAAATGGACCTAATGCCCAGACCTTTTCTGCTCCTCCCACCTTTCGTTTCTCGAGTAAATCCAAGAACAAAGGCTCGATTTTTCTGTTAGAATTGTAAATATCTCCTGAGAAAACCTTCGTCGCTCCTTCCACCATACGGTAAAACTCCGGGTCGTCGAAGCAGTCGTCTAGCGATGGAGTTACTTTCAAAATCTCAGCTGCTTCAGGCGGCAGCTGATCATGATCATCAGGTTGATCAGTAGTACTTATTTTGTGGTGGAAACAGAAGCTAAAACAATCCGACATGGCATGAAAACGATAGGCCTCGGAATTTTGTATAGAATGATGATCAATGTCCTGGACTAGATAGGACATGAGATAATCATAGACGACGACCACTCTTCTGTATTGGGTTGAGAGTTGTTTCACAAATGTGTAAACAGGGTGGCGCATCTGCTTCATTTCTCCCACCAAAGTGGTGGTGTTAGTTGATAGTGAGGGAGTTGTGGGAAATTCATGGAAATGGATGTTGGCAGCGGATGAAGGGTCCCAGCCGTGGGCGCGATCCATGGCGCGGCGGATTTCCCTGGGGGTTCCGGCGAAGTAAAGGGAGATCGTGGCGACGGAGACTAGGCGGCCGGCGAAGTAGAGGAGGGGGGCCATATGGCCGTGTGCTGGAAACGGTAGTATCACCACCGCAACATCGGTGGTGGAATACTCTTCTTTCTTAACATAGTGGTTGGCCATTGGATTGGATGATAATATCTAGAGAGTGTGTGTGTATAGATATATGGATGATAGTCTCCAGAGTAGAGTGTGAGTGAGATAAAGGCACGTACATACATATTGATAAAGGCACGGATTTTTTAATAAAATAACCGCAAAATTCAAACCATTTATCAAATTAACCTGGTTGAAAAAAGATTCTTCAAAGTAACCTAAAGGGACAAATCTGTTTTAGTCCCTGAACTTTATCTATAATTTCAAATCAGTCCCTCAGCTTTTAAAATATTTTACTTTAGTCTTTAAAAGTTAATAAAAATTATTCTCCCTCAGCTTTTAAAATATTTTACTTTAGTCTTTAAAAGTTAATAAAAATTATTCTTACGCCTGGAACTTCCTATCCATTCAAGCCATATAAGATCCTACAAAAGTTTTTAATAGGATTATGCCTATTAATTTTCGCAGCAAACGTAGTGATTTTAATCCTGATTCCAAATTAACCCATCCTAAAATGAGGGATAAACGGAGATTTGGAAAAACTCTTTTGTCTTTTAGACTACACGGTCTAATTGAAAGTGCGGATGAAAACTGTTATGAGAATTCAAAAGAAGAAATACAACTTCTTAAGAAGGAATTACAGAACAGGTCCATAGATAACATTGACGAAGAAAGTTTATTTTCTCTCGAAAATGTTAAGCGGCTAATTCAAAGGAACTTTAACGAGAATCCTTTGGCTTGGTGGGATAAAAACAAGATCGAAGCTACTCTGAAAGTAAAAGAACAATGCAAGTACGAGTATGTTCGATACAAGGCAATCCAGATGAACATGGAGGATAAGAAGGATATGCAAACAATCATAAAAGAGCATATCGATCTTAAACTCATAGAACCTGGAGTCTCTGTTTATAGTAGCCCTAGATTTCTAGTAAGAAACCATAGTGAGGTAAAAAGAGGAAAAGCAAGATTAGTAATCAATTATCAAGGTATCAATAAGATATTGGAGTTTGATGGTTACTATATCCCAAGCAGAAAACACTTAATTGAATGCATTAAAGATGCTAAAGTGTTTTCAAAATTTGATTGTAAATCTGGTTTCTATCAGATTAAGATGGAAAAGGAGTCCAAAAAATATACGGCATTTTTTACTCCACAGGGTCAATATATCTGGAATGTTCTTCCAATGGGATTAGCAAACGCACCCCATATATATCAAAGAAAAATGGATAATCTGTTTAAAGATTATTTCGAGTTTATGTTTGTCTATATTGACGACGTTTTAATTGCATCTAGAAATATGAAAGATAATATTAAACATCTTGAAATATTTTCTAACGTATGTTTTAAGGAAGGATTAGTGCTTTCAGAAAAGAAAGCAATAATCGGAGTTAATAAGATTGAGTTTCTTGGCATTCTTATTGACAAAACATGTATTGAACTCCAGGAACATATTGTGAAAAAAATACGCAATTTTTCCAATGTTTTAAAGGATAAAAAACAGCTTCAAAGCTTTTTAGGAGTTGCTAACTTTGCAGGTATCTTTATCAAAGATTTGGAAAAATACAGAAAAGATTTCCGACCGCTTTTAAAAGAAACGGAAAGCTCGAAATGGAAGTGGGAAGAAATTCACACTCAAAAAATTCGTGAGTTGAAACAAGTTTGTAATAACTTGCCTAAACTCGCAATACCACAAGACAACGATGATTTAGTAGTTTATACAGATGTCAATAATTATAGGTGGGCAGCAGTGCCCATGAAAAAAAAAACTAAAGGGGAAGAACCTTGTAGATATGCAGGGGGATTGTTCACTGAACAACAAGCCAGTATCTGGCATATAAATGAGAAATAATTCTTTGCTGTTTGGAAGGCATTTAAAAAATGGTCATTATTTTTACTAGCCAAAGAGTTTACATTAAAAGTTGATAATACGAATGTCAAAGCTTTTTTGAAAAATAAACTAGAATAAAAAATAGAAAAGGCACGTATTCTCAGATGACAAGCTGAATGTCAATATTATTGCTTTGACATTATTATGGTGAAATCTCATGAGAATGTTCTTGCAGATTTCCTGACAAGAGATGGAAGTATCTGAAGCTAATTTCATCATCACAAGATACAGACATCTTAGAGAAAACCTTGAGGAGCTTGATAAAAAGTTTGGACAGCTATCAGTGAATGCTGAGGCAGCTGTCCGGGTACAATGAGTTGATCTGGACACAATCCAGGAAACCATTAAGGGTGCTACGTATGCCATGACTTTGTTATGAAATACACTACAAGGACCAATTCAAAAGGCATCATCTTCAGTGATGACTCGAGAATTGAGAGAGCAGGACTCTACACCTGTGTTTAGAGAACGGGGCTCTATACCCAGAGCGGTGGATTCAAATACCACTTACACAAGTCCATTCTCAGATTTTGAGAAAACGGAAAAAGTTGAACAAAAGGAAGCGCAAGCTCCTATTAGTTCAAGTCAACCCACCACCTCTGAGGTTAAAGAGGGAGAGATTAGTCTTAGGCCACAGACAGGCACTTCTAAGGTTAATACTAACCCAATTAATTTACATTGGCAGGGTTATCAGCGTTCTTTGGCCAAATTAATCTCAAGACAAGGAATAAATCCTAATAGGTCCGTGGTAGAAATATCAGGGAAATATCCTAGGGTTTGGATGAAAGAAAGATCTAATCCCGAAGAGGTCCGAGAATGGTATGATTTTGGAGCTTTAGCTTCAGTACATACCATGTTACCTAGTTTTCCGGAGATATCTAAACTTCCGGATTGGATTACCAGTGTTGTGTATGATGCATGGCAAAATAACCAACACCTCAAAATGGGTGATATTCTGGAGCTAAAGTTTATTTCGGCAGCACCAAAAATTGCAGGAAAAAGGGTCTCATCCAGCTTTTCATTTTATTAAGTTACATAGACCAGATATGGCAGCCTACAGCAGGATAGAGGTTGCAACAGGAGAAGCTCCGTTGGTTAGCGCTATCAACGAAGACGATATTTCCACCAGAAGAGCATGGAGAATGTGGGTCTGTCTCACAGAGATGGACAAAGTCAAGTATCCATTCAAGATATTCACAAATTCGGCGAATGGATCATTCCTGTTAAATTCCATGACAGAGAAAAGTACTGAATTCGTAGAAAATCTCTTTGAACAATAAAGGACACTGATTTGGGAAAATAAGTTATCAGCAACTGAGGCAACCAGGAAAAAGGCCTGCAACATGATGCATGTTGATCAATGGCACAACCGGGAATTCTCAAGTTGTGAGTTTCAAGAAAAACCCCTATTCGGGACAAGGATAAGGGTTACAAAAGCAAAACCCGAGATGAAAAAAGACAAGGGAAAAAGGAAGACGTTTTACCCAAAGGGTTTTTACAAACCCAGGTAAAATCATGTAAACGACAAAGGTGGCCTTAATAATTAGGCGCACCAACTAAAGGATCTGTCATGTGACTGATTAAAGTTAACAGCTGTAAAGGAAGACAGCTGTGAATAGACAAGCGTGGCAAACACAAGGACTCACGCGCATTAAAAAGGAATCTTGACAACAAAGCAATGATGTCAAGAAAATTATGCAAGTTTGGAATCCGATTTTGGAATCCGAAATCAAATCTATAAGAAGAGAAGACGAAAGCAAGATCATCAGAAATTTCCTCCAACTCTTTCATAAAATAATTATTCATAGAAAAATTGTAATCTTTCTTCTTTAAGTTTTTCTTAAACGAGTGTATGGGGATTTCCCCAATAATAGTCCTCTCATGAGAGGTTAAAAGTTTTCTCATCCAAATAGCGGAGTAGAATAGTATTATGTAATTTTAATTTGTATTTCATCAATAAAAAATAAAGGCTTTTGTTCAACCTCTGTCTTCCAAAGTTTATTATATCTTTTACGTCTGAAGGTAGAAAACAAAATCGGACTGTGCTACTTATGGTTGAAGGAGCTGGGTGCCTTCGAACCATCAGCTGCGGTTGAGTGGTTGGCAGAGCCGTAAAACCGAGGACTCAGAATACCCGGTGATAAGAAGGTCAACCAAAGGTATTACAATATGAAATTTTAATAATTTTCGGAAGCATGTTGGGCCGGTTTACTTGATTTATGAATATGGCTAAATGTTATAAAGAATAATTTGACCAAAAGAAGGATTTAAAATAAATTAAAACTATAGGGACCAATCTGTGATTAAAATAAAAGGTCAAGGACAAAAGAAAATTGGGATAACTTGAAGGGCCCATTTAGAATGGTACCTTTAGGTTATTTTGATAAGCCTTTTTCTATACAAGTCATTTTGATAAATAATTCATAATTTTAGGCTATTTTGCTAATAAATCCTAAAGGCACTTGATATATATAAAGTGGATGTAGGGTCTCCTCGATGCCAGTGTGGTGTGAAGGTAACATCTGTCTGTGATGTTACCTTCTCTATTATATTAATGTTCTGGCTTTTTTTTTTAATTTAATTTTGTTATCTTATTCGGCTTTTTATTTACCTCTTTTGTTTTTTGTCCCGAGCCATTGTTCCTTTTGATTATGGTATGGTTGAATTGTTAGTGCTTCTTCTTCTTACTCATTTATATTCGTCTGTTGTATTTTGAATAATACTAAGCTATTTAATATTTATTACAATTATTTTTTTAGTTTAAACATGAAATAATTAATTGTACAATTTTTAGGGATAAATCCTTAATTGATAACTCAACTTTTAGTTGAGTTCCTAATCATGATTTCAAGGTCTGTACTCTCTAATTCTAATTAAAAGTTAGGATTCACTCCTTACTTCCTGTGAAAAGATTAAAATGTCTCCAACTTACACCAAAATTACAAGTGACCCACCTCACCCTCTTTCTTTATATTCTCTCTCTCCTCTTTCTTCTTCACCCTCTCATTCTCTGTCTTTCTCGCCACCGCTACTCCCTAAGGTTTTTGTCACTATGGGAACTTGTTCAATGGAAGTAATGAGACATCAAATGGAACGTATTGATAATGTTAATTGAAAGTGTGTATACTAATATTAGGAAGTATTGTCACCCAATGTTAATTGTAAGTATGGGTATTTTAAATGAAAATATTGAGACATTTAAGTGAACCTATAGGTAATGTTAATTGGAAGTATGGATACTGTTAAATAAAATTATTGAGACATTAAAGTGAACGTATTGATAATGTTAATTGGAAGTATGGTACTGTTAAATGGAAGTATTGAGACATCAAATGGAACGTATTGATAATGTTAATTTGAAGTATATGTACTGTTAAATGGAAGTATTGTGACATTATAGTGAACGTATTGATAATGCTTATTGGAAGTATGGATACTGTTAAATGACAATATAGTGAACATATTGATAATGTTTATTGGAAGTATATGTACTGTTAAATGAAATTATTAAGACGTCAAATGGAACGTATTGATAATGTCTATTGGAAGTATAGGACTGTAAAATGGAAATTTTGTGACATTATAGTAAGCTTATTGATAATGCTTATTGGAAGTATGAGTACTGTTAACTGAAAGTATGTGTACTGTTAAATGAAAGTATTGTGACATTATGGTGAATATACTGATAATGTTTATTGGAAGTATAGGTACTGTTAAATGAAAGTATTGTGAAATTATCACTTTTGGTTGAGACCAAAATGCGAGTGTCATTCACGCTTGGTCAAAAAATTCGGTTGAAATAATGGCGCTTGTATGACACTTGCCTTTTCACATCTATTTTTTGATGACTGGGACAAAAAATATTAAGGAAAAATATCACTTTGGGTCCCATAGAAGTTCGGTCAAAACACTTTTGGTCCCATATGAATTTTTTTAACACATTTGGTCCCATTGGACTTAAAATATGACACTTTTGGTCCCAACCGTATATTTTTGGACGGAAAATATCAACGTGAGACATACACTCTATTAGAACGAGTGGAATATAAAATAAAAATTTTAAATTAAATTCATTTTTGGCCCCCAACCGTCCAAAACACTTGCCATTTTTTGTCAATTTTTTAACTTTCGGGACCCAAAGTGTCACATTTTGAGTTTAATGGGATCAAAAGTGTCAAAAAATATTTTATGAGACCAAAAGTGTTTTGGCCGAAGTCCTATGAGACCAAAAATGAATTTTTCCCTTATATTTTTTGTCCCAGTCATCAAAAAATGGATGTGAAAAGGCAAGTGTCATACAAGTGCCATTATCTCAACTGAATTTTTTTGCGAAGCGTGAATGACACTCACATTTTTTCAACAATTTTTTGATGGTTGAGACCAAAAGTGCAATTTTTTCAGTCTTATTAGATCAAAAGTGTAACTGAAATTCATACGGAACTAAATTTGAAATGAGGGAAGTCCTATAGAACCAAAAGTGAAAAAAAAAAAAATTCTGTGCTGAAAATTCAAATTATCAATTTTTATTTTGTTAGTATCTATACTATCAATAAAGGGAGGAAACCTTAAATAAGCACCTTTAGTTTGCTCATTTTTTTTGGTATAGCATCTTGCACCCATTAAAACTTTGACAAGTGTCCAGATTAATTTTCTCCACTCATCTCATTTTCTCTCCTAAACGTTCTTTCTGCTCGTTCTCTCTCTCTGTTATTCTCCTTAATTCTCTCCATATATTCTTTTTCTAATTTTTTTTTTTTTACTAATTTCTAGCTGCTTATAATAATTGACATAAAATTATATATAAAATGTACGCTCCTAAACGTTCTTTCTGCTCGTTCTCTCTCTCTGTTATTCTCCTTAATTCTCTCCATATATTCTTTTTCTAATTTTTTTTCTTTTTTACTAATTTCTAGCTGCTTATAATAATTGACATAAAATTATATATAAAATGTATGCTCACAAAATTTTAAGCAACATATTTGATATTGAGAAATTTTTATTACAAAATAATATATTTATAACTCTTAAATAATTAAGCACACGCATCGAGTCTGCCATCGCGACTAGTTGTAATAAATGTTATTGGTAAATAAGCAATATCAAGGTCTTCCATATTTAGAATTTGGGCATATTACATAGTATATGATTCTTGAATAATATCAACTAAAAATTAATTTATTTGCATCAAAATATAATAAATATTGATACGTCCGAAAATCTCACTTCCCTAATTGGGCCTAGAAGAAATGGGCCAACGATGATGCACCGTGAATTGGTGGGCTGAAATAATAACAAAGAAAAGGCTAGGATAGATCAAGATGAAAGCTCTTAAGGATGCTCATGGCGGGAGCAAGGTGTAAGCTCGACTATGAAGCTCGTGGATCACCTAAGGGGATAGATGATGAAAAAGACGACGGATAGTTGGATGAGAAGCTCGTAGGCATAGTTGATGCAGTTTGGATCTTCTATTACAATCTCCTATTACACTTCACATATGAATGACATGTGAATAAAATATTTTCTTGAATATAAATTTAATATGGATAATATAATCTTGTCGGGCAGACATGATATGCAACAAGATGCAATTCCATTTTGCAATAGAAGATCTCTTGTGGAGCTGATAAAGGGATAAGGGTGGACTACATTAACAACGACACACTATCCCTCAAAATGGGGAAACTGACCTCCTCCCCTCCCCCCCCCCCCCCCCCCCCCAACTCCCACCCAATACCCAAAATTCCTGAGAGGCAAAACTGATAGTCATTAGGCCACCATTTTGAAATAAATAATCTTGTGTGTAGCTGATGAAAGGATAAAAGTGGACTAAGTCAACAACTACCCACCATCCCCAAAATAAGAAAATTAACCTCCATTCTCCCCCTCCCCGCCCCACCAAAAATGTCTTGGGAGGCAAAATGATGGTCATTAGACCATATAAAGGCTTAAAGTTTATTTCTCGTATCTACATTTATTTATTATCAAAGAAAAGTCTATTTCTTATAATTATTCTCAAGAAAAGTCAATAAAACACTCTCTTTACATATCATTTATCTTTTGGTGTTCTTTAATTATTTAACATATTATTTCTCGTGATTCGAAGCACATATCTTGTTTACGTTATATAATTTTTTTGATACAAATCTTTAACCGCATCAAATATGTAGCTTGTAATTTTATCATTAGGATAGTTTAACATATTGCTTCATATGAACAAAAGCAAGTATTTTGTTTAATACAAAATTTTGATTAATTCAAGCATATTAATTTAATTATGAGTTAGCTGATTACTCATTTTCATAATATTTTACTCCTTTCTTTAATCTGTAGCCTCCAGAAATTTTTGCGGTAAAAATTTGATTGGTTAGTTTTAACTTTTCACACACAATCTCATGCAACCACCAGTCCACCACAATCTCTTCCAAGTACCAGTCTACCACAATCTCAACCCACTATGCCACTGCTACAATCTCAAACTTTAGACATGCCTAGAAACAATTTGATTGGTTAGTTTTAGCTTTGTAGGGTATGTGTCAATTACCCCCTATAACATTTTTTTTTTGGGTAAGAATTACCCCTATAACATTAGGGGGTAATGTTAATTACCCCTATATCATTAAAAACTTCAAATGCCCCCTGAAAAATATTTATCAATCGAAATACCCTTGAGCTATATAAAATTAAAAGTGAACCTTGAACCCCATATGGCAACTCGTATGGTAACGCCCCGGAAATTTTTTATGCGCACCGGGTCATGTACACCAAGTGGTGTAGTTTTTTAAGTTTTTTTCACATCAACAATGTCATACACCACTTAATAATGTGGCAAAATACACAATGTTTGTTGCATGAATGATCGGATATACCTAACAATTTTTCCATTTGCCCCCTCTAAATAAAACTTTAATTATTTCAATCTCTAACCATTTCCTTTTGTTATGACTTCACAGATAACAAATAAGAGTAATTAATTATGATACGCGTAGAAATCATAGCTAGATATATTACCAATTGGATTTTTTCTAACCGGAGTCTGCATATTTCATTTTCCTAGTGCAACCATACCGACCACAAATAATTCTAATTGATAATAGTACTATGAATCCTCCAAACAATGCATCTAACTGCATTTCATGCTCCAATGTTTGATGATTCAACTTTTCTTTCTTGGGCAAAACAGAGGATATGTCTTTTATATAATTCGTGTCTAGCATGGCCTAGTTAGTTAATTTATATGTCTTTTAAAAAAGTGATATAATTGTGTTTGGATTTGAGTTGAATGTATGATTTTCTTTTTAGCGCAATACCAAAGTTTCTCTTCAAAAATATCATTATACATCATAAATACAAAAATAGTAAAAATATGTACTTGTCAAATAAGGAGTAATGATTTCTCGTGGTAAATAACAAAGCAACATTCGCATTACTTTAAGAAAAAAATTGTAAGAAGAAATATAAATGTTTATACTCATTAAAATAACGAAAGTAACATTAATCACCGCAGAAATTGCTAATTAATAAAAGGTTTAAATGTCTATAAGGTCTTTAAGCAATTAATATATTATATTTTTGAAGGAAAAACGGTCATTTTATTTTATTTAATAAAAGGTTTACAACGTTAAGAACAATACAACTTAGATTGTCTCTAACAATATAATTAAGAACAATTGAAAAATCAAATATCAAAATTCTTCAAGATAACAAATTTTAAGGAATAACAAATGAGTACAAGAAAATTCTTGCGTAGAATACCACATTTTTATTAAAAAAGACAAAATTCTCATTCGAGAGAGAAAACAAGATATTAAACTAAAATATTATATAAAATTTAATGTATCGTTCATCTTGATCTCATCAAATCCATCATTGTCTCGTTAGGTCCATTTTTTTCTCGTGATATTTGAAATTGGTATACACAATTTGAAGGAGGGTGCTCTAACTCATTCTGAACTTTGAGTTAACTATGTCATTAATTCTTGCAAACTTTCATTTTCTTTTGAACGCTTCTATTCACCAACTCATGTCATTTTCTTGCATTATGTTCCATATGCGGAGCCACATGGGGCAGGGACCACCCCTCAAGGCGCCCCCGCCCCCGCCCCCGCCCTCAATTATTTGGGACCATATATATATATATATATTAATAAATATTATAACTTTTCATTTTAATTATGAACCACGTTAAATTTCACAATTTGCCCCGACAAAATTATCTTTTATACTGATTTAAGTATTTAATTTCTTAGTGTCCATCTTTCCCAAATTAGTATAGCCTAACTTTTTATTAATATTCTATGCACATGTGTGATTATTGTTATTTTTAAGTTTACAATACGAAACATGCAAACTCATTCTTATAAAATTTAAACCACGTTATAATTAATTTAACATATTCAGATTCTTAAAGTGATTTGAACTATGAACTAGATGGAATAAATCATCACCATAAAGATTATATGATACAAATCCATTCTTATAACTCATGTATAAAGGGTATGACTATTGACAACTAGATTGATTAACGACAAAGTTTTATTAGGAACAGAAAGTATAACTATAATTGAATCTTAATATTTGATATTATATATATATATGTAGGTTGTGTGGTGAGATTCTCATTTAATTTTCAAATCGACATTTAGTTTGAAAAATCACAAAGTCGTTGCGGTGCAGTGTGGTGCGGGCGATTTCGGCGGTTTTTAAATTTTTTTATCAGCCCTACCTGTCTTTGCATTTTATTTACATTTTACATTTTAGATGTGAAAAAAAGTTATTATTTATATTTTTCACAATTCAATATCTTGTCTCCCGTCTACCAATTTTCCGGCACCGTCCTTTGCATGGTCTTAAATATCCTTCGAAATTTCGGATTTCCGGGGGTCTCGAAGCGAAATCTCACCTTCGATCCAATTTTGCAGAATATCTATCGAAATTTCCCGATATTTTTGATGTTTTTCGATATTTACCGATATTTCTCAAAATTTTGAATTCTTAATAAAATTACTTTGTTAAATATCTACTGAAATTTTCCGAAATATCCCTAAATTTCCAGAAATATCCCGAAATTTCCCAAAATATCCCTAAATTTCGGCCAAACTCAAAATATTTCAAAATTTAAAATAATGTGGTTTTAAATGATGATTTGTATTGAAATTGTGGTATTTTGTTTTAATGAAATTCTACTTTACTCTCAAATAATATTTATTTTATATTTTTAGCCACAGATTTTAATTATATTACTTGACAAAATTCACTACACATACATTATATATATACAATATTATTTATGTAAAAGATGCATAATTATGATATTTAAAGTTATACAAAGTTTCGTTGTAAATTTTCAAATATTTCTATAAATGTCCATGATTTCTTTAAATCGAAATCAAAATTTTGAATATCCCCAAAATTTCCATCGAAATTTTCGTAAATTTACTACCCCCGATATTGATACCGATAGCGAAATTTAGTACCTTGGTTTCCTGCAATACATCACTGTTTGTTCTCTAATTGAATTCAATGAAAGAAAACATAAAATACATTTGAAAAAAAAAATGGCAAAGACCAAAAAATTGGACGAAATAAATCTAGATTTTGCTGTTAAATGGGAATCTCTTCAACCCTGAAGCCGTTTTGCAAAACTGATGAATTGAAAAGATTGCAAAAGAGGCACCAAAACTCTATTCATACTACGTACTACTGTACTAGAGCTTCATAATAATACTGTTGTTTCGATTTCATCATTTTTTCTTCCCGAATACTACTTAGATGCGTTTCTCATACGGAAACTTTAATATGGGGTCCGTCCACATCAAATTTCCCAACAAGTTGATTGTTCCCAAGAAAAATGTAATTAAAATATGGCATATATAATAACATTAATTACACAATTAAATAAAAGAATAAAAATAAATCACTAGTCACTAATTAATTACCAAAATAATATTGTCTCTATCAAGAGATGTATGTGTTGTATGATAATATATATATATATATTGTTGGATATCGTATGTGTATGAAAAGTGTGTGAACACCACTTTTGCGTGCGAAATTCGAACACTATAAGTATCAGGGATACTAAATATTATTGAATAATATTAATCTACTCCGGGAGTAGATAAGTTTAACATTTCGAATTTCTCGATTCGAAGTTGAAACGAATGAGAAATTAATTGCTAAAGTTGAGTGTTTGAATGTGGATATCCCACATTGGATATAAATCATAAGTTGAATGGGTTTATATTCATTTGCCTAAAGGTAAATGGTTGGCCCTTTGGGTCATAAGATTTTTGTGGGCTTTGTAAGGGAGAAGGACCTAGCCTTGGTCCGTGCCGCCGCCGCCGTCCGTCCGACTGGCCGGCTCGGCTCGGGCGCGGGCCGTGGGCTTGGTGGTTGTTAGGCTTTGGAGTCTAAAGATATTCTTTTTGGGCCAAAGTTGAAATAATTAATTTGAGCCCAATTAATTACTTTCTTCTTTTGGGCCAACAAGAATTAATTTAGCTTAGGCCCAACTTCCATTTCTTTTCCAAGCAGCAGGCAGGAGGTTTAAGCTGGAAACGTTTCCTTTTCCAATCAGCTAGCACTTGAAACGTTTTGGCTATTGGATTTGAAAAGCTTGCTGATTTGAAATGTTTTTGACAGCTGAAACGTTTGCACTTCCCAGGCTGAAACATTTGTCGTTTCTGTCCGTTTTATTTGCCTATATAAAGGCTCTCCCGGATGAATGGAAAAAACCACCCAAAAACAGAAACATTTCTGCATTTTTAAAGCATTCTGCATACATCAAAATACTGAGAGTTCTTCAGCAAATATAGTTCGTGGGGTGTTGTTCTTGAAGTGGTTCAATTACAATACGTAATCGTTGTATCTTGGGAAGTTAATTGTTCGATCCCGTACCACCGTAGGCGGGGCAATATAGCTTTAAGGATAGAGAGTCCAACTCTCGCCTCGATTGTTATTCTATTGTTCATCGCATATATTTCCATAAATTATTTTTCGGTTAAAGTGCAGAAATACCAACAAGCTTAAAGCTATATCGTGTTGTTGATTTCTGTGACTTTTCGAAAAATTCTGAAAATGGCTCATTTCGGTACTAATGAAAATGCTGCTGCTGCTCTCGACTTTGGCCTTGGACCTGGAGCTAGTCTCGGTCTTGGTCTTGGTTCTGGTTTTGCCTCAGTTTCAGGGGTTAGGTCTGGTTCAGGCTCTGGTCCAAATACATCGGTTGTAACTCCAGTTATTCCGGTAATTCAGGCACGGACTGAAAGGCTAACTCCGATTGTACCACCGGTTAATCCGGTTATCCCAGCGCAGGCTGAAAGGCCAACGAAGTTCAGCGGGGCTGATTTCAAATGTTGGCAACAAAAGATGCTTTTTTACTTAACTACTTTGAACCTGGCGAGGTTCTTAAGGGAAGACGCCCCGTATGTCCCTGAAGATTCTGACGATGTTCAAATGAGAACGGCATATGATGCCTGGCAACATTGTGATTTCCTTTGCAGGAATTACGTGCTCAACGGTTTGGATGATTTACTTTACAGTGTTTATCATTCCATGAAATCGTCAAAAGACCTCTGGGAGGCATTAGATAAGAAGTATAGAACTGAGGACGCTGGACTGAAGAAGTTCATGGTCGCAAAGTTCTTAGACTTCAAAATGATGGACTCTAAGTCCGTGGCAAGCCAAGTCCAAGAGCTTCAGATTATAATACATGAAGTTCATGCCGAGGGAATGGCTTTGAGTGAGAATTTTCAAGTGGGGTCTGTGATTGAAAAATTACCGCCCTCATGGAATGAACTCAAGAACTACCTAAGGCAGAAACGAAAGGAGATGACTTTAGAAGAGTTGGTTGTCAGACTCAGGATTGAGGAAGACAATCGGGCTTCTATGAAGAGGGCTCCTGTGCAAGCAATGGCAAATGTCGTTGAAGTTCCGAAAAGTTCTAACCGGAAAAAGAAGTTCCAGAGGAATTTCCAGGCTCAGAAAAATTAAGCTGGGAAAAGAAAGCCGAAACAGGGTGACGGCAATGACAGTGGTTGCTATAATTGCGGCCGTACTGGTCATTGGGCTAAAGATTGTAAAGAGCCCAAGAAAAATAATTATCAGTCTCGGAAGAGAGGTTCTGCCAAGAATAAAGGCAAGAATCAGGTTCAAAACAGGGTTCCGAACCAGGCGCAAAACCATGTGCAACATCAGGCGCACCTAGCTGTTGATGATGCTCTGGGCATCAATAAGATGATTGACGACCTGTCAAATAACCAGGTGCCAATCGATCTGACTGATCTTGATCTCACTGCCGTCGTGTTCAAAACCAATATGGTGGACAACTCGAGGGAGTGGTTCATAGACACTGGGGCTACTCGCCACATCTGTTCCGACAGAGATGCTTTCTCGTCCTATTCCCCAACTGAATGACGGAGATTGTTTATGGGAAATTCGGTCACGTCACCAGTGGTTGGAATGGGGAAAGTTGTGATGAAGATGACTTCAGGCAAATAACTGATATTGACTGAAGTTCTGCATGTTCCGGAGATTCGAAAGGATTTGGTATCCGGTTCGGCTTTGGTCAAGAACGGGTTCAAAATTGTCTTCGAAGCTGATAGGTTTTCTTTGACTAAGAGAGGAATTTATGTAGGAAAAGGTTACCTTGAGCAGGGCCTTTTCAAAATGAATATAATGAATGTAATTCGCTCTCTTGTAATTGAAAACAGTGGCAATAAAAGGATTGAGAATTCTATTTATTTGCTTGAGTATTCTAATTTGTGGCATGTTAGACTAAGACATGTAAATTATAATACTATTCGAAGATTGGTCAACTTGAACTTATTACCAACTTTTAAAGTTGAAAATGAACATAAATGTGAAATTTGTGTTGAGGCAAAGCTAGTCAAACAACCGTTTCCTTCAGTGGAAAGAAACACCGCACCTCTAGAACTTATTCACAGTGACATATGTGATTTAAAGTTTGTGCAAACTAGAGGTGGGAGAAAGTATTTCATTACATTCATAGATGATTGCACAAAGTATTGTTATGTGTATTTACTAAGAAGTAAAGACGAAGCGCTTGGAGCGTTTACACATTACAAAACGGAAGTTGTAAATCAACTTGGAAAAAGGATAAAAGCTATCCGAAGTGATAGAGGTGGAGAATACGGAGCGCCTTTTGATGAATTTTGTACCGACTTTGGAATTATTCATCAAACGACGGCACCATATTCACCTCAATCAAATGGTATTGTTGAACACAAGAATCATACTCTCAAAGAAATGATGAATGCGATGTTGTTAAATTCTGGATTACCGCAGAATTTGTGGGGGGAGGCGATCCTCTCCGCCAACTATATCCTTAACAAGATTCCCCACAAAAGTAGGAGTGAGACTCCGTACGAACTTTGGAAAGGTCAAAAGCCTTCTTACAAGTACCTCAAAGTGTGGGGGTGTTTGGCTAAGGTAGAAATACCCAAACCCAAACAAGTTAAAATAGGGCCTAAGACTATTGATTGCATATTCATAGGTTATGCACTTAATAGTAGCGCCTATCGATTTCTGTTACATAAATCAGAAATATCTGAGATTCATGAGGGTACTATCATGGAATCTAGAAATGCTTTATTTTTCGAGGATGTCTTTCCATGTAAGGAAAGAAACGAACAAGTTCCTCTTAAAAGAACATTTGACAAGTCTACGAGTAGTTCTAATCCTGGGAACGAAGAACCACATCGTAGCAAAAGGGCAAGAGTTCCTAAATCGTTTGGTCCCGATTTTGTATCATATACATTAGAAGGGGAGCCAAGAACGATTAAGGAAGCTATGTCCAGTCCAGATGCTCAACTCTGGAAAGAGGCTATCAATAGTGAAATCGAGTCTATTTTACACAACCACACCTGGGAGTTGGTTGATTTTCCAATGGGAAGTAAGCCTTTAGGTTGTAAATGGATTCTGAAAAGAAAGTATAAGACTGATGGAACTATCGATAAGTATAAGGCCCGTTTGGTAGTCAAAGGATACCGAAAAATGGAGGGTCTTGATTTCTTCGATACTTATTCTCCGATAACGAGAATAACATCCATAAGATTATTCATCGCTATTGCCGCGTTGCATAACCTTGAGATACATCAAATGGATATTAAGACTGTGTTTCTGAATGGAGAATTAGATGAAGAAATATACATGGAACAACCCGAGGGGTATGTTGCTCCTGGAAAGGAGAAGAAAGTGTGTAAACTTGTAAAGTCACTTTACGGACTTAAACAAGCACCAAAGCAGTGGCATGAAAAGTTTGATAGCACGATGTTATCGAATGGTTTCAAGATCAACGAATGTGATAAATGCGTGTATGTCAGACAAACACATAACGCATATGTCATCGTATGTTTATATGTAGATGACATGCTGATAATGGGTAGTAATCATGAAATCATCATGAATACTAAAGGGATGTTAAAGAAGAACTTTGACATGAAGGATATGGGACTTGCAGACGTCATCTTAGGGATTAAAATACTGAGGACTTCTGAAGGACTAGTCTTATCGCAATCTTATTACGTTGAGACGGTTTTGGAAAAGTTCCTTTCGAGCGATAGTGCACCAGTCAAGACGCCAGTGGACTTGAGCGTTCATCTACACAAGAACCATAGCGAACCCGTATCGCAGTTAGAATATGCTAGGGTCATTGGAAGTTTGATGTATATCATGAACTGTACTCGCCCTGATCTAGCTTATTCCATGAGCAAGTTGAGTAGGTTCACGAGTAATCCTAGTGTAGAGCATTGGAATGCTTTAACTAGAGTTCTTAAGTATTTAAAGTATACTAAAGATTATGGATTACACTACTCAAGATATCTAGTTGTAATTGAGGGATACGGTGATGCTAATTGGATATCAGACACAAACGATTCCAAGTCCACAAGTGGGTATGTATTTACCTTTGGTGGATGAGCGGTGTCGTGGAAATCTTCTAAGCAAACTTGCATAGCTCGTTCCACGATGGAATCAGAATTCATAGCTTTAGATAAAACTGGTGAAGAAGCTGAGTGGCTAAGAAATTTCTTAGAAGATGTTCCAAGTTGGGAAAAACTTGTGCCTCCGATTTTAATTCATTGCAACTGTATGTCGGCAATTGGGAGGGCTCATAGTAGTATGTATAATGGTAAGTCTAGACATATTCGTCGTAGGCATAATACCATTAAGCAGTTGATCTCTAACGGGATTATTTCCATTGATTATGTGAAATCAAAGGAGAATATTGCAGATCCTTTAACAAAAGGATTGCCTAGAGATCAAATATACTACCTATCAAGAGGAATGAGATTAAAGTCTACAAATTAAGAATTGACACAGCGGTAACCCAACCATGTTGACTGGAGATCCCAAGATCATGGTTCAATGGGACAACTAAGTTGTGAAAATTCAAGAGGGCACTTAAAGAGTTTAATAAACTCTAAACCCATTGCCTAAGATAAAAAGTGCATCCTACATACAAGTGTAGCAAAGGTTAAGTCGGAACTTTTAATGATTCCTATACTGTCATAAAAATGAAATGGAGTGTGGTAGGATACTCTTAAATAGGAGATCACCTATGTAAGTGTGAGGTGTAGGCCGCCTCAACATTGAGTAAAATGTAAACACTTATGAAACCAAGAGGGGGCGCCACGGCCAAAATGGGCCCAACAGTGAGAACTAAAAATTTGCTTAGAAAATTTATCATGTGAATATCATTGTCTGGTTTTACACGAACGACTGACCAATTCAAGACATCATGTTCATTGGGTAGCCTAGTAAATCCGATGATATCTCACTAAGAAAGGTTCAAAGCCAAAAGCTACCTCTTCTGATGTGATAAATATTCGTTTGAACTCTCAGTTTCATGCATTGCATCAAATTGCATTAATTTCATTCGTGTGGGGGATTGTTGGATATCGTATGTGTATGAAAAGTGTGTGAACACCACTTTTGCGTGCGAAATTCGAACACTATAAGTATCAAGGATACTAAATATTATTGGATAATATTATTCTACTCCGGGAGTAGATAAGTTTAGCATTTCGAATTTTTCGATTCGAAGTTGAAACGAATGAGAAATTAATTGCTAAAGTTGGGTGTTTGAATGTGGATATCCCACATTGGATATAAATCATAAGTTGAATGGGTTTATATTCATTTGTCTAAAGGTAAAAGGGTTGGCCCTTTGGGTCATAAGATTTTTGTGGGCTTTGTAAGGGGGAAGGACCTAGCCTTGGTCCGTTTCGTCTCGCGCGCACGAGACGCAGCCGCCGTCCGTCCGACCGGCCGGCTCGGCTCGGGCGTGGGCCGTGGGCTTGGTGGTTGTTAGGCTTTGGAGTCTAAAGATATTCTTTTTGGGCCAAAGTTGAAATAATTAATTTGGGCCCAATTAATTACTTTCTTCTTTTGGACCAACAAGAATTAATTTAGCTTAGGCCCAACTTCCATTTCTTTTCCAAGCAGCAGCCAGGCAGGCAGGAGGTTGAAGCTGGAAACATTTCCTTTTCCAATCAGCTGGCACTTGAAACGTTTTGGCTACTGGATTTGAAAAGGTTGTTGATTTGAAACGTTTTTGACAGCTGAAACGTTTGCACTTCCCAGGCTGAAACATTTGAAGTTTCTGTCCGTTTTATTTGCCTATATAAAGGCTCTCCCGGGTGAATGGAAAAAACCACCCAAAAACAGAAACATTTCTGCATTTTTAAAGCATTCTGCATACATCAAAATACTGAGAGTTCTTCAGCAAATATAGTTCGTGGGGTGTTGTTCTTGAAGTGGTTCAATTACAATACGTAATCGTTGTATCTTGGGAAGTTAATTGCTCGATCCCGTACCACCGTAGGCGGGGCAATATAGCTTTAAGGATAGAGAGTCCAACTCTCGCCTCGATTGTTATTCTATTGTTCATCGCATATATTTCCATAAATTATTTTTCGGTTAAAGTGCAGAAATACCAACATATATATATATATATATATATATAAAAGTAAGTTCATTATTTTTCTTGATGATACAATACTTGAAAAATAAATAAATAGTTTCATTGGAACAATATTGTTCAAATAAAGAATAATGTGAATTAATATTTATTGTTTGAAATGAAATTAATGAAATATTAAAAGTCTAATATGTAACAAAAAAAGGAAAATAAGAAATAAACAAAAAAAATATTTGGAGAGAATTAAGAAGAAAAAGTGTGTGTGAGAGAGGAGAGGAGAAAAAACAACTTGAAGAAGAGAAAAGGAGAGAAGTGTGGAAAATTATATTTGATACTTGGTCAAAGTTTTAGATGGTGGAAGATGTCATATTAAAAAATTGGCGAACCAAAGTGGTTATTCTAGAACCTCATTTGTTAATAGTATATATGACTAATCAATTACATTTTGTATAGCAATTTATCTATTTACTTTTATACTATTAATAACTGCTATTAATTTTAATTTTTTAATCTTCTTAGAAAATTAGAGAATGTAATTTTAAATAATTATAATGTTAAAATTAAAAATAATTATATAAAAAATATTTAGATTCGAACTTTACTACATCATTTAATCATTATTACATAAAATATTTAGATCCCTAGGGTCGCCATAGTTATTACTACATCATAAATTATAATAATAATAATAAATTATTATTATTATTATTTTTGAAACAATCTCCAAATGAAAATGAATTCACGATTCAGTCTCCCCTTAATATTTTTGGTTGTTGAAAATTCTATAGCACTTTTCCTCTTGCCAGAGCAAATTCAACAATATCTCAATTATGTCCCTGTTTAGTCAAAAACTCCTCATTAATAAAAGCTTAAATCAAGGAACAACTACCAACGTGTATAATGAAACCAAAGAAAGAGAAAGGAATAAATTTTTTGCGGGGCCAACTTGTCATGCCCTATTTCATCTGCTTGGTAATCGAATCACCAAAAATATTCAGTAATCAAATCATGTGGTTCAGAGCTTTACAAAATCAAAAGTATAAAAATATTAGCGAAATAGGACATGAATTTTTGTTACATCTATCCAATTGAATATAACTCAAACCTCCCTTTACAACACGTGTATGACACATGAGTGAATCCATGATCCTAAATAGGTTGTATCAATTGCTCAATATTCTTGATCTTTACCTTGGGGAAGGGGAGACAAAATTGGTGAGATACTAAGCCCAGTGAACATTGTGTGTGCAAGTGCGGGGTTATGCATGGATATTATAATATATGAATCTCATGATGCCTGATCATGATGATAACAGTCAAACAATGTATCAATCATTAATAAATAAAGAAAATTGGAAACACATAACACTCAATTGGTCATGATGGACTCTATAGGTGGCTACCACCGGATAAGATTCAACAAAGCACTAGAGTTACTCATAGTGATCTTTGAGGATTGTAGAGGTGGCTACCACCGGATAAGCCTCTACAAAGCATTAGAGTTACTCATAGTGATCTTTGAGATTATGTCATGGGGTAGCACTTAGGTCCTATACTCCCAATCGAGGTTTATCACATAATGAAGGATTATGGTTCTGTTTTCAACCTCCTTATGACTCCCGCTTTAGAATAATTACATTATCCACCAAATACAAGGAGTGACCTTGCTATAAACTGACATGACCGGTACATGTCTAAATCTACGACTCCATCGCAATGTACACTCCCTCCATGCGCAAGAGGGGAATCGAAAACCATGGGGCTGTTATCAACCATTACGACAAACTCGAAGCTACCCGCAAGGGTCACAACCTCCATGCCACAATTTGGAGCCTAGATAATAACACTCAATAATCCATATATACATATAATCAATATCATATCAATTTTGTTGCACATGCGAGATGAAGTACTACACCATATCAAAATTATTGCGATCAGTCTCTCTACTATCCCATACCAACAAGAGACTTCACTCGTTGCAATTTCCAACAAAGATCAATATGATGTCATAGTCCCAAGGTGCGATAAAGTACGATACCTGGGTTATACAAATAAATATGTTCGATAATTTAGCCAAAACACATTAATGATATGATCTTAACTACATGAATATCAATGATATCAACTATCGCGGAATTAAATAAACTAATGAATAAAAGCACTCACAAAGAGAAGCATTTACCGAAATATAATTCATATCAAGATTACCCCTTTGAATCCAAAGCCCTTAAAAGATATTTTAAGCTCACCACGATTACCTAAAAATGCGTACACGCATCACGTATATGTTTATATACCGATCCAAATACCTCTGCCACTCTTATTCATTTTAGTTTAAGAAGACATAATCCTTAGTAGTTAAGCAATGACATGCCTTGTTAACTTATTTGTTCATGTATCGATTAATCACTTCAATATAAAATCAATATAGTAATCACACGAGTACATCTCTATGAACGTAAACACTCAGTTAGTTTTACACTTTTACCCATATAAATAGTGCCACCTTGAGGAATAATTGGTAGTTAGTGTACAAGGATTATAATTAGGGATAATTACACTCACATCTCCTCAATGATGGGTTAATTATACAAATCTCCCCTCACTAATTGATAATTACAAACACACCCCATCAGAGGGTGTATTTGTAAGGTTTACAAGGGTGCAATTGTAAGAATTGTGATACACACAGGGGATCTTTAACATGAGGGGGGTGTTTGTAATTATCAATTGATGAGGAAAAATTTGTGTAATTATCCCATCATTAAGGAGTGTGAGTGTAAGTATCTCTTATAATTAAGCTAGTTAGAATAGCATATTCTGACTGGCTTAAGGATTATTAAGAAAATACCTAATTATAATGAAATTGACTTGTAGCCATGAGCGGATTTATGTACATCTCAAATTTTTTTTATTTTTTAATATATATATATTTTTTAATTTTAATTTATAAATTACATTAATGCCCCCACTCAAATTTTTAAATATCCCCCGCAATTTTGAAAAATATTTTTTTCACCTAATAAATTTTTTTATATTTGAATTTCGGCCCCCCTAAAGATCGAAAAATATCACGTTTTCTCCCTTTATTTTGAGTCCCCCCCCCAAAAACCTAAAATCCTGACTGTAATGAAAGAGATATAAGAGTATAAAGTATGTCAAAAGTTATAATTGAATCTAATTTCTTATTATATTTTTTCCCATAAATATAGCGTATCATACCGCGGAGGGCCTTCGTCTATTTGGCAAAAAACAAATTGTATACTAAATAAAATTGACAGAGAGAGAACTGGAAGAGAGGACGTACCTCGGAGTTGCCGAAAATGGAGAATTTGCATGTATGTACTATATAGTATCTATGTGAGTGTATGTAATGAGGAGGTGGAACCTTTAATGAAAAAATGGGGTGGCACCTGGCACGTGTATTCCCCATTCTTAATCCTTTCCACGTTCTCTTTCTTTCTTTATTTTTTTTTCTTTTATTTTTGTTTCTATTTTCACGGTTTACACAAATATGAAATAACCATTGGTCTATAGGGATTTAATAATTTATAGTTTAACCCCGTAACTTAAATATTGTACAGTAACACCCAGGTTCACTTTTACCAATTTACGATGCACCCCCATAATAAAAAATCTGCTAAATCCTAGCCCAAAAACATCTTCGGTTTGGTCTCCATGATTCTAATTAAGTAAACAATCCTTTAAATTAAAATCGACAGAGACTATAAATGACTAAACTTACCACTTGAAAATGACGGGCATCACACAACTATCAAATTAATTCCAAATTTATTTTGCCTTTTCTTATGCCTAATATTAACATGAACAGAATGCTAATAATTCACTTAAAGCCTTCAACAAAAAATTTCCCCAGAAGCAGTATGCTATGATCAAATACCAATTTCTAAGTGCCATGGGATATTATACAATTGTAGAGTAAACTCTTAAAATTTGAAATCGGTTGTAAAGTGATCTATAATATTATATGTTCGCAACACGGGTGAGCATTAAAATTTACCTTAGTCATTTGTTTCGCTTTTTTTTTTTTTAAGAAAAATCGGTCTTCTATATCATTCAATTGAAAGTTTACAATGCCTGGAACAATACAATTCATATCGACTCTAACGATGTAGTAAGAGCATCTGAAACAACAACTATCAAGTTTCTTGAAGATATCAAATTTTAAGAACTCACAAACGAACACAAGAAAATTTTTGTGCAACTCCTATTCAAGAAGAGACAAAACTCTCATTTGAGAGAGAAAGCAAACTTTCATACGAGAGAGAAAATAAAATACTAAACAAAAAATCTAAAACGCTATATAAAAATTTATGTATCACCCGTCTTCATCTTGTCAGATCTGTCTCTGTCTCATTAGATCCCTATTTGTTTCGTCAGATTTGAAGATGTAATGTACAATTTGAAGAAGGGTGCTCCAACCCAACCCGCCGACGATGGTAGTTATAACAGTGGTGAATTAGACAACGGCTTCATCAAGCCATCGCCGGCGAAGGAAAATAGAAGAAAAAAGAAGGCTAGGGTCCAGAGACAGATGGAGAGAGAGAGAGGGGCTAGGGTTTTAGGTGAGTGCTTTTTAAATATTTGTTTTGCTTTCTTTGATTCTCTTAATTTTATGATAACATTCAGAGAGGAGGTAAAATAATAAATAATATTAAATCAATCAGATTCTCCAAAGAAATTGAAAAACGGACGATTACAAAAAGTTTTAACAATAAAAGTCTCATAATCAGTTTTTTAGATTGCAAAATAAGGATAAAAACAAAGTGTTAGAAAGAAGTAAAAAATACGAAGGCAATAATTAATCAACCAACTCAATTATTACAATTATCTAATAACTACTCTTCTACCTGATTTTCCAAAGGACTACATCTTAATGAGAGAGAAAACATCAGCCATTACCATAAACTTTCATAAATACACATGAGAATGTGAAAGGCACTTGAATATGATTGATGTCTCTGCTGAGTCTCAATAACTGTTCTAGACAAAATGCAACTTTGAGAAAAGAAATAATTAGTAAGTCATAGTAGATAACATAAGTATGAACACCAGACCTGACCTGGATCCCGAGCGTATCTCAATATTTCATGCTTTTTGTCACTTTCCCTAGAAGAGATTTTGTGTTACCTATCACTTGCTTATGTGAGATGCAACACTCTGGAAGTGGGATGGGCAGTGTAACGTCTATCACTTTCATCAATCCACCATGAATCGTTTCACCATCATTCTTATATGGAGATTGCATGATTTTCCCAACACTATAATAGCTGGTAAAGTAGCTATTAATGTCAAATAAACAAATTCATAAACAATGTGTAACCAAATTCACTATACAGATTGGAATTCATATACCTTAGAAAAAGCACATGCCTAACTGAGCTTTCCACCGAGCTGCAATTACAAATGTCAATCACCATATACAAAGGGCACAAAAACAGAAATACCAATGAATGCACAACATCACAAGATGACAGAACAAAAAGATTGGTTTCCCAGACAGTTCAACTCTTCAAGCTCTAGAACCAACCACGAGAACAAAAAGGCGTGTTCGACTCGAGAAAATCATTTAACTTCTTCGAAAACTACTTCTCAACAAAAACCAAAGTTCTCGACAAAAATTTCAGGTGAAATATTCCTTTCGATCAAACGCATTGTTATACAAAGAAAAAAATCTTCCCCTCTTGTCTTGGCGCCCAAACTACTGAAGACGGGTGTATATATAGAAAATAAAATTAGGGCAATATAGGAATTTAACATACATCAACCGACTATTGAGTTGGGCCAAGGATTCGGCCCAACATACTGCGTTTTGAGCGACATATGTATAAGTTGGGCTTGGGCCGTGAGAGGGGCCGTTGCTGACATTCAACGCATTGTTATACAAAGAAAAAAAGACATTCGACGCTACCTTTACCGCCTTTTGTTTGTAGTTTAGTTCACAAGTAGGGTTACATTACATCCTGATATTTTATTTTCTTCATAAGTTTTTTTTTCTTAATGTACATTAATTTTAACATTTTTAAGATAAAAATAAGTTACCATGGGATTCGAACTCTAGAATTGATATAAACTATTCTAAACTCTTACCACCAGACTATTCTACTAATTGATAGTTATGATGTGTACTATATTTTATATAACTATTATATTTACTGGCCGCTGCTCATAATTTTTTCATTTTTGATGCTCTCCGGCTCTCGCACTCGCTTCCGCTCCCAACTTATGTGACTTAATTTCACCTGCTATGTATTATGGACTTTTAACAACTTACTAAAGAAGATAAAATTGAAAAAGGACCCAAAACAACTTTTTTTATGAATCAAATATTACGCATCATGTGATTGATATTGTGTCAACTCAATATTAATTGGTGAGGTGGTTTAATGGCAATTATATGATCCACAAACTAAGGCTTTGGTTGTTTATGTTTTTTAGATAAAATTTTGAAAATTTCTCGGAAAATGCGTACTACATGGATTCGTGTGAGAATTAATATGATGTGTGTTGTGTTTGTTTATATTTTTAAAAATGGTTGAGATTTGTAAAATGTGTCAAATCAATAATAATTGGTTGATGTATGATGAGTTAAATAATTGAGTTAGGTATTTGTGTAATGATTATGTGAATAAATAAATAAATAAATAATAGAATAATATAGATATATAAAGTTAATTTATTATTAATATATTTTGAAATTTAAAATTTGAAATTTGAAATTTATTATTAATATATAGTAAAATGTAGAAGATTGAACAAAAAGTAATGATTGGAGAAAATAATGTTGATTGATAAATGTGTGAAATAATTGATATAGTGAGTGATAGGGACTTATATGGGGGATTGAAAAAGTTAAGTTGAAAAAAATAGAATTTAGATGAGAATAATTTGTGTTATGAATTTTTAGAATTTTGTGATTCAGATTTGTGTTATATTTTTCTCTTTATATCTTTTTAGTTTTTTTTTTTATTTTATTTCTCATCTCTTTTTTTTTCCCTCAATTTTTGCTTCTCTTTTGTTGTTTTTCACTTGAAATCAAAAAAATTTAATTTAAAACTCTTCTCATCGAATTCTTATTTATTTTTAATTTTTTTTGCACAGCATTGTGCGTGCGTTAGCGACTAGTTTTCATTAAACCTTCAGGTGAACAAGTTCAGGGCAACATTGCCAAAGGCCAGTAAGTCGGTTAACATTCACAAGGTTAAATTACATTTGCATGATACAAAGTTCACTTACAACACTAATGTAAAACCTAAATATGTACATCAAGTTTCGGACATTCCGAGCAGCAGTAGACTTGATATGGTTAAGAATTTGTGGTGCACTTGGAACTGCAAATATTTCCATTTGATTTATTTTAACAGATGTTCACCACTCCAATTAAAACGAAGCAAAGCCCCATACTTAACCAGCATACTCTACCACAGAAGTTGATAAATGAATACTGTCATTTGAGGTCTTCTGCATGCTAAGGAAGTCAGGAGACTTCGTACATGGTATAACATCCTCAGAGTAGCTTCCTATGCATATGGTATCTCCTCTGCCGTGCCAGATTCCATCTTCGACATTGTTCATCTCCAATGTTCTAGACTCCTGCTCCAGTTTACAAATATATTATTAGCTTTAGTTTTGTGTCTTTGACATTGTTCATCTCCAATGTCTGTGTTTGATGCTGAAATTTTGTTCTTTCTTTTTTGGTTTTGCAGCTATCAAGGATTTTGGTCATGTCTAAGATGTGGAAAAATCGATTGAACAAGATGAATCACCTGACATAAAGTGCAGCACGGGCAAATAAGATGGTAAACGCAGTCGTTGAGAGAACTATCACTACCCTGCATAAGCAAACCAGACGTATTGGCTGACAGAAATTGAAAGAAGAACCTCAAAAGCCAAAAATATATGTTAAGAGGACAATATGGAGTTTTGAACTAAAAAATATCAGAGTAACGAGACATGACGGGAAGATCAAGTAAACATTATGCAGGAAATGTGAGAACATAGAAGAGATATTGAACTATGCTGAACAAACTAGTGCTTTGAGTTATTATACTAGAAAGAACACTTGATGAGATGTAAAAGGTCTACATTCTGACCAGGTAATCAGGCAAAACGAAATTTACTCTTTTGTCCCTGCTGCTATTGCTTTGAGCAATACTTACTGATTCCTAAGAAGTGAAGGGTCTACACGATTCATAATAATTGGAACTAACTGAATCATCTATTCCAATTCGGGAATGAACCAAATTCTGTTTGAGGTTGAAAAATTCAAATGGGAATAACAGCTATATAAGTGGCCTAAATGTTTCCAGTAATTATGCTTGAAATCTCATATGGGATTTCAAATGGGCTGCAACAAAAACTTTCGTATAAGTCATAACGAATGGTTCAAGTAGATCAACAGATGCACAAAATTTCAACAACGGGGTTGATAGAGAAAGATCATCATTTTCAAACCACCCCCAGAGCTAATATGCACCAACCTATGCTTTGGGAAAGGTTATTTTTTCTTTCTTCTTATTTTTTCCTTGAGATAGTGGAAAGGAGTTTTGCATTTCAGTTGTGGTTGGCAACTCATCTCAGCTCGCCTCTCATGCAGGAAAATTTGTATATTGTTGTATAAATGTTAATGAAGTAGACCGTATCATATGAAAAAACAAAATGATAGTTATGACGTGCTGTAACTGAAACAGTTCTAAAAGTGCAATTCTTACTTTTATATTGAATTTTTTCCGGATATGCATGCGGTAATATCCCAGATATATTCCTACTGAGAAAGTGAAAGAAATAGCCAAATAGAGAAAGCAATGTCTTCTGGTGATTATGAACGCTAGAAGATTCAACACGGCAATGACGGCAAGAATCAAGTGCATGGACCCCTGCACAATTCATATATTAAACTCATGATATTCAGCAATAGAGGAAAGTCATAAAGAAACACTTAGATAAGCATATGAAGCAAGGATAGAACATCAGCTATACTACGGTTTTTACTTCTTATACCAGTTAATGAAACAACCCTTCTCTTCTCTTTTGGTGAAAGAATACGTAACAATGTAAAGACCGTGAAAAAGACATTCAACAAAATTTCTCCAAGATATTCAAATTCTGCTTTAACTAAATCAGAAATGCAATTGCACATAATGCAACTACACACAGCGTGTTGACCTATATGAAAGCAGTCACATAAAGATCAGGTTCTACTCCAACCAGAAGCCAAATAAGATAATCATTCACAGCTTAAACGCCTGGAGTCGAGGTCAACTTAAATACTCCCCAAGAAAGAAAAGTATTTACCTGAAGGAAACAAGAACCAAATCCAGCTCGTTTCATGTTCTTGCCAAATCTATAACACGGACAACTGCAATAATTACACACAACCACGGGATTAGTTTGAATGGGTGAAACAAGAGAGAATCTTTAGTTCGAAATTTAAAAACACTCCCAACTTAAACAATGCCAGAAAAGTTATTTCGAAAGCTATACAAGTACTTCGCAGGATTCTCCATGTCTAATTTAGTCAATGCCAGAGTTGAAACAAAGTTAAAAGACCCTTTTCACTGCCTTACAAAACATCGGCCGTAATACCTTTACTCCGCATTCGAAATTGAAAACGCAATTAATAAGCGTAAAATTGAAGCTAAAAGTAACACTCACATTACCTCTTTTTTTTTTTTATCAGGCGATGTTTCAATAGCAAATTAACAAATATAAAGCAAAACCCAGAACCCAAAAATAAAATTCAAGAAAAATTAAACTAATTATATGAAGTTAAGAACAAATATTTAATACCAGGTGGATTGAAGAGCAATCCGTCGATCGTCGAGGCAGTCATGAACAAGCTCGCCTTCCCACATTCTAAATACACCCCCTCCGTATTGATTATATTCACACACAATATCTTCTTCTTCTCCATCATCATCATTATCTCCATTCAATTTTCCCCATTTGCCCTTCTGCGCCTGCAAGGCAACCGCTGAGCATAGCATGTCAATATCCAACAAAGTCACCTCCTCCATCAACAACCTCTCCTCCTCCTCCACCGCCGCCGCAGCGCCGCCGTCTCTCTTTCCCAGCTCCGCCATAATTCAAACCGGAGTTCGCTTTTTTTCTTGTAACGTCGCCTTTTGTTCAGTATTATATATAACGCTTATTTGTGTAAAATCTGTTTTGAGATTTTGGGAGAGAAGATGAAGGAAAGGGTTAAGAAAGGATATAAAGACAAGATAATGGGTGTGGCTTCTGTTAACGCAGAAAGGGAAAGATAAATAGTTGGTTTGAGAGTATTTTGGCCCGGAGTTTTATTTTAATACGACGTCGGGGCCGCGGATGTATGTATATATATATAACTATATATAAGGCGCCGCCGGTGCCACGTATGCTCGTGAATATGTTGGATGATTTTTTTAATTTTTTTACCAAGAAACAAGTAACGGTAAAAAAAAGTGTACCTTTAAAGAAACTAGCACTCCTCCTATTTTTCTTGGTTAGCATCAAGTGAGCAACGTGACAAGTGAAGCGATATACTTGTTATGAGATTGATATATATTAAAATTGACATATAAATCATATTTATATATGTCTTTTTCTGGATAATTATGCAATCATGTAAACTCTAGGCTTTCAAAAGTCAACCGTAGAATAAAGAGAAATATTGTAGTAATTTTTTGTAAGATTATAGAGTAGTTGTCAAATAATTAATCGGGTGTGGTCAATTCATGTATAAGAAAATAATTTGTGATTTATATTGATAGACAAATTGTAATTAGATATAGAAACTGAATTCATATAGTATAACGCGCAATAATGGAAATAGGAACAGATTTATTGGGATATGGTTATCATGAGCCAACCCACAATGACCTGTAATACCAACTTGCTTGTATTTATTTGTTGGTGCATAATTGCGATATATTAGTATAATATATAGAGTTGTGATGGTGGGCAATGAAGGAATATCGGCTGGTGGCTCTCTTAATGTAAAGCTTTCGGCTAGTCAACTATGGAGGACTACTATAGTGACACGTTTCTTGGGATCGGAATTATATATATATATATATATATATATATATATATCCCTATCCTAAAGAGTCAATTCTCAACAATCTCACGTGGTAAAAAGCATTCAGATAACCTAAAATTTTGACCCTGCTCTCTAAAGCTTCAACTGCCCATCTCGTGCTATCATGGTAAAAGTTTATAGACTATTTCTCCAAGGAATTTTCATTGAGCATATAACACTTCTGAAAATGATTGCATTCACCATATATATAAATATTACAAGCATTTAATATTGCGAATAAGCAACAATGTATACCAGTCAAAAAAGAGGAACAACTGCTTAAATCGAATCTACCGCAATCTCAAAGTCACGTCTTCATAGCAGGTCTCACAAGCCCAAGACCCGAACCACTTCCAAGATGTTTGAAATCTTTTGCCTCGAGATGATCTCCATGACCTGCAAAACCAGTTCCTCCCTTTGACAAATTGACAAGATTCCGCTCTTTGCATGGCTTGTCACAGACTAGACAAACCTTATCTACCGCCATAAATTTATCGGCACACTTCTTGCAGAAAACATGCCCACAAGAACTCAAGGCTACAAGTGAAAGCGTGTTTGTCAGCGTGACCTTGCAGCTAGGACAGATATAGGTCTTATCAAGAGAAGTTGCACGCTTCTCCGCATTCTTATCTTCTGTAAAACAGATGGGAAAAAGTGTCTTTAGCCTGAGTTTTTCATTCCCTTCAGGACAAACAGTGTCTGTCGATGGGGCGTCCACCTTTTTAGAAGCTTCTGGTGTAGCAGAAGGAAGCCAGAATGCCTTCATGGTACGGAGTGCTTCCTCTTCATATGAGGTGGCTTTTACACTGTTAGCCCCATGGAAACCATTCTTGTCTCTGTTGTAGTTTTTATCACTGTATTGTGGTACTGCCCCATGGTTCTGTTGATCAAATGCGTCAAGCTCTCTCGCCTTTTGCAGCATTAGCTTCTCCTCCTCTTCATCTTTTTCTTGCTTCTGTTGAGCCATATGGGCTGCTTGCTTTCTGCAAGTAAATATAAATCTCTCAGTACAACATTTTGAAGACCAATAATTGCTCTAAAACCATAAAAGAAGTTGAAAATCTACGAAGTTGTACATAAACTTTATTAGCATATCGTTGTCTGCTATACAGAAGAAAATCGATGGATACAAAATCAAAGGTAGATAAAAGGACAGAAGACCCTTGACAAAGAAGTAACTCTAATACTTCCATAGTTTCTCCTCGATAATTGGTAATTAAGGTGGCCCCAAAGATTCACATATAGGACCAAACAGTGGAGTGCATTTTTTGTCCGATAGCCCGTTGAACAACATAGAGTAGTACCTCCTGAGGACTTGAAATCTGTTTAAAAACTCTACATTTTTAACCAACGAAATGTGGTACTGAGATGAGATGATTTCCCTAGTTGAGTACGTCATGTGTTGGGCCTCAAAGATGTCCAGATGATAGGCTGGTTATGGATTATCGGGCCTAATTTAGCCAAAAATCTACCCGGTATAAAACCACTTAAAGACATCCAGAAAGACAAGATGGCTGTCGTAAATGTTGCAATATAGACTGCAGGTGCCGAACTCAATATAACCCTATTTGGAAACTGACAGATGGCTAGCCCCTTTTACACTAGTCAAGAGATGAAAGAAAGCGTGGAACTACTCCTTTAAACCATAAGCTCAACTATCAGATGATAAAAGCAAACTCATAAACCTTTGTTCATACTTCTTTTAAAGCTAACAATGCAGACAATGTACACAAACCTTGTCATGATGCATGAGGTGTTGGTTATTTGACTCATAATTAAGGCAACAGTGAATAAATAAACTGCTAAAACACACACAAATCTAACATAGACTGGTAATGGTGATCCAATTTTCCACATTGTAAACATGGCTGCAGAATCAGAAGTTAATTCTTGCAAGCTATGATCATGTCTCAATCTCTGCAGATCCTTTTTCTTAACTGTTAATAGACATGAAAAATATGAAAAAAGGCTGGCAAACCTCACATACAAGGTGCTTCGAAAGTTGACTGGAACACGCCTAATATTTACATAAAAAAGGTAAATAGAATAGGTTTACTCCTACCAAGGCAGTGTCATGTATATTTAAGGTACGCGTAGTAATGATTACTAGACAACGAGCGCTGATTGTGTTTGTTACCGATCAACTCAAGATATGAGATGCACCTTGTGTTTGCACAAGAAACTAAATAAATACATAGTATGAGATGCAATACTAAACAAGCAACAAGTTCTTTCAACCTCAAACTGGTCAGTGACAAGGACAAGGTGCCTTAAGACTTTTCTTAACTAAAAACACCACATTAGATCCAACGTCACCAGCAAAACACACAACAGGCATCGTTCCCTGCTTCGTTAGCTCGTTGCGTTTCGACAAATTATCAAAGTGATTTACATAAGGTTGCAACTAAAATTAATAAACATAACAAGCTTCAGTTACATACTTGAGAAATCAAAAATTATGAATAAAAATGATAACTAAGATATTAAGGGAATAAATAACCTTTGAATATCTTTCTTTTGCGCGAGGAGGCATTCGAGAATGCACTCTTTACAGTAAACATGGCCCTTAAGGCAGGACATAGGTTCAATAAAGGGCTTCAAGCAAAGACAACATGCGTCGAATGGCTTAATCGAATCCTTGCCCAATCTCTCCTTCTGCGTACCGTACCCTAGCTTCCGCTTCTCATCGTACGTGAAGAACGCTAAATCGTTGTTGTTCTTCGAGTGTCTCTGAGGCATCTTTCTTTATGATTTTTGTAAGGAAGAACTTCGGAATCTATTGAAAAATAAAATTCAATCGAGGGATTTGGGGAAGAGATGTACGAGGTTTCGAAACCCTAGATCTAATTGGATTAGGTTTGTGGGTTTACCGTTTACCAAACAGGGCATAAGAGGGATTGGCGGTGATTTTTTTTGCCATTTTCTTAATGATAACGTGACAGGCGGTGATTAAATTGGGGAATATTCGTGCACGTGTCTTCTGAATACGGATAGGCTTTCAGTGTTTCAATGTCAGAGGTGGAATACAATTCCGTCCTTGTCCTCGCGAAATAGGGTGTTTTCCAGTGCTACGCAGCTCGTGTGTTTGATTCGTACACAATTTTAAGAAAATCTGTCGATATATTTGGTTATATTTTGGGACGGTATTTTGATGATAATTATTGGTGAGAAATTTATGGTACATGTGTGTGTTTAATGAGATTGTATTTGATTTTATTTTGGGAGTTGGTTTTTGGGTGTATTTTCTTGGTGAGATAATGTTTGATTTTGTTTTCAGAGAGAACAAAGTTAGTGTAGCAGTCAAATCACGAAACTTTGGTCTGTTAGATAGGAAAGAGAAAAGAGAGAGCACGTAAAGAGGAGTGTAGGGACAAAATAGGTGTAGAAAGATGAAAAATAATTATTTTTTTGACAAAAAAAATAGTGTATTTTTGACCAAATATTTTGTGAACCAAACATAGTTTGGTGAGAATTTTGGACCAAATATAATATGTAAACATAACCAAACATTGCCTCTATTTTTAGTATTTGTTGGTTGTTTGTAAATTGTTACTACATGTTAAAAGTTTGAATGTTGATTGAAAGAAGTAACCAACTCGCTCAAATAGAAAAGGCTGTTTGTGGATTATTATTATTATAAATTTTTTTTTTTTTTGGAAATTTGATTTATGATCTGAACAAAATTTAGAGCAATATCAAGGTACATTTGAGACAAATATGCAAACCAAGGAAACAAAGGACTATCTGGAACAAATCCGTTGGAGAAAGCGTCTATAAATCAATGGCAAGAAGCCGAAGGACAAAACTTCAACCTGCCATCATTGGCTCTTTTATTCCAACTACTTTCTTTACCGAGGATGATGATCAGGTAGGACAAGAGCTTGATCGAGCAGGATGAATGGAGGCCTGGCCAAGTGCTTAGAGTATACGAAAAGAGGCTCGAGGAGAGTAGGTACTTGGCTGGCGATGAATTCACATTGGCTGACCTTTGTCATTTGCCCAACACTTAGGATTTGGTGAATGGAACTGATATAAAGGAGCTCTTCACGTCGAGGAAAACTGTCAAGAGGTGATGGCGCGAGATTTCAAGCCGGAAGTCGTAAAAATAGGTGATTGAGATGCAGAGTTCGCGGACCTCAGGGAGTGCTTGAATTTGTTTAGGGAATGCGGCAAAGTGTCGGGTCGTGAATAACATTTTCTTATTGCATACGTGTCTGATTGACAGAATTTTTTAATGGAAAAATACAAAAATGTTTGCGATATGTCATTCATCCATGTCTAGATGCAATAAAAAGTTGTAATAGAAAATCATGTTTGAGTTGTGAGCTAATTGTCGTGTTATTATTATTGGGATCTATGTTTTGTTGCTTGGAGAATGCTGAATGTGTTAAGCTTCACTTGCAGTGCATTGTTCTTAGGTTTGTTAATGCAATTGAAAGATAAAATTTTATTGACTATTTTTCATTTAAACATGCAGCAAACTGGGTTTCCTTATTGGAAATAAGTCCCTTTTCCATAAGGTTTTCAATTATTTCTGCATTATGAATTGATGAACATGTACTGTTCTTCATTATTGATTTAGTAAATTTGAAGATTTTCAATTAATGAGATTATGCATATTTTAAAATAAAAATACTTGCATATGCTGAGTTTTATTAAATAGTATTATCAAAGACTGTTGCCACAAATTTGAAAGTAATAAGAGTTAGTCTAATTTTGGTAGTAAAATAATGATTAATTTTTGTAGGAATAATTCATTAAATTAATAAACCACTTATTGATTTTGATAAATTCAGCATTAAGAAATAGATGGATCAAAATTTGTACCATTTGTACCTTTCATACCCCGACTTTCATGTTGGGCATACAAATTATTAGTTAGCCATTGAAAAGATTCAAATGATGAAATTTGATGTTAGTAGTACTGCAAATATGAAGAAATAAATTTTGGACATTGTATTCGGCAAAAAATAAATAAATTGACTTTGGATATCACATAACCTCAACGACATAACATACGGAGAAGCATAACAATTTATGCTTCTTTATTTATTTTATATTTTCGCATATTGTGTGACAATTAAAAAATATTTTTGTCATGAAATATCATTCAATTTTTTTTCAACTGTTTATCTATACTATTTATTAAGTGGGAGCACCCTAGAATAACTATCTTGGGAAACCAAATGTATACCCCTATACTATAAACATATTGAAAGGTAATTATAGAAGTCCTTTTCTGTAATTCTCTCATTCCATCTCATCCAAATTATCCATGGGTTTTGCAAAACTGTCAAACTTTCATTACCCCCATTAAAAGTGATAACTGCATTAATTCACACCATTTGCCCATTTTCATTCACATCTCCAAAACTCAAAGAACATGAAATCGAAGAAAGAAAAAAGCTTGATGAATTTCTCACAACCTACATTTTATAACTTCTTCCACTGCCATTTCAAGCACTCCTGAACACTCTGTGTTGTAGAAACGCAGAACAACTAATATTTACTCCATAGTTATGTTCCCTATTCATAATTTCATGTTCCAACATGTGTGGTGGTATAAAAGTTTGCTCTTAATGTATTTTCTCTTTACTGCAATTTTTTCTACTATATTTTGATTTTGTATTGTAAATTTTTTAAATAATTTGTAATTTTGTGCAACATTACGTTTAGATAAAGAGTACTTTGAAGCAAAATTACAAAGGTACGTAAGTTCGAAACTTTTTCTATTTTAGTATTAAAAAGTATTTTTGCGTTTTATGCTCTTCCTATTTAATGTTTTCTTTCATTTTTCACTAAGAATGAATAATTAAGTTTATAAAAGTTGGCATTTCACTAGGTTTGAACATGAGTCTGCTTCATTCCAAAAAACAAACAAACATGAGTCTGCTTATATAATGAATTTATTATGTATTATTTGAGTTGTACACTCAACGAGTGTGCCTTTCCCGCTAGTATTTATTATAACTTGCACGGAAGATATAAATAAATAGTTTAAATTTTTTGCCTAAAATTTACTCGGAACTGAACTAATTATAAACGTATGCATTGGGAAATTGAAAACGCTAATTCAGATATTTAGACAACACTTGATACGACGCCGTTAAATATCTCCCAATCCGAATCCCTAAACCCTCTTTTTACCTCTCCTCCTCTCTACCTCTATTTGCAGCGTTGAGTTGCCGTCCCTTATTGCCCACTCCAGGTAACATACTCCTTCTCTTTCAATTACCGATAACAATAATAATGATAATAATAATAATAATAATGATAATGATATCAAAAAGTTTGCTAATTTTTGAAATCTGAAAGTTTTTTGTTTAAAAATGTAAAAAACAGGGTGATTTATTAATTACAGAAGTGAAGAGAAGAGAAGAAAGATGAGGTTGGAGAAGTGTTGGTTCTGTTCTTCTACTGTGTATCCGGGCCATGGCATTCAATATGTTCGTAATGATGCTAAGGTGAGAGACCCTTTCTTGTCACTGTTATTGCGTGTAATTGCTTAGAAGATTTGTGTAGGAACATATACAGTTCATACTTGATTGGTTAGATATATAAATCATTTAGGACAAAAAAGAGAGAGGAGGAGGAGGCGGCGGCCGCCGGTGGAATGTCGGAGGCGGCCGCCTGGATGGTTCCGAAGGCGGCGGCGGGATACAGGTTGAGGGCGGGGGCTGTTTGATGTGGGGTAAGAAATAGGGGTTAGGATTTAAGTGCATCATTCTTAAATTAGAGCTAGGGTTAGGGTTGAGAGTTGATGAAATTAGAAATTCAATTAGAAGAGAATTAGGGTTGAGGGAGGAGTGGATGGCGGCGGCTGATGGGGGATTAGGGTTTCTGGGGGATTCTGTTTGCACGTTGGTTGGGTGGCGGCTGGAATTGGGAAGACCATGGCACGGCCGGGGGTGGGGGGGGGGTGGCTATAGAGAAAAGGGCGGAGGCTGGCGGGTAGAGGGAGGAGAGTGGCCGAGACAATGTAGAATAAGGGCTGGAGACTATACAAAGAGGGCCATACTAACTGTAAACTAACACATAATACAGCCGTCTAGCAATGGTGTGATAAACAGGACTTTTAGTATTGGTAAATTATGCTTTAACTTGATGACACCAAGTTATGCTGAACTTTTGTTGAGCTGAATTGACTTTGCTAGTGGAGTTTTGCCTTTTTTGGATACATGAAATAAATTCAGTCCTGCATTTCTTTATTACAAAGTTTGATATCTTCTTGGCTGGTTGTTATCAGGATCTTTGTTTAACAATTCAATATTTGTAGTATGTGATCTAAGCTGGTCACATTTTTCTATTGGTCAGCTTGAGGTTCATTTTCAAGGAATAATTGGAGGCCTGGTCGATTATCTTTCTAATTATATGTAGTTTAAGAGTTTGCTGCTTTTCTGAGTGAGATTCGTAGCAGGTCAAAAAAAAATTTGGTGGGATTCAGTTGTTTCACAATAGCTTGCTTAGATTTTCCAATGTACTTTCTGATTTCTGTATGTAGTTTATGTGCATGAACTCCTAAAGGTTTGGTTTTGCAGATCTTTCGATTCTGTCGATCCAAATGTCACAAAAACTTCAAGATGAAGAGGAATCCTCGCAAAGTAAAATGGACTAAGGCTTACAGACGGTTGCATGGGAAAGACATGACTCAGGTAAGCATTATATAAAGCTCTCCCTATTCATGTTTTCTCATCCTATTTCTTCGGGCTTTCATTTTAACTTCTGCTGTTTTAAATTTGCAGGATGCAACATTTGAGTTTGAGAGAAAGCGTAATAGGCCTGAAAGATATGACAGGAATGTGACAGAGAACACTCTCAGGGCCATCAAGAAAATCGATAAAGTCAGAGTTGATAGGGAAGCCAGACACATTGCAAAGAGGTATTCTTCCTTTCTGTTTTATTATCATTACGCAAGATATTCCATGTGAATTTGTTTTTAGGGATAATTACATGCACACACCTCACTTATTTGGTAATTACTATAAACCCCGAGATTTTACAAATTAACAATACACCCTCCGTCACACCCTGACAGCTCAAAAAACAGGGGTTAGATTTGTAGTCTGTTTTTACTGATATGGAGTGAAATCGTAACATGCTTTTACTGACGCGGAGGTTATTGTGAATTCTAGAACTTTTCGTAATTAGGGTCTTAGTCAGGGGATGTTTATGTAATTTACTTTTATTTTCTAACATATATTCTGCTTGTGCTGTGAAACCGTACAGGATGAAGGGAAAGAAGGCCCAGGTGCTGAGAGAGGCAACAAAGGAATTGGAACAAAGCATTCACATGGTCAAAGCTCCTGCTGCTCTTGTTGCAGAGCCCTCACTCACTTTACCAAAGATCAAGGTCAAGGCTCCTCAAAAGCAAACGGAAGACAATCGGATGGAGGAGTAATTGGATTACTTTGGAACGTCAATTTTGTCAACTTTTATCTTGTTAGCAGTTCAATGAAAGTGTAATGTATTAATGAAGATTGATATTATATATCTGGAACTTATCACGGATGGTTTCTTGGAATTCTGTTGTCTTGTTTCGTTATCGCGATAACATTCTTGATTTTGTTTTCCCCATAACTCTTACCAAAACTTTGTTTGGAATTTAGGAGACTGAAACAGGTAGCCAGGTTGCAAATTATGTATTATTTGTTTATCATATGGTCTTTTAGTTGTCAACAAGATATTGTGTATCTTGTCATTGGATTGATTATTTAGGAGAAAGAAGAGGTCTAAACTTTGCACTTGCTCCATCAACGTTAGACCAAAAGTCTTATAAGAGATAAATTTAGGTTAAAAAACGAACTGGGTTATTCGATACTTGATTTGAGATTGATCTTATAAGTTCATTTGAGTTCGGATGATTAACATAATGAACGAAGTTTTTATACTCTTTTTGTTTGATAAGTTTGAAGCTCGGTTTGAATTGTTAAAAATGATAAAATATATGTAACAATAAAATTACACGCACCCGATTCGTGTTAGCTCCATTAAAGTACATTCAAATTTGGTTTGGTAACAACCAGTGTAAGCTTAAATAGATTTTGAAACTCAATAATCATTCAAATAAGCTTAATAATTTTTTGTGTTGCTCGACTCGATTCATTTACGAGAGAAGCTAAAGATGTATTCTTAGTTTTGAACATATATGTATACTAGGGAAAAACAAGAACCGCACGTTGCGCGGTCAATAATGCCCAGACTTATATTTAAAAAATGAGTAAAAAAAATTGCATGTAAATGGTAAGTATATAATTTTCAATGGCAATTTAAAACGTGATTAAATATCAGTACGTTAAAAAAACAAAATTATTTTGACATAATTAGTTTATATAAAATTATTCGTTGATATCCCATTGAAACCCGAATAGATTGTTTTACTTCATACACGTGAAAGTTGATAAAACAACACATATCGCACTCCTTAATATCGCTAATCAAAATCAAATAAATTTTTTATAGTTCGATAATGTTTCACATAAATAAGGTTGAACAACAACTTGTTCGGATACAATCGACTCATTTACATCATTATAAATACTATATCAACGTTGATTGGTGGGTCTTAAAGTTAATCATTACAATGAGCAATGCTGGGTAATCATTATTGATTTTTCTATAATTTTTATTCGATGGTGGGTGTTAAAGTGAATTTGTTTTCTTCCCAAGCCTTCTTTTCTTGTAATTAAGCTGAAAAAATCTCATCCTTAGCCTCTTTGTTTTTTCTTCAATTGCATATCTGGAATCTCTTCCATTAATTTCATTTCTTGTTCCAATTTCTGCAACTCTCTCAACTTCCCATCTCCTTCCTCTTTTTCCAATTCGTGGACATTCTTGATTAGGGTTTGAAGGCTTATGAGTTTTCTATAAGGCCACCTGCTAATTCCCAATTCCCTTCACCTTTCCTTCAAAAGTGTTACTCCTACATTCAATTCTTTTGCTGCTTGTTTTATTGGCATGTAAAAATACTGTGAAATCGTTTTCCTCGACAACGTATTCAGTACTTCCCTTGATCTGTTAACTTTTTTCTTTTCTTTATTCGCATGTAAATTCTCATCAAATATCACCATTGCCGCGTTATTGGTAGAGTTATCAAATAGCAATTGCTGCTGGTTTAGTTGATCTTCAAATCCTGTTATCACTTCATTCCCAGAGTTGCTCCACAGTAGTTCTGAAATTAAACACAAGAAGAAAATAAAAATGGAACTATATATTGCATATATTGAAAATAATAATATTTTTTAAAAAGTTTATATTTAATTACCTGAAATGTTAAAAGTAGGGTTATGTTGCGGACTGAAAGATGAATAAAAATGGTCATTTACTATCATCTCCCTCAAAGGAACAACATGAAATACAGTTTCACAAATGGAAAAATCGGGTTGTAAATTCCAATCACTACTATAATCAGATAATAATCCACTGTTTTGTCCAGTTTCCATCGTAATTTGATGATGAAAATGAAAATAATTTTTGGTTTTCCGATAGGGGTGGTCAGTGGTGGCAAAAACATGGGATTATATATATCTATATATATGGAAGAGAAGACGTTCCTGGTTTTACTCAGGCTCCTTGTCCTTTAATGTCAAGAGTCATGTGACTGTGGTTACTTTAATGTCAAGAGACTTCGTTTCCTTTAATGTCAAGAGATGTCGTGTCCTTTAATGTCAAGAGTCGTGTGTTTTTTTAACTTTAAAAAGATATATGTATTATTAAATAATGTCTAATAATGTGCTTATGTTTAATAATAATTCTTTGTACCATAAAGTTGTTTCCTTATCTCGATAAAAGATATTGAGCATATTTTGAAATTCCATATCCTCAATAAAGGTTAACCAAGTTATTTGGCCTCGACAAAGGTGGACGGATCACATGGTATAATATATATACATACATACATATATATATGACATTAATTTAAATTTAGCACACTAATGTGTACATAGATGATAGGACCACATATATCCAAATGGAATAAGAGAACATATAAAGAAACTACCACATTGTCAATTGGGTCCATCGTTTCATTGCATTGTCTTTCTCTTTTATCACTATTTTTTTACCTAATAAGCGAAATATCCCCTTACTTATAATCTAAGAGTAAAAAAGATAAACATAAGAAGAAGATACAGTAGTTACCTTTTTTTAAATATAGAAAATAAATTTTTATGCAAGTTTGTCCTATTATATAAAAAATATTCAATTTATAATTTAAAAAATTAAATTTAGAAATTCTAAGATATACCTAACAATTATTTGTACATCAAATAACTTTGATATTTAAATTTAGGAATCCATAATTGAAGTACCAAATATCGAGATTTTTCAAAATAATAAATCTTAAGATGAAAAAAACGAGTGTAAGAAAATTCATGTGGAACTCCTATTCAAGGAGAGAAGAAAATGTCATTCGATAGAGTAAACAAACTCTCATACGAGAGAGAAAATAAACAGAGTATAAACAGGGGATAGTCATAGAAACAACCATGGAACGAGGTACAATTTGTAATAATGGACTTAGTTTTCTTTGTGACAATATAATTTTTCATGTTATGGGAAGGTTATCAAGGTATGCATGCATTGTGGAGGAAGGCCAATTGGGTCTTTTAGCAAAATATTTTCAACATTGTTGGTATTCCATCCCTATTCTTTTATTTGATATTAACCTAAAGTTGCTTCCTTATCTCGATGAAAGATCTTGGGCAGATCTTGAAATTCCATATCCTCGATAAAGGTTAATTAAAGTTAGTATAACTAAAATTGGGTTCATCGTTTCATTTCATTGTTTTTTTCTTTTATCACTATTTTTTTGTCTAATAAGCTAAATATGCCCTTACCAATAATCTAAGAGTAAAAAAGTGAAAAATAAGAAGAAGATATTTTTTAAAGATAGAAAATAAATATTGATTCAAGTTTGTCCTATTGTATAAAACATATTCAATTTATAATTTAATTTAACTTTAAAAAGATATATCTATCATTAAATAATGTCTAATAATATGGTTATGTTTAATCATAATTTTTTGTACCATAAAGTTGTTTCCTTATCTCGATGAAAGATATTGGGCAGATATATGGAGTTACGGATATGGCCACTTTTTTATGATGTACAGTTTTCTTTCAAAACTCTCACATTCTTAAATAAGCAAATACAATTAAAGATAATACTAAATATTAAACTACATCTTCGTTCCTCCTTGCTGTACCTCACTTAATCATTAAAATACCATTGATAACAACTTAATTATTAAATACAATTAAGGATAATAATGATGTTCTTTTTCCGTATTGCTGCTCGCCACTTATAATTAAAATATAATTGATATCGACTGAAATGATTAGCATAGTCAGTCTGTTGAGATTAACATATAATTGCTATCCACTTACTGAACTGATTAGCACATTCAGAATCTCTTCAATCCACAATTTCAGCTCTGCAATATGCGTCATACAATGCAAATTGATCAAGAAACCAACCAAGGGATCTAATGTGGCGGTGGTCGCCCAACACAAATTCTACCCATAATTAAAGTCTGTCTAATCACACCACTAACCCCACTAATCACACCACTATCTCCACTAATCAAACCACTAACTCCACTAAGAATCATAACAAAAGAAGATTTCCCAAACCCTAAACAATCAATTATAAAAAATATTCAATTTATAATTTTAAAAATTAAATGTAGAAATTCTAAGAGTCGTGTGTCTTTTTAACTTTAAAAAGATATATCTATCATTAAGTAATGTCTAATACTGTGCTTATGTTTAATAATAATTTTTTGTACCCTAAAGTTGTTTCCTTATCTCGATGAAAGATTTTGGATAGATCTTGAAATTCCATATCCTTGATAAAGGTTAATTAAAGTTAGTATAACTAAAGTTAGTGAGGATCAGAGTATAATTAAGGTTAATTAAAGTTAGCGAGGATCAAAATTGAACAATATCTTCCTCCACCAAACCCTACAAAGAATTTTCAGAGTATAAACAGGGAATATTTGTGAGGATCATCTTCTACGAAAAAGAGGAGATATAAACAGGGGAGACATGGGATCATCTTGCACGAGTAGAAACAGAGTATAAACAGGGAATTCAGGGGATCATCTTGCACAAGTAAAAACAGAGTATAAACAGGGTTAGTTCATATAAACAACCATGGAATGAGGTACAATTTCTAATAATGAACTTAGTTTCCTTTGTGAGGATATAATTTTTCATGTTATGGGAAGGTTATCAAGGAATGCATGCATTGTGGAGGCTGCCCGATTGGGTCTTTTATCAAATATTTTCAATATTGTTGGTATTCCATCCCTACTCTTTTATTCGATATTAACCGTTTCGAACAAAGGGGTTATCATGGTTTAGATTTTATTCATTTTGTTAATCGCACTATACTTGAACATAATGAAAGTGTGGTTGAAACTTTGATCTTTAAGTTACCAATGGGGGCCGAGGCATTGCATTCGATAAGGCAAGAGTGGGTGGCTTTTGGAATAGATCATTCTGTGCGCATACTGAAATTAGTCGGTCGCTTATCCACTTCACTCCCCAACGGTCTGTTTTTCTCACAAACTGTTATTCAGTTAAAATTATATCTACCGAACTACATTGTTAGGTGGGAAGATAAATATAATTTACGAAATTTAAAAAGACTCATATTGAAGTACATTGTGCTGTATGATAACACATTTTCTTTACGCCTTGGAAAATGGTGTCCTCAGTTGAATGATTTGTAGTTATTGAATTGTGATTTTAGAGGAGTAACAGAATTTCAGGCATATTTGCCTTCTGTAAAAATATTCAAGATGGCATTTAATCGAGCCCAAGGAAATGTGAATATAAAAGTACACTTCCCCAATGTAGATGTCCTTGTTATTTTATTGAAACAAGATGAACAGGGTCCCGGGCATTTACAAGTACTGGGGCCGTTAGCTCGATCTCTACAGTGGATAGTACACCGTCATGTACAATACATCGGATCAACTTGCTCAACATATCGACTACTTCGAGAGTTTGTAAAAATGACGAAAGAATTGTTGTCCAGCGAACGAGCATGTGTGCCGGTTGATTTTGTTAGGGTATATCTATATATCATTGTTTGAATAAGTGCAAATGCTTTTAAGAAGTTTTTTTGATTTTTTTTAATTGTTTGTTTAGAGGTTGGCGCATGTGGAGTCTTTACATCGCATTATGGCGAGGTATTTTTTTGTTAATATGCACCGTCTAGAGATCAGGTCTTCGAAGCTGCTTGACAATCTTGCTGTCACATTGGTGCTCATCAGTAGATGTACAGGCTTGAATAAACTTAAAGTCGATTTGGTGGTAATATTTTAAGTTTTATTGTTTGTGGTTTATTAGTTATTACATGGTTTATTAAACACGTTTTTTGTTTGGTCTTCTAAAATAAAATTGTAATTGACTTAACATGTGTAGGGTGCACCATGGGAAAATGCGGGCATTAGTGTATCCAACTACGTAAAGGACTGGAAGTTGCAAACAATGGGATTGGAGTCATTGAAAGAGGTCACGATATTCAACTTCTCGAGTTCTGATTGCGAGCTAAGCTACATTTTTACGTGTTGTCACAAACAACTGAGTTGGATACACTAAATATTTACTGTGTTAATCAATTTTTTGATGATGTAATTGGTGTGTATAAGAGGGCATCAATTAGAGAGTATGAAGGTACCGCGTCAAAAAATGTGCAGATTCGTTTCATAAAAGGGGCTTACCCTATAATAAGAGTAGAATGAAAATTGCACAATCAATTCGTTTACCCACATCAAGACATAAAAAAACAAGAGAGGAAAATCAGTCCACTCTAATACTATCCATCAACCCATTTCCATCCTTTTTCATAAAAATAGAGCTCCCAAGACAGCTCAAACTCAGGCCTCTATTAAACAAAAATTTTCAGGGGCATTTCATCAAACACTAACAGAATGGAGGAAGTAGTGACCGTCGTCTCCTCATGCCAAGCAAAAACAGTGAAGCCTGAATCCATGGGTACCACAAAAATTGAATCATAGATAGCGTAATAGTAATTTAACGGAAAAATATTAACATAAGCATATACCGGTTTCGTGTATCATCTCAAACACATTTATGTCAAAGCCGTCGGAGAATTTGACATCATTGCCTTAGAAATGAGTAAAACTTACATAATCAATAGTCAATTCCAACGGTACCACTTAATACTATTAAGTATTGCTACCACTTAATAGTGTTTCTAACACTTAACATTATTAAGTATTTTACCTCTTAATAGTGCTTCTACCACTTAACACCATCAAGTGTTCCTACCACTTAATAGTGTTTCACATTTACTAAAAGACTCCTAAACATAAAAGGAAACAACTCGCACTCCATTACAATAATTAAATTAAATCATCTACTAATGATAACATGTTATATTAAAATACTGCAATAGTATATTATATTGATTGTATCAATTCGATTACCCACCACAAGACACATCCACACTTGTTTGATGCTGCATATGACATATTAATGCATAAGAACTTACTTTTAAGTGCTCATGAGCTACTTTTAATATAGAAGAACAGGTCCATTGGTTGAATTGATCATTAGTACTTCAACTATCTTCTTAGATGTGTCACCACCATCTTCTTCGACATTCCTATATTTGAAGGGAATACACCTGGGAAATGACTCTGCTGGTTAGAACAAATCAGATGTAAATGCATGCTTATGGTACTTAACTTCTTAAACCAAGGATATATAAAGACAAGAGTCGGAGTAGCGCCTCGGGGAAACAGTTTTGCCTTAGTATCTGTTCAGGATAGATACAGATACAGGGAAGATCTGTGAAGGTTCATTCCTTCACACCAACTCACAATTATAATGGTAGATCAACAAAGTGAAAATCATTTATTGAAAATTAATTAATGTTGCCAATTGTTATGGAAAAAACTTATAAACAATAATAATGTGTGGCATAAATTTCAATGTCCAGTTTCAAAACTTATACATTGCAAATTTAATCAAATATCACATTTAAAAAATAGTCAATTGCGCCTATGCTATCAATTAACGGTTATTATCTAAAGCTTTATGATATTACTCTTCATGAATCCAACAATAAATATTCTTCTCCATTTTCTTAACAAGTTTACATGAAAAAGAGAGGAACTGACTTCCCTGAAAAATAGAAAGGTAAAAACTATAAAAGAGAGGGAAGACAATTTATTTTGTCTTAAAAATTTCAGAGGTTAATAGTACAATGAACCCTTTTTTTCTTCCTTCATACAAAACGACCCGAGTGATTTCACCAAGACAAATAAATCTCGAGATTTATTTGGCTGGTCACAGCGGTGATAGAAAGGCATTATTAATGTATTGCCAGTAAAAGTGAAAAAATTACAGTTTTTTCTCTAATCTTCCTATGTATAGATATGAAAATAAAACGGAACCGTAATGGCTGGAACCTAAAAAGTTCTAAATCAAAGAGCAAGTTTTTGAAATGCAATTTATCTCGATAGATCTTACTGCGGTAATGTCTGATAACATTTAATCAATTTTCAAAAGAAAATCAAAGTTACTATCCGTATTGCACAAAAACCATCGCACATAAACCACAAAGATAGACCTCGATTTCTGGTTTCACTTGTATTTCTTCGGCAACATTTCCAAAATAAATCATGCTCAATCAAACAAAGCCATACAAAATCGAACATTTCACCCAAAATTTATCTCATTTTTCTCTTATTTAAACAAAGCCCAGAAGCCAAAATTACCAATACAATCAAATAAACAAAAATTCACACTCAAACCTATCACCTTCCTAAAATAAAACAAAAACCCAATTCAAATCCAATCCATACAAATCCCAAATCAAATCAAATAACCAAACTTGGGGAAATAACCACATATGAAAAAAAACTATACATGATATAACACAACAAATATGAGCGGAATATGCAGAAAAAAACCTCTTAAGCATATCAAAATGAAAATTAAATAAAGAAAAAACGCGTGAATCGGTGTAATCGAAATGAAAATTTACCTCTTTGGACGGTGGACACCTAATATCGAATGATTCTGACCTGAAAATCAAATCAGCACTGTGAAAATTTAATAAGCACTATCCTAAAATATTCAGAGCATTCCTACCATCCTCCCTGATGTTAAAGACCAAGAACTATCAAAATTAAAAAAAATCAGCAATTTTAGATTTGATATAAAAAGAAAGAAATAATGTTAAACCCCATTAACCAATCATAACAACAGCGTCAAAGGGTGCTTTGATGATCTTTAGCCCCCCCAAATAAATAAGGAAAAATAAAAAAATCACCAAAAAAAAAACAAAAAGGATCCAGTAAATTCATAAAAATCAGGACAAATTGGCAAAAATTCAGAAAAATAACAAACTTTGGAAATCAAATTAAAAACTGAGAAAAGAAATAAAAAATCCAGAAAATATAAAAAAAGAGAAACAATGACAAAAAATAAACAAAATATCTGAAAATAAAACATGATAAGAAAATGAATCAGAAAAAATCTAAAAATTTCTGAAAAAAATCTAAAAAAGATTTGAATAAAAAATCAGAACAAATTAGAAAAGAATTCAAAGGAAAAATAATAATGAACCCAAAAAACTCATAAAATTAAAAACAAATTGAATAAAATTCAGAAAAATCAAAACAAATCAGAAACAATTAAAAATGCATAAAAATGTTAGGAAGAAACCAGAAAAAAGAGAAAAACCTTAAATTCCAGGAAAAAAGTCAATACTATGGCACGTTGTTGGTGAAAAAGATGAGAAAGGGTTCGCAATTACTTTTTGGTAGAAAGATAAAATAAGATTTAAAGAACCTTCAAACTGAGAAAAAACACACCTTCAACTGAGAAAAAACACAGCAGTAATCAACTAATACCTTGAGTCTTAAAAACAGCTTAACATTTGAAAAGGTAAAGTAGTCGACTTTTACCACAAAATGGCCAAAATGAGCAGATTATTGTTCAATTCCCTGAAAAAATGAATAGCCTCTTAAACAAAAAATAATAGGTAATGGAAATTTAAGTTATTGTAGCAAACAAGATTAGAAGAGGGGAGACATAGTGTTAAAAATTCATGAAGCTTTGGCATATTTCCAAGTTCAGGTTAAATGGACCCTGTCAAATTGTTCCCTTGGAGATACCTTCACAAGAAGATTACAACAGGTAAATTTACGACAGCACAAATGTACTTCAAGGATAGCTTTTCATAATTCAAATATTAGCAAAAGAACTACGACAGTTTGATCTGCAGGCAATCATATCATATATGATGCAATTACAAATAGTTTGGTCTACTTTAGTAAAATAAAGGCAACAACATAGTGTATTTGACTCGGTATAATTAACAAAGGTGAAATACTTACATTTTCTTCAATGAAGTTAAATTTCCAATGTTTGGCCGGATTGTTCCACTCAACATGTTGCAAAGATCTCTGATGCAAGACCAGATATGCATACAAGCTAGTAGTTTAGAATATATTAGTTTTAATGTCATATCCACTCCATTTGTCCAAACAACGGCACAAGTCAGTGAAATATCAAAACGATAGAAATAAAATAAAAATTTAGAACACGTATATCCAAGTACCTTACCAATGAGAAATACATTATTTGGGAATCAGCCTGGCCACCCTGTTATCCTCAAAAATCACAAAATTCCTCATACGGAAAGGCAAAAAATCTCATCAACAAACAAATACGAATTCGCCGAAAGTATTCCTCAAATAATAAAAGGTAAAAAATCACATCAACAAACAAATAAGAATTTGAAGAAGTAATCGAGCAAAACAAAGGCACATGTACACATAGATGCAAATTTTCAGTTTACCTCTACAAATTTTTTCACATAAGAATACAACCACCAATTCATCCTTGAATCAACATGCAAGAATAAAGAAACAAATGCTCAACAATTAAAATTCGGAAAAGAAAACTTTTTAGATATCCATATGCGCACCCCAAGTAGAGAAAGATGATTGTACAAGCAAACAATGAAATTTTAATAAAAATGTTAAATCTGAAAGTCCATGAGATTTGGGTGACTCGCGTCGGATCCAACGCGGATGCAAAACCACCAGTTGTCAATTTGAAGATTGATGATTCTTTGTTCAGACTCAAGAGCTCATGCTCAGTACCATAGCCATAGTCCTCGATGATCGTACTCACTTTCACCTCAGATCAACGTCTTCATCTCCTTTTCCCTTCTTGTTCCTGAAAAAATGCAAAAATCTGAGAAGAAAAAAGCTTCAAAAGGAAAAAAAATAAAAATAAATACCTTATGGGGTTTGAAGGGTAATTCCCACCACTGTTCACCTCTGCCATCAATTAAACCTCCACCTTGGAGGGACATCTCGTTGACTCTGTAAAAAAGAAAAGAAAATGCAGAGCCAAACCAAACCTAAAACAATAATTTTGTTGAATTTTGGAGGTGGGTTTTGATGAACTTTTTGCTGCCGATTAAATAACACCATGAACGCGAAACACACCTGAATTGCAAGAGGAATTTTACCGGAAGTCTTGACAAGATTTCTTCGATGATTTCTTTGCGGAGAGTGGGAATTTGTTCGGATGACACGTGGTTTTCGGCTCGCCGGAAAGGGCAAAGACATCAGCCTCACAAAAGGGGCAAATGCAGGGGCGTTTTGGAAGACATTGCAATAAGAGAAGAAATCTAAACAAAACGACGTCGTTTTGGCAAATGGCTGAGGAAGAAAGAATTAAAAATGCCACATCAGCGGAACGACCAATGTTTACTGTAGCAGGGGATTCACTCTTATTAAGTATGGTAATATATATACATTAGATTTAAAATAAGGATAAAAGCCAGCAAACGACCAAAAATAGAATTCACTCATTTCTGAATGTGAAAGAAATAGAAGATGGACGCACCCAGAGATGGTACGAAGGCGGAGAGCGGTGGTACCAGCGCCGCCGCCTCAACACCAGAGTACAACAACAGCGCCGTCAAGAAGGCTAGATTACAATCAACACTGGCGGCATTTCTCAATGATCCCGTTCTCTCCGACGTACCCAAGAAACCGTCGATATCCGACGTGGACACTCTCATCAACTTGGAGCTCGGCAGCGCCATGCGCATCACTGTTCTTAAATTGGACGCCACTTCCTTTGGTACTTCAAATTATCTCTCCTCGGCATTTTCACAAACACCTTGTTATCAATATATGAATGCAGAAAATGTTAGGGTCAATTATGGAGTTATTGATTTTTAATTGTTGAATTTTCTTTTTTGGTTTGGATGTGAAGATGTGGCAGTGATGAGTAATGCCACCGTGAAGGATTTGAAATTAGCAATCAAGAAAAAAGTGAATGAAGTGGAGGAATCAAAGATGGGCCATCGTCACATTTCTTGGTATGTTCAATCCTATGTTACACGGATAAGGGTACGGAGATACGGATACGAAATACGGCAAATTTCAAAATTTTAGGATACGATACATTGACGATACTTGTATATATAAATTCGATTCATTGATATAAATAAAATTTTGTCTATTTCTGTAAAAAAATTTGTCATTTGTTTAACTTTCATGATTTAATTTTTAACAAAAGACCGAGCTCGAGGCCATTTATAGGAGTATTGGTGCATCATAGATTCAATCTGATGCTTTATTGTTCTTCAGTTGAGCAAGTTAAATTTGAAATATTTTCAGCTTGAAATTTGAGATATTGCCTTATTGGATAATTGCAGGAAACATGTATGGGCGAACTTATGCCTTTCGAACCAAAATGAGAAGCTACTGCACGACAGCTCTGCACTTCAGGATCACTGCGTGAGGAACAATTCTCAAGTATTTCATTTCTTAGCTTTCAAATTTTACGTTTTATACGGAAAGTCTGCTTTTGTGACTGGTTTTCGGATTCGGTTTAGTTCAAGTAAAATGTATCAGCTTCTGCAGGTTCAATTCATCCCCTATGTTGTCGCAAGGAATTCGCGAAAGCATTCTAGGAGGAGAAAACACCGTTTCTTTCATGGCCTAAACAGAAAATCCTGAGCAAGAAACTCATGGTCATCTCAGTTCTGGTAATCAGCTGTAATTATTAACTTTTGTAGACTATTAATCACCTTGTTCTATACTTGGTTCTTTGTGCTTCGTTTGTCTGTTTAAACTTAATCCCTGTTTGATTTGTCAAATATATTAACATATACCTGTGCTTATGATGATTAGATATGTTAATATTGTGGTTCTGTCCCCTATCCTACGCATCATCGGAAAACTCTTCCCTGGTAATTAGTAATGCATAATACTGTTTCAAAATTTCATTTCAGATTTATCATTTCTAGATTTTCTCATTGTATATATATATGATGTGTTTTGGATAATAGCGAGGCTTGTGAGTGTTGAAACACTGAAGAAATACTTGGAGGATGAGATCTTTCCAAGGTTAGATGGCCGGCCATTCTCTGTAGTATACGTGCATACAGGTGTGAACAGGGGTGAAAACTGAAAACTTTCCTGGAATATCAGCTTTAAAATCTATCTACGAGGCTATTCCGGTCAAAGTTAGAGACAATTTAGATACGTTGTATTTCCTCCACCCTGGACTTCAGTCGCCCCTCTTCCTCGCCACCTTTGGCCGTATTCTCTTCACCACCGGCGGCGGCGGCAGCAGCGGGTAATTACAAATCCAGACTTAGTTACCGGTTATTTGGCTAAACTTATAAGCTTGTTAAAATAACTTATAAATTGTTTCAAAGCTCATACACTCTCACAAAGTGTTCCGTAAATTTTTCGGTAAAACAGCTTATAAGTTGTTTTAAAACTTAGAAGCTCTTACAATTTACAAAAATGTCGGTAATTTTTTGGTAAAATAGTTTATAAATTATTTCAAAGCTCTTACAAAGTGTTCGTTAAATTTTCTGACAAAACAATTTATAAGTTGTTTTAAAGTTTAGAACCTCTTACAATTTACAAAGTATCTGTAAATTTTTTGGTAAAACAACTTATAAACTCTTAAAAAGTAAGTAGAAAACCCAACTTATTTTTTATATAAGCTCCGAAAAAATCTTATAAGCATCATGAGCTTATAAGCTGTTTAAAATAAGTTTAGCCAAACAACCTCTTATTTTCCCCGTGGACAAAAGGAAATTCATTATTATTATAACTGATTGGTTGACTTTTTTGGATTAAACAGGTTGTTTTACAAGGTGAGATATGTAAACAGATTGGAGTTTTTGTGGGATAATGTGGGAAGGAAGGAAATAGAGATGCCGGGATTTGTGTACGAATTTGTGGAAGAAATTTTTTTATACACAATGCAGTAAATAATAAAAATTACATCATATCTTTCTTTCGCAAACTTCAAATATCATTTGATATTTAAAAAATAATACATAATATAAGGATTTCAAGTTTAAAAGAACACTTGTTGCGTTGAGACATTATTCATTATTCACATTATAATAGAAAGAGATACAACTCAAACAAAAGAATAATAAATACCAAATATAGTAATTTGATATATCCAAATTCAATGTGACAAAAAGAATTTTTATACTTTACTGTTCATTCCAAGCTTACATGGATTTTGACAAAAAGAAGAAAATGACTTTTGTAAGTTAAATAAAAAGAGGAAAAAAAGTGATAAAAAGAAAGGGTAAAATAAACTTTGTACCCATAAACTATTTATTTTGTATCACTTAGGCCCCTGAACTATTAAATGTATTAAAATGGTCCCTGAACTAGTGAACTATCAAATGTAATAAAATAGTCCCTCGACTTAAGGACATGTTTGGCAATTTTGTTAAGTTGATAAATAGTATAATATGAATGTTATTTTTGAATATTAAGTACTTTAAATATTCTTATATAATTTATTCTATTTTTAATATGGTAATTATTTAAAATATACTTTTAAATTTTTTAAGAAGATTAAAAAACTTATAATGTAAATTTAAACTCATAATTAGTATCAATTATCGATATACAAATTCTACATAAATAATTTTTTAAATAAAACTACAAATGACTATTTTTTCCTTTAGAAGGTTAATAACAATTAAATTCATAAATTTATTGAACCTAAATGTTGGATTTGTTGGAAAAAAAGTTGGTGAAATGAGTTTTTTGGATTAAAAGATATTATAAAATATTTTATTTCTTGGATATAAAGTTTATTTTAAGGAGGTTTTAGTAAATTTACCTAAGAACTTAGTAGAAAATCGGTGGATTATTTTCTTCACAAAAGTGCACCGAAAATGGAAGCCAAATGATTAAAAAATAGTAAAACTATAAGTACACAAAAAACTCATTTTACTAAAAGCAAGTGAAAGCAAAATAAACAAACTTTCTCAAAGACCACATTGCAATGGTCAAATTCAGTGTTACGTCAGCAACACGTCACGGCAAGCCAAACACGTCCATAAAATTGAGGGACTATATTGTTACATTTGATAGTTTAGGGATCATTTTGTTACATTTAATAGTTTAGGGACACAAACGAGACAAAATAGTTTAGGGTACAAAGTGTGTTTTGCCCTAGATCACATAATCCTCCATACAGAGTTAAAGCTCTAGCGTTTCGAGCTTGAGAGCTTCGCTTTATGACGCTCTTAAAATTTTTAATTCTCGAACTAAAATTTAGGAATCACACTTGACGAAATAAGACTGATTTTTCACTAATAATATTTCATATGCATTCAATGAAAATTGTTTTAGTAGAAGATTAGAAGCAATGGGGTGTGGCCTAGCTGTCACAAGGCCATCGGCCATGAGAACCCACTCGGATTCGAAACCCAGGTGTGGGGATTGGAGGTATTTCCTCTATATCCTCCCCTGGGGCTCCTGCGCTTATCGAGCCCATCGCCTATGGGTAACTTAGGGCAGCTTACCCCCATACGTGGTTTGCGGGCTATTGTGTGTGGGCAGGTTTGCTCTGCTGGGTGACTGACGGAGATTTACCCTATGATTTCCAAAAATAAAAAATAAAAAATTGTTTTAGTAGTCAAAATAAGTAAAAGATTTGCCCTCAAAACAAAAAAGACTGAAAAAAATATAGATTATCTAAAAAGTCAATACCTATAACTTGTAATGCTGAATTTGAGTCTTTGGAGTCCTTTTCGGTCAAGAGTTGGGACCTAAAACTAATATTATTTTAATATTGGGACCTAAAACTAATATTATTTTAATAATTTTTCATCATATACTATATTTTTTAAGCATGCTAAAAAAGACAATCACATCATCTTATTTTTAAAATTCAAGTTAACAAATACCTATTTTAATATGAGATAATCATATCAAAATAATATCTAAAGATAAGTTGGCTGAACAATTTATATTTCTATTATATACTCTCTAAGGCGCTCCCACTCCCAATTTTTTTCAAATTTTGTCGCTTTACGCTCCCGCTCTATGTGACTTAGGTTTTGCCCAAAAAGAAAACCATAAAAATATATAATAAATAAATAAAAGAAGTCCTAATTCTCTAAGGTCAACAACTTATGGTACACCGTGCCGCATCCGATTCCTACCGCCTAACCTTTCTTCTTCAGGAGCACATTCAGTCCTTCACACAGGACAGGACACCACCCCATTTCCTGCGAAAAATAGAAACAGGGTAGAATATATATAGATGCACAAAATTCACAAAACAAAATCAATCAAATCACGAAACCCTTCATTTCACTCAATCACACTTCACCACAAACCCTCAAAACCCTAATTTTATCTCCAAACCCAAATCATTCACAATCAATAAAAAGAGTTTCACTGCATGGCAGCATCACCCAACAAATCTCAGGCGGAAATTGCCCGCCCACCCACCGCGACTCTCCACCAGCCGGCCTCCCCCCGCTTCCCTTCCGGTGGGGCCCAACGCAAGATCGCCATCGCCGTCGATCTCAGCGACGAGAGCGCCTTCGCCGTTAAATGGGCCGTTCAGAACTATCTCCGCCCCGGCGACGCCGTCATCCTCCTCCACGTACGACCCACCTCCGTCCTGTACGGCGCCGATTGGGGCGCCATCGACCTCTCCGTCGATTCCGCCGACGAGAAGTCGCAGCAGAAACTCGAGGACGATTTCGACAGTTTCACCACCACTAAATCGAACGACCTGGCGCAGCCGTTGCTGGAGGCGAATATTCCGTTCAAGATCCATATCGTGAAGGATCATGATATGAAGGAGAGGCTTTGTTTGGAGGTGGAGCGATTAGGGTTGAGTGCGGTGATCATGGGGAGCAGGGGATTCGGAGCGTCCAAGAAGAGTAGTAAAGGGAGGTTGGGGAGTGTGAGTGATTACTGCGTGCATCACTGCGTGTGCCCCGTGGTCGTTGTCAGGTTTCCGGATGAGAAAGATGGGAGCATTGATAATGCCACCGTGGGTTCTGCGAAGGCGATCGATAAAGATGCCTTGGGGCTGCATCCAGTTCCAGAGGAGGAAGAGCCGGTCCATCTTGATGCTTCTGATAAGCATGCAGGTATTATATAAATGTGTGTTTGTGTGTGTGTGCATCGATCGGTATTACTTGAGATTTTACTTTGTATTAGTTGTGGGAATACTTTTTCAAATGGGTGTGAGGTTATTGTGGTTCTCTAGCTGTGTGGATGACATCAAAGTTTGCTACTTTATTTTGTAATACCGTGGAGAGAATGCATTTAGGTAATAAAGGGAAAATTAGGTTTTGTTTGGAAGTTTGAATTCAGTTGAATTCCATATGATAGGATTGGATAGTGATATTTGGCTCAAGAAAAGTTTTGGCACTGGAACTGGAAGGTTGCACTGATGGATTTTAGAGCGGGACGAGGAAATTTTGAGTATTTTGACTTGGTTACTTGATTTCCTAGTGAGGTTATTGGTTTCCTTGTGAGGTTACTGAATTATAGTGTCATTTGAGCTGGACAGAAGTTGCGCTTGCCAATACCTTACATAGTTGCTGAAAGTTATTAGAAATTAGTGAGTCCAAATAGAACTAGCTGGCAATTTCCTTATTAGTGATAAATGGAGTGAATCGATTAGCTCGTAGATTTTGTGAAGAAACCCGAGCTGAGTGCGTAAATGACACTTAGTTCTCGGTTTATTCCCTACACCACGAATAACATTTATGTTTAACTACCCTTTTTGCAACTTCTTATCGATTTCGTCTGTTAAGAAGATAATGGAATGCATGAGTCTGTTTGCCATATCATGTCGACGCAGAAAGGTGGTTCTGTATGAAGGTGGGTACGAGAGCTGATCTACTACCAAGATGCTGTTGAGAACAGCTTGCAATTGATTTATGTTGACTCAATGACCTTATTAATTTCTCAGTTCTCTAGTAACCTTTGGTGAATAGTGAACATTTAAATATATGCTGGGGCTATGTAGGGTTTCCTTCTCTCTATCTGTTTGGGTAATTCATTCTTTTAACTAATTCTTATATCGTCCTTTCAGGATTAGAAATTGTGAACCAATTTGTTGGGACCGCTCCACTTGGTCATCTGAAACTTGCTGAACATCCATAACCTTTTATTATAATCTTTGAGCTAGATCTTTTCGTTATTGCAGAGAAATCCCTGGAGAAAGAGGAAGATTGATATTTCTTATTAACCATGTGTATAGAAAGAAGACCAAAGCTGAACAAACTAGGTCTAAAAAATTGTTGCCTGCCGATGAACATGGGAAATGGTTTTGACCGAGCAGTGGGAGAAAAAGATACGTATAGGGACCACAAATTATGAGGCTCTATTGAACTATGTTAGGTCGAAATTTCTAGATGCATCTCTTTTACAGGACCAATGTTCTTTGCTTGAATTCTCTATGAGGGCTCACTTCTATGGAATCAGTCCCCAACCTGAATGTATTGCAATTACGATGAATGTATTGCAATTACGATTGAAATGGGAAGGTAGCTTTGCTTCTTTAAATTGCATACAAGATTAAGCATTAAATGAAAACTACCATTAAAACACATAGTACTCTCTGTGTTTTGTCGAAATTGTTAAAAGTCTCCATCTTTCTTAAATATGTCGAATATCCTCTGTAATGTTGATGCATGGCTTACTCCACGTTCCAAAATTACTTAATACTATCATACTCATAAAACATTTGGTTTTACCAAATTTTCAATGATAACATGAAGCCCAACAAAGATAAGTAGCTGATGCTAATTTTATTTGAACAGTGAGATAGTAAAACAGATTTGATGTGTGAAGATTAAAAATATCATCTGTAGGAAGCAATGCATATATATCATACATACACATATATACACACACACACACACACACATATATATATAATTGTATGTATGTTTTCTATAAATACAAACATTGACGTCTACAAGGGGACTGTTTGACTTGATCAATGTGCCTGTGGAATACTTGGTAGCAATCCAAAGATAAAGTTTGTATGACACTGTGGCTGGAGCTGGATGTCATCTTCTCCTCCAAACTGTTGTGTATGGGCTCGTAAGCCCTCACAGTATCCAGGATGATCTTTACATTTGACTAGTACTTTTTTCCACATCTTATTGGACCTCCTGCTATTTTCTGAAGACAATGTAATGCGATTATGCGTGTCTTGCAATGCCCAACTTAAACATATTTGCACATAGAAGCAATATATGAAGCGTAATTTCCTACAAGATTCTCTTGAAAATTATTTGCTGGTTGTCATCCAAATAAATGTTCTTCTAAAGAGATGCTGTTGAAAAACCAATGCACAATTTGGTTTCATCAGCTCATATGTGTCTCAGAAAAGCAGCTTTTCTGGTTAGATCCTCATTGTTTATTAGTTCCTTCCTTTTTATTTCGAAAAGAAACAATATCATCTCATTTAACAAATAGTGGAAATTGGATTTATGCTAGTCAGATGTTAGACTTCCTTCTGTTTATCTCTTTTACTCATTCTGTCTAGTCTAGTTTGTATGTTTGCCTTTTACAATTAGAATTTGGTTTGTTTGGTCTCCTATTTTTGGTCTTATGAAACTCTTAGCAATCCGTGTGAGTGGAATAAGTCATGATACGTGATGCCATTGACAGATGAAAGTGGAAGAGAGATCATATAGGCACCCAGAACATGAGGCTCTATTGAAATCTGATGAGTTGAACTGCAAATTTTATGTAATGTTAAATTATAGCTCCATTATTTTTGATAGACATGCTATGATCTGCAAATTTGATAGAATATATTATGCAAAAGACAAGCAGACTGTAGCAGTTTGGATTACTCAAGAACATTAGAGAATATTTCTGAAAGGTAATTCCAGAAAATATGTACTTTTACATGCAACACTTGATGGGGAATATATACATCACCATTATGAAGGGCCACTCATGTGTATGATGTTTAGAGTGTGTTTGGTATGGATGATTGGGGGAAGCATTGAGGAAGGGCAGGGACTTGGGGAATGGTGGGAGGTCTTCTTTCGATTGCAGGAAGTTAAGGGGAAGGGTTGTACTTATATAGGTAAAATTAGCACGCAAAAAAAAAAAAAAAAAAAAAAGAGGAGTTCGTTACTTACTGATAAGTATAATGCACTGGACTGACAAGTTACAGGGCCCTTGATAGTATTGTTGTTCCTTCATTGAACCTGGGCATGATTGGTTGTTTAGTCACCTTTATTTAAATTATTGAACTTCCACATACGTGATTATCTGTTTGATAGTTAACTAATGTCATCTCGAATCTTTCATTCATCATAAATTGCTTTGTGCGAGTGTTCAACTTGTATAATTGTCACTTATTAAAAAGTGTAAAATTTCTTGTTAATCATTTTTGTATTTTTTTAACTGTCAGATGTTTTTAAATGTGTTCTCTGAGACGATCTTTATGTTCTGTGGCATCTCGATTCTTTGCTTATAATCCAGCAAGTTCATTCTCTTGAAGAACATTTATGTTCTTGTGACAAGACTTTCCATTAGCTCTCATCTTTTGTCCATTGGCTATGCTTTCAATTTCTTTCATCTATTTTGTACTTACTTGTTTTCCGTTTTGGAGGTCTGGATCTCATAGGCTGCTTGGGAGTACAGCTCCTTTGACATGTATGCAATGACTATAATGTTTTAATATAGTTCAAGAGCTCTCATTTTTAAAGCTTTTGCATAATGCAGATACAGAGAAGACTTCTTAAGCAGATGATTGGAGAGGGTGGGTTTCCCAGAGACGGTGGAATGATCATGACGGATATGCCATGTAAGAGATTGTGTGCTTGTGTCGAGGTTTATCTTTCTGTTTATGCTTTGGCAGCTGTGTATTTTTCAGTTTGTGAAGTTTGAATGATCAGCTTTTTCTTTCTTTTGTTTTAGATCCCAAATGGATCATACTGCTTTCATTGTGCTGTAAGTTATCGTTGCAAACTGCTTTGCAAACTTGCTCTTATTGCATCTAATGGAAGTTATAGTAAATCTGAATCGGTTTTACCTTCATATGTTGGTGCTTGGAATGATTGATGGTGTCTGAAAGTAAGTCTGTATAAGATAAAGACCGAGGAAGAGTCCACGAATAAAAGTATGGCAGCATTTGATGGATTGCAAATATAATTTTAATAAAGAATAAGCAAATAAATATAGCCATGAGAACCAAGAAACTCAAAACTCAAAATATCAAAGTGGTTCAAGTGTTAGCTAGCTGACTGGTTACATTTGGTTTGGACCAAGGAAGCTACCTGCTCGTGCGTATCTATATTTTTTTTATAAATCACCATCACTATAGAGTAACTACTTTGATGTGTTTTAAAATGTAATTACTATACTGCCTTCAACTAAAAAATAATTTTTAGGTAGTTTTTGTCAACTAATCTCTCTCTTCTGTCCATTTCGTATTTCTAGACTCTGTATGGTTGTGTTTTCGAAAATGAATTTTTAGTTTTTATTGGAGAATGTGTATTATAGAAATTCGTGTGAAAATATTACTTTTTTGTTTGTTTGGATGTGTTTTTGAAAAATGTTTGGAAATTGTATAGATGTGATATAAAGTTGATTGAATTAGTTATATATGTAATGATGATAGGAGAAAAAATTAGAATAATATTTTATTTATGATAAAGTAAGAAATAGAATTTGCTGGATAGTTGAATTATGTAATTAATGAAGAAGGAGAATGAAGTGATTAAAATGATGAAATGATGAGTAGATAAAAAATGAAAATACACTCAAAATACCTAATCATCCAAAGCCCTCTTCTCACCTTTTCACTTTCCTCTCTATCATGTCCTGTTTTGACATCTTTTTTGCCGAAAAAATTTAATACTCAATTTTCAACTCATCTTTAATTATTCACACGATCTTTATAAAATTTAAAGTTAAAAAATAAACTTATGTGTACGGCATATTCAAGCGAAAATATTCAATAAAAACATGCATTGGGTGTGCCATAAATTGAAAAGAAACAAATTAGGCAAACACGATAATATAATCAATTCATATATCTCCAGATGTCATTTAAACATTTCTATTCCTTTTTTGATAGGTTAAGACTTAAGAGCGATGGCTTTGAGATAAGATTCGATCATTCGAAGTACATCAAATCAAGTTAAAAGGCTTGCATATGTTAATTCTACAGTTACTGTTGGCAAATGAGATAACTGTAATTTTCGGAAAATGTAGGTAATATTTCTGTAATTTGACCTAACTTAGCCTACTTCATAAAACATAAAAAAAAAAGACCTAAACTTAGCCTGTGTCAATGTAATTTATTTACAAAAGATTAGAAGTTTTTTTTTTCTTTCTAAAAGAGCTCTACTTATTTGTCAATTTGAATTGCTTCACAAGTAAGTGAAGATCTCTCTCTAACTTGTAAGAGAGTGTATTTTGTGTACTCGAGAAATTTATTTTATCCAATTATTAATGCTGGAGGAAATATAACATCTTGGAATTAACTCCAACCGTCTAAAGATTTTCTTTCATCCAAACACACTTTTATATTGAAACCGAATAATATTTTTTTGCATCAAACAAGGTTGTATCGAAGAAACTGAATTATAATACGTTATGCACATCCAATAATCACACCATGTACCAAATAATTCATTTCCCCTATTGCATGATGCTTAAGGAAATACTAGTTGCGAATTACAAATATCGGATTGGAAAGATACAGAATCCAAAGCTTAATTAATTACTAAAATAAATAAATATGAAGCTAGTAAAATATCAAAGCTTGATAGTGGAGTATTTTCAAATAATGCGTGGTGGCCATGAGCCACACAAAAGTCCAGCTCCCCTACCCTCAATGTTTTGTCCACCACAAATGTAATATGTTTTCGAACAAAAATCTATTGCTTTTTCTCTCTCTTGATTCTCTTTTCTCTAGGGGGCATAGCATACATTTATGGGCGTTATTATTGGATTCGCCCCTAATAGTACGTCCTAGTATTAATTTATGTAAGCTAATAATGTTTATAAAACTGCAATCAATTTGATAGTGTTCTATAATATTAGTGATGCTTGTATGGCATATGGGTCTTGTGCTAGTCACGTGGATGTGTCGGGCGTACACTTTTTTTCTTCCATAATTGGGATAACAATAGTTTATTGTTCCCATCACTTACTCGCATAAACCTCCACGAGTTGATCAGTTGAGATGGGTTATATAATTAGTTTTACGGGCCAAATTGGGTGGGGATTGGGGTGTTGTCAAAGCAAGGCACGATATAAGAGGTTTTTTTTTTTTTTTTTTTTTTTTTTTACGATTTGAGATTTTTTATTATAAATTAGTGTTGCATTTTGTATTGCATATTATGCTCGCACGACAAGTATATATAATCCATAAGAATTTATATCCAAAGAAATATTTTATACACGTGATATTTATATGTAAAGTGCAATAGGAGATTAAAAATGATATTTCCTACAAAATCTTGTAAGGTGTAACGTGATGTCATAACACCTCTTAATCTACTCGTTTAAAGCATGTGATCTAGATGTATTTAGACTAATTGTCATATTAATTCGCCTTGTGACTATCTTTAATGTTTCTTGAAAAGTTTATTCTACGCATTGGCTTGTTAGATAAAGAGGAGTTAAGTACAAAAATTTATGGACACATGTCGGATGAGAAACAGGCGTGCAAGATTAAATTGCTTGATGTGAAATGAGCGGGTCCAGGTTCGAGTCCGGTTCATGCATGCACGGTTAAACCAATTTGGCATGACATATTTGATGTTGAGGTCTAAGCAGCATTCAATTATTGACCCTACCCCGACCGCTCAAAAGTCTTTCCCATCCACATTTTTCTAAATGGTGGCGCCCCTACCTACTTATTTATGACAATTGTTTTTCAATAAATAAAATTTGGACAGAATGTAATGGTCTGATTGCGACTTTAGCGTCGTCTATGATTCTTTGGATCAACAACATATGACGATGGAATTTGGATTTATATAAAAAGAAATTGTGATAAAAAGAACGGAAGTCACAAAACTAGACCAATAAAGATAATGAATTCTAGTTTGTAATTTTGTTTATGGGGCATACGAAATCTTCTGTTGTAAAATGATATTACATCTTATATTATATTGTATATTATGTTAACACAACACGTGTATATAATCAATATTAAATTTATATTAAAGCAAATATTCTATACACATAACATTCACATGTGAATTGCAATAAAAGATTGTTAACACTATTTGCAATAAAAAAATCCAAACTAGTTTACGGGGATGCTAAATTGCTAATAGTAAACTTCTCATAAGGAGATTTTGAATTTGAGCTTTCAACAATATAATAATCAGTTGTAATTGTCATGTGATTCTGAATCCTTGGAATTGCTAAGAATGAAAATTGAATTACAAGACACATGCGTTTTTCCGAAATTGTTGATGAATTCTTTCATACTGATGCTCTTTTTCAAGCAAATAATATATTTGTGATTTATGGCCACTAGTTGTATATAAGTCAACCCTCATCTGATCTTGTGTCCTAAATGAACAACATATGATTCACAGACTGATTTATGAGCACAAAATCAAACTTGAGTGCAATTGATTAAAACAACATGCATTAATCTATTCACTGATTACATCACAATTGCAGTTAGTTTAATTTGTCCTTACTGTTTTGTTTGGTAATCCTTATGGAATAAGTAAGCAAGAAAAGTTAAGAAATGGGGTTTCCAAATTTGGATCATGACTCAGATTTATTTGGACATAAACATGCAGATTAGACAAGAAAATTAAGTATTAATAGAAAGTTAGTACAGGGAAATGGACATGATTAGGCCACTTCATACACCTCTTTAAAGTGATTTGCTTTGAATATTTTTTACTATCGCCATGTCCATGATCTGGTCTTTTGAGTACCCTTCTTCTCTTCCGGCCTTTCCATGCCCTGAGCAATGAAGAAAATTATAAATATTTTACAAACGCAATTTATTCAATCATAAGAAAAAAAACTCTTAAACTTGGTAAGAATAATTCAGACAATTGATGTGGAAATAAAGGAAGAAAAGACATACATTGTAAGAAAACCTGGCATCTTCAACTGTTGTTCTACTAGAAGATTGATCTTCACTACTGCTGGAAGAAGTACTGGAAGCCAAAGATGGAGGCAGAGATAAAGGCACAACTTGATTTTCATCATCATCATCATCGTGATGGTCATCATTTGGGCCCTCCTCATCTTCATCTTCATCATCTTCGTCTTCATCTTCTGTATCTCCATCCCCGAGATGATCACGATCGCCATCTATATTCCGATCGTTTCTGTTAACGCATGCATCGCATACAGAAACTGTCGGACCGAGCCTGGGCCCGGAGCCCGTCCATGGGGTTGGAGACTGGCAAGCATGGCAAAGAAGAGTTCTAGTGTGTTTGGCTACAAGAAAATTAGCTGCGTGAACTCTGGAATCACAATCCCAGCACAAACTTGCTTGATCCGAATCACAATACATTCTTGCTGCAGAATTGCAAAGCTCACATTTCTTCATTTTCGTTTTTTCTTGTTTTTGTTTCTAATTTTGTGGCTCAAAAGTTTCACAACTGGAGTGGTATAAATCAGGGATAATTAGTCGTCATGGATGAATAAGTTCAATGTTTGGGTACTGTTTGGGGGTCCTGCTTTATAGAAATCTGGTTTCCTTCCTGGTATTCAGGCTGAGACTGAGGAGTGGAATTAAAAAAACAGAGGAGTGGTAATGGAAAAAACTGCCGAAAGTAGAGCGAGTTGAAGTGGTATTGCTGGGGGTTTTGTTTACTAGTTTGTTATAGCAACTTGGCTCGTGGGGATGAAATCTTTAGACATATATACATGTACCGGAGACATTCTTATTCGCACCATGTATTCTGTGTACCAACTATCAATTGCATATTAATATAGTGATCAAATCAGCGTGAAGGGACACTGTCCAAACTATTTGATATTCAAGACCCCGATCCATGTAAAATTATTGTATGGGTCAGCGTAACACACTCAATACGAGTGGAAAAAGAGAACTTTTAGAAAAAAAATTCGAGTGAACGATCAATTGCATATAATATAGTGTTTAAATCATTAATGAGGGGACATTGTCCAAACTGCTTGATATTCAACACCCGATTCATATAAAGTTATTGTACTCGTCAACGTAACACACTTAATACATGTGAAAAAAAAAGAAAATATATAAAAAGAATCTCGAGTAAAAATCAATTATAAGGAAAAGAATAATTTGTTATATAGACTTTTTATTTAGCATTAAATGAATAAAATATGAAGAAAAAAAAAAGAGAGATTATAAAAACAAAAATTGAGGAGAAAAAAAATAACGCATATAGGAAGAGATAAGAAACAATGGGAGAGAAATAATAGGATAGCAGAAATATGATGCAAGTCATCAGTGTCTGTCCGTTTTCGTCTTTTTCTTTTCTTTTCTTTTTTGCCTATTGTGCTTCATCAAAATTGTGTGACGTGATTCTATATATGATACACGAGATATTGAGATCATCAAAGATATAAGACATGACATATTGAGATCATCAAAGAGATGGGAGGTTGAGATTCGGTAATTTATTATAGGTATTTATGATAAACAAATAGTATAAATTATTATAGGGAATTGATATTGAAACTCCACAAATTATTACAGAAGTTCCATTTTTATTTATTTTGAAAATGACTACAACATCCATTTACAAATAAAAGGCTAACAATTTACAAAACAAATATATATTTTAATAATCAAGTACATATTTGTAGCTCACATATCTTTTTTTCCACCATATACTTGAATTGGTACAAGATGGACATTATATCACCAAAGGAAATTTTTATTTTAACTTTTTTTGTGTATTCGAATATGAAATACCCATATACTTTATCTGTTTGTATACATATTAAAAAAGTACTGACTAATAACTACGTAGTTATTTTTTCGTTTAATAGAATCAATGCTTATTTGTGCATTTTTTTTATTTGCAATCGTTGCCGATGTATTTTATTGAAAAAAGGAAAGATTTGAAGTTGATTGCTAGATGCTAATATGCTCAAAGTGAAGCGAATTTAAGTTATTGTCTTTTTTAAATTTAACATACTATACACTTTGTCTTGTGGATGGATGATGCTTTGATATAAAATAGTAAAGAAAAAAAATCTATAACTTGATAATGTCTTACTTTGATTTAAATCTTGAAAATTATAATTAATGCATTTTAATATTTACAAGTAATCTTATTATATTTTAATTTAAAAGTTAAAATGAAGCTCTTATAATAATTAGCTGGTGCATTCTGATACTTGATGCAGCTAGGCCAATTAGGTTATTATTTTTTGTATATAAAAAAATATAGAAAGAAGTACACAATGAGAAGCACTCTCAATTTGGAAACTCTTAAAAATGTAAAAAAGCTTAGAGAGATGAAGCAAATAAGTGTAGATAAAACAAAGCAAAGGGTATAATCAAGTCGCTGTCCATTGCATAAGGAGTGGGTTTTGTGGGCCTTTGATGGGACTGCGTCTTCAATTTGGGCCTACTACTTATTTAATAATGAGATAATATCATTATTAGTCCCTCAACTTTAGGTTTAGAATCACTTTGATCCTCAACTTCTAATTGCATTGATTAAGTCCTTCAACTCAATAATTTATTCTAATGTGGCCCCTTATCTCAATTTTAGGTCAATTTTGGCAGGAAAGTTGGTCATGTGACACGCACATGACCAACTTAAAGGGCAAAATCAATATTTTGTAATTAATAAAACATGACATGTGTGGCACGTGACTAACTTTCGGGCTAAAATTGGCCTAAAATTGGCCCGATGGACCACGTTGAAGCAATTTGTTGAGTTAAGGGAACAAATTGACGTAATTAGAAGTTGAGAGACCAAAATAATTCTACACATAAAATTGAGGGACTAATAAAGACATTAACCCTTTAATAATTGTTTCGTTAGTTTTGACTACACGTTTAGAAAAGATGGCCCAATGCTTGTCGGGCTCAAAAGATCATAGCTCGAAAATATTTATCAAAAAAAGAAAAAAAAAGATTATAACTCAAAAGCACGCACCATCACCAAACCCGTCCTTTGAACCCATTCCGACCCGTATTTACTGTATTTATTTCTCAATTGACTTTGAACTAAATTCTTTGTTTGTCTATAAAATATACGGATCTTTGACTCTAGGGATGGCAACGGGCCGGTTCCGAGTCGGTTCTTGAGAATCCAGAATCGAAACCGGAACCATAAATTTTTGGGACTGGACCCGGAACCAGAACCAGAACCAGAACTGTATAATGAAGACCCGAAACCACTAGACTCGCAGGTACCCGCGGGTACCTGCGAGTATTATTTTTACACTACCGCTTGCGGGTACCCGCGAGAACCGGAACCGTGAGACTCGCGGGTACCCGCGAGTTTGGATTTAGGGATGGCAACGGATCCGGGTTGGACCCGGAACTGCCTCGACGGTTCCGGTTCCCCGTCTCTAACCGGATCCGGTTCCAGTTTATACGGGTCCTAGTTGTTCCGGGTCGATTCCGGAACCCGAAACTGACCCGAAACCGCTTTTTTTAAAAAAACAAATTAAAAATATAGGCACTGAATTCTTGGCACCAGAAAATAATATAAAACATTAGGTACTTCGTAACATGGGAAATTCCTACAGAAACATTAATTAGGTAATTTATATGTCACCGGCTAAGTGTAATTACATAAACATGCAGCAAGCTGAGTACTAAGCATAAATGTGCAAAAATTAAGAGAAATGTCAAATTTGGCCGCAGAAAAAAAGCAGTGGCCAACATATGAATGATCTCATGTATCACTTTAATTAGGCAGAGGAAATAAAAAATATTTACAGTACACACAACTCTACTAAGAAGATTCATATATATATATATATATATAGTGGGAGAATATGTCATTTATTGGGATATGGAAATTTCTACGTTAAACTATTTCATTTTATTTAATGGGATATGGAAATTGATGTACAGACCAAAAAATGCCAAAAAATTGCTCTTGATCCCTTAAATGATATATATTTACAGAGACATAATGAGGAAAATTCTTTTAACTCAAATTCGCAGGTTGTGGATAAATGTGAACAATAAATAATATATACATTCAGTTCCATTCATTTTTATTTTTTTTGTTATAATATTATTTACATATATATAGAGAACGTGTAGAAGAAAAAGTAGTGAAAATGAAGAAAAAATACAAAACAGAAAAAGAAGAAAGGCAAAACTCTTGCCCCAAAAAAAAAAAAAAAAAGAGATCTTGCGGTTATAGTTCCAAACTCGTTGACTTTGAGGCGGTAAAATATTTGACATTAATATGAGAAACGCATGCAGTTTGTACTCTGGAGTAATGTTTTTGAAATATTCAGGATGGCCATTAGGGACAAACCTATTGTTATCTGGACAAGATCGTTCCCATTAGTTACTGGGCCGACCCAGAACGGGCCCATTTTCGCGATGATTCAAATAGTTGCAAGCATAACCAAGGTTCTAATGGTTGAATGTTGATTACCGGAGTTACTAGTTAAAACAGAAGATTTATTGGCCTAGTGATATCAACTTTCACTTTCATGTGGGAGGTTGCTTGTTCAATTCCATATTGTCACAAGTTGTGATTTATTTAAAGTCTTATAGAGTCTGTGTGACCCATAATTAAAAACTATCGGCCCCAGTTTGTCGGGTAAGGATATTTCCCTTTGTCTAATATTCATAAAAAAAAAAAAAAAAAAGAAACAAAAAGAGAAGTTACTAGCTCAAATTCTTTAAACTCTCAAAATGAATTTTCATCCAATAACATGAAAGGTGTGTAAAATAATAAAATTAAAATGCAGGGCCTTACCCGTTTTGTCTGGGTCGACCCAAAATACCATGACCCACCGATTACTGGCCCATCTATTACTAGTTCTAATGGATTGGGTTGTGCCCGGCAAATTCCTGGACCGGGCCACCGATCTAATGGGTTGATTAAAGTGAATGTCAAGACTGCACATTTTATGGATAGGGATAACATCGTGACGAAAGTGAATGATGGATTTATTTTTATTCACAAAAAGACCCGACCACTGTTCAAATGGCGAAATTATTGATGGAATATTTGGTTGAATTCAAACCAAGCTCCCTCGAATTATAAATAACCAGATAACAAGTTGAGCCGCCTATACATATATTCAACCACATACAAACATCCCTTAACTCCCTTTTCTGCCACAATTACATCCATTTTGTGAAGAACAAATAAAATGGTCTTATGCATACAGCATACATATGATGTTAGAAAAAGTTTCAATGCATGCATTTATGTGTATTTCGTATACCAATAACGAATTATATCATCCATTATTTGAGAACCCTGGAAGTTCAAGGCCAAGATAACCATGAAACGGAACTAGCTAATGCGTTTTACTACAGCCATGCTACATGCATATAAAATGCAAAAGTATAATAATTCAAAATCAAACCAAATATATATATATATATATATATATATATATCTCAAATGAGTTGAAAATTTCTTAACATCGTTGAGACGTTGCATACAAAGGGGAAGCCCACGCTTTCGATCTTGATCCAAGAATATCAAATCCAAGTTACCGGGGAGAGGTGGTGAGATGCATGCAAATTGGATTATTGTGTGTACAAGAACTTCCTAAAGACAGGCCGTCTGTGTCGTCTGCGCTATCGATGCTGATCAGTGAAATTGTAGAGCTTCCTAAGCCAAAGCAATGTGCATTTTCTATAAAGACGAGACGTTCTGATATAGGTGGAAGTTCTTCTAAGCAGAGCCCAAAGAGTATCTCTGTGAATAATGTTACGCTCACCATGATTGACGGACGCTAGCTGATCTAGTTATACTAAACATTTGGCTGCTCACTGCTCACCATATACATTGTAAATGCAGAGAACGGAGACCATTTACAGAGAACGGAAACCATAGGCCTTATATGTGTATTTCTTCAAAAGGATGGTCAATAAGTAGTTGATTTTGACATTTCTTTTTTTTTTGGGATATATAAGCTTCAGTTTTCTGCAAGTTAAATATTACTTTTAACACTACAAAAAAATAATAAAATTATTGCCCTATAAAAAATCCATTTGACATGGTTAAAACTAATTGACCACGGCTTTGCTACGGCTTTGGCCGTGATATTTGCAAGCATGGCCAAAACATTTACCATGGCTTATAGCCATGATCAATGTTTTGTTTATCGTAAAGACCATGACTTTTAGCCATTATAAAAAAGTATTAGGTTAACATTTCTTCCACCACGGTTAACTTTAGTGTGGCTATTTGAAACATCTACCACGGCTAAGTTAGTCGTGAACTTATATCGCTACATACCACGATTTTAAGTTATGACGTATATTTTCATTGCCAATTAATACTTAATTTTCTTGTAGTGTTAGCACTCGTAATTCCCAGTTATAGGGAGATTCTACTAATTCATTTTCCTTTCTTTTTTTTCCCAAGAGAGTTTAAAGAAACCATCTTTTTTTTTTTTTTTAATTCTAGACGAAGAGGAATACCCTGACTCGATAAATTTGGGACGATATTTTTTAATCATGGACCACACAGACCCTATAAGATTCCAAATAAGTCACAACTTATGACAACTTGAAATTGAACACATGACCTCCCACATATAAGTGTAAGCTGACATAACTAGACTAGCAAGCTTCAGATAATTCATTTTCTTGTTTTAACTCACATGTTACGAGTAATTAATCTAATATTATATTTCTTCTTTACTTCTATAGGTTGAAGGATATAGGAAATTAACAATATTGAGTTTAGGGGTGTAATCGAGCCGAGCTCGAGCCGAGCCTGGCGAATTTGTCAGGCTCGAGCTCGAGCCTGTATACACGAGCTCGAGCTCGAGCTCGAGCTCGTCGAGCCCGACTTTTAGCGGCTCGAGCTCGAGCTCGTTGGTTAAAAAATCAGCTCGGCTCGAGCTCACGAGCTCGAGCTTACGAGCTCGAGCCGAGCCCAAGCTCACGAGCTCGAGCTCGAGCCTGAAAGAAGAAGAAGAAGGGAAAAACATGAAAGAAGAAGAATAAGGGGGGAAAACCAAATAGAAGCATCAAAATCAAAATCAAAATCAAATCAAATTATACATAAGCATTACATAACCATTTGGTCCATATCATATATTCATATAGATATATACGGTCCTCTTCTTCGAGTGTCCAATTTCGAATGCAGAAGAATAAACAATGGTGAGGTTTTGTGTGTGATGAATTCGCTGAAGAAATTCCCAGCAACACCAACAATAGAGATAGAGATAGATCCTTACCCAAAAATCCCCGAACCTCTAATCGTGTAGTACACACCCAGAAGGCCCAATTCCGAAAACCCTAATTCACCTCCTCCTTTATCTTTTTTTCAGCAACTATTACAACAACACCAACAACCAGATCCGTTGAAGACGACGACGATTCTGAAGACTTTTGCTGCGAGATGAGACTCCGGACTGAGATGGTGACTGTTGCTGCGAGAAGAGAAAGAGAAAGGGTTTGCTGCTTACTTTTGAAAGAGAAAGAGAGATGATATTTTTTCTAATTGAATTGTATAGTTAGTATTTAATATATATAAATATTATAATATATTAAAATACTAATATATATATGTAGAAGGTTGTGTACAGCTGTGAATAAACCAATAATATAGATATATAAATATTTATATTTATAATATAAATATATATATATATAAATATTAGAAGCTCGCGAGCTTTTTTCAGAGACGAATGGGCTCGAGCTCGAGCTCGACTAAAAGCTCGAGCTCGTGAAGCTCGAGCTCGAGCCGAGCTTTTTCGAGCCGAGCCGGCTAAGCTCGCGAGCCGGCTCGCCTCAACTTGCACCCCAATTGAGTTGCTAGTGGTTGTTTTCTTCTCTCTCCTCAAATCCATTTCTCTTTTTGCCAGGTCAAGTCCTTTTGAAATTAAATACCCCCTTCCAAAACAAAAATCAGTTTGGATCTACTATTATAAAAGGTATTCCAATCTCTTATTACACTTCACATATAAATGTCATATATATCAAATATATCTGTGAATATAAATTTATAATAGATTATATATATTTGTCATGCAAACATGATATACAAGGAGTTAAATCCTATCTTTGGGCCTTGAATAGTTGGGCAGGTACCAACCGAAGGCCATTATAGATAAATACTTTGAAGGGCCCAACAAAGATTAGTAACAGCCCATAGCCCACAGAAAGAAATAGTAACCCTAAAAAAGATAAATATCTCTTGCAAGATGTATCATGTATAGAGGGCAACAGTGACGGATCCAGAAAATCTGTTCAGTGGAGGCACAATTTACTATTGGTGGCTAAGAATAGAAGTGGGGGTGTAGACGAAGGATTCAAGGGGGGTGCTGGGGGCTTGCCCCTGCGGTACGGTACACTATATTTATAAGAAAAAATATAATAAGGAATTAGAATTACCCTATTCATAAGCTTAAAATTTTAATTTTTCCCTTTGTTTGAGTTGTAGAAATGTGTGATAAAGGAGGGAAAAAGTGAAAATTTGAGAATTGAAAAATAGATTAAAAAGGTCAAATGACATACTAAGTATTTTATAATCCCACTCGATTAATTAATAACAGAATTAACTACTCTTTCTTCCCCTTTTTTATTTTTTTATTTTTCTTTGGTCGGGAAAATATAATCGATCGAAATTACCTTGAGAAATTTCATGTGATCACCTAGCTACTTGATAAAGCATTATTAATCAAAATTGTATTAATCAACCAATTTAGACTAAAAGTAAGTTAAATCAAATGTTATCACTCAAGCATATAAACGAACACTTTGGCTACACTAACAAATTAACACTTTGGCATTATCTTTTTTTTTTTTTTTTGTGCACTTGGGGCATGAATTTGTCCAATAACATGATAATACCATTACCATTTAAATTCAACATGAACATACTAAGAACATGCACAACCAAGTATTATTTACGAGCCCTAATGGCTAACACTATGCCTCCTCAATCCTCATCAACATTCATTCATTCAATAATTTTCAAACTACATTCATAATTGTGACTAATTGAACTTCTATACTACATTAATAATTTACCCATTCAACAATTTCTATCTCAAATTGTGATTAATTGAACTTCTAAACTACATTAATAAATAATAATTTACCCATGTAATTAAATTTCTTACCTATTTGAGATTTAGAGGTAAAGGATTGAGGATGGGCGAGTGCCGAGTGGTGCTGGGCGATGGCTGACGGCGGTTGAACGGCCGGCGAGAGAGACTGACGGGCGCGAGAGAGAGAGGCAGTTGAGTGTCTGCGAGTGAGAGACAGAAATGAATGGAGGGGAATGGGATGACTTTCTTTAATTTCTAACTTTCTAACTTATTTAAAGTGAAATTAGATATTTAGCCCCAAAATTATTCGAAATTTTATATTAGCCCCACTATAAATAAAAATTATATATTATTTGTAAATTCTTTCGATTTTTGGTTCGGTTCGGTTAACCGAGTCCCAAAACCAAAATTGAAATCGAAAATCTTGAAAAATATAAACCGAAACCGAACCGAGAGGGGGCATTTAATAATTTGAGGGAGGGCATTAATGTAATTAAAAAATTAAAATTTGAAAATATATTTATATTAAGGAAAAAAAAAATTAGTCGGGGCACTGCCCCCTTACCTATAGGTAGATCCGCCCCTGGAGGGCAAGTTATCCATATATCAAATATTACTCTACTGAATTCAAGAATATTATCTCTTAATTTGGTATATTATTCTCCCTAATGAAGTTACTTTTTGCTAAGAATATCCAGACGTCATTGAATTATTTACCGATGATATTACTGTGCATAAGTAGTTCAAGAGCTAGTTTATATAAGGTATAGAGTTTTTTTTTCTTTTTCCTTCCAAAAGTTTATAAAGGATTCAGACATCTCCAAGTTGTAGATCCACATACAAAAAAAATAGGAGTGTTTCGAGTTTTAAGTTGGGGCACGAGATTAAATTGTTGAAATTGTACCGTATACAAAGCTTCTAAATTTAATAAAAATATGCCTAGAGGATACAATAATAGAGAGTAAAATAGATACTTATACTACATGAGGGGAAATTCTGTCTATAATTTTATTTGTAAGCTTTAAAACTTCTTTTTATTTTTAAATATTCTTGTAACTCATAGTCAAAGATATCATGTCATATGTTACAAAAATACTTACACCTATGATTATTACATGTGGAGGTTACTAGCAATTTAAAATTAGTCTTTATTATGATTTATAACTCCTATATATTTTATGCCTATAAAAAGGAGACTTCTCCTAACATTTTAATACAACAAAAACTTTAGAATACTTCATACTCTTAAAATACTCTCACACTCTCTTACATAATTATATATAAATTAGAGTTGCATATTATCATAATTTTGAGGGCAATTTGAGTGGTTAAGTTCATTCGTCTCATTGTGAACATGCTCACAATAGGAGGCTCGCAGTGTGCATTTAGGGTTTTATCTTGGAGTGGTGACAAGCCGTTGGTACCCGCACGTAGGGAGGCATCACTACTTTAGGACAGCGACTTTGTCGTGACTCCAAAAAGGACAAGCGTTCTTTAACTCTAATTTCTTGTTATTTATTTATAGATATATATTATTTACAATTGTGCTTTACTACTAGTGATTTGTTTGTGAATTTGTAGGAACACAAATTCAAGATTCCAACAATCTAAAGTAGTGATGGAATTTGTGTCCTAACTTCTCAGTGGTCTACGTTGGTAAAACCAGTTTTGTAAACTTACTTGACTTGTATCTGACAAGTGCCTATAAGCATTGTTTCTGTTTGCATATTTCATAATTAAAAATGATGTTCTGTTATTGAGATACAATCTGGCTTTTTACATTTTTTAAGAGGAAAACTAGAAAAATGAAATTAGTTCTCTATCACTAAAGGTGAAAGAAAAGGAAAAGTTAGTATGGTCTTATTTCTGTATCTTTGCGTTTCTGACAAATTGTAAAGAATTTGAGTTTGGATTTATTCTTAGTTTCTTAAAAAAAAAGAATAAATAAATAAATAAAAGACTTTTTGAGTGGTTGATATTAAAGTTCATAATTAGTTTAAATTGTATACAAGTTTAAATACTGCAAAGTATTCTATACATACATATGTGTGTGGTTTCAATTCTGAATTAGTGTAAGAAAATTCTTGTTGATTAACAAACTTTGTGCATAATTAATCTATTACTTACTTGAAAATAAATCTGATTATATTAGTTTTGAATTAGAAAAGGAAAGCGATTTAATTGTTAATAGAAAGAATTTTTTTAAGTATTGACAGAAGCTTTAAACATTCTATCCAAGTTTTTCAAAATCACATATTAAGCTTCTTTTGTTATTAGCAGGGACGGAGCCAGGAATGTGAATGAGGGGGGGCGAGATTGTTGTGATATAGATATACATTTTTTTCTTGGCAAATAGTCGAAGGAGTTAAAGGGGGGTGGGGGGGGGGGGCTTGCCCCCCGCGGTACGGTACGCTATATTTGTGAAGAAAAATATAATAAAAAACTAGGTTCAATTACAGCTTTTAACATACTTTATACTCTTATATTTCTTTCATTATAGCCAAGATTTTGGGTTTGGAAGGGGGCGAACTCAAAAAAAAGGGAAAAAACATGATATTTTTCGATTTTGAGAGGGGGCGAAATACAAATATAAAAAATTTTGTAAGGTAAAAAAATGATTTTTCCAAATTGAGGGGGGGCGACCGCACCCTCCAGCCCCCCTGGCTCCGTCCCTGGTTATTAGTGGAATTTCTTTTATGATTTTATCAAAATACTGAAAAGAGGAAAAGGTGAATTTGTTAACAAAAGCAAGGCGTTGGAAAGTTAAAACTATTCTGATAATTTCAGATCTTATAATTTGTGACTGGATATTGAAAATAGAGTTGTGCTAATAGTTATATTTTTAAGATGTCCAACTACTATTAAAAGTCTTTGTTATGCATTTGTTAAAAGTTTCATATACTGATAATTTGCTGATTTGATACTGTGAATATTTCTAGTGAGAAATTAGAAATGAAATCTTGACACTCATAGAAATCAAATTGTGAGGTGATATGCACAATACTTGATTTCATTGTGCATAATTTACTAGTGTTATTAAATTCAGCAATTATTTTAATTTGTCAGTTTTATAGCTTTTAAAATATTATTGAGTAAGTCATTTCCATTTTATCATCGCTATTGCTAGTCAGTGACGTTAATGAACACGTATATGTAAAGTTCAAATTGATATGGTAAATCTAGTGGTATGTTCTAAGTTTGAACCTTGTTACTAAATCTCATTGATGAGAGTGTTGGCTAGTGGTTAGATTTAGGAGATAATACACATGTTTGTTTTGATAATCATCAAATTATTGAAATTTAGATATTCATTAAATTATTGAATTGTCTATTGGTGCGGCTATTTTATTTCCTAATTTATGTTGTTTCGATATGATATATGCTCATGAGTTTTAATAATTATGAAGAGTATTTTCTTAGATTATTCATGTTATAAATACAAATCACACAAATATCTAAAGTTATGATTGTGATTTGCGTTTAAGAAAAAAAAAATTAGGCTTGAAATCGTTAGTTATGTCTAACCAAGCATTTCTAACTTTTGCATGAGAATTTGATTGAGGAATCCAATAAGGAGATGTTGCTGAAAAATAATGAAGTGTACTTTGGTCAAATTTTGAAGTTTGCTTCGTGAAAGAATTAACACTCCAATATCTTATCAAGAGAATGGTATTTAATTTTGATTTTAATCAAATAATAAGGTACGCTCTCTATTATTTCAAGTCGATGCTTTTCGATTTTAGAATCTAATTGTAGTTTCAGAAAGGTGAAAAAAATAAAAGAACTAAAATGCTTTTAAGAGAAAATATGAAGAACAAGTAAAGGTTTTCATGTGATTCATGTTTTTTGATAATATGCACATTAAGTTATATGATGTTAGTTGAAGGAAATAATTCTTTAACTAATTTAAATGTTTTTCTTATTGTTAATTGTTTGAATATGTGTGCTATGAAATATGTGATATACTTGAGCATATCAATATTTATGGTAAAATATTATTTGTGAGCATCAACGTGGAATTTCTCCTTGTGATGTACGTTAAATCATTTACTAAACTTTGGTATAAAATAAAGTAATGTGTGAGTTTATTATTTCCAAATAAATTGTTAGCATATTTCAACTGCTCTTCTCTAACGGATAGCCAAAGATTAAAATTATGATAAATTTATGTCCATTATTAGAAATTAAGGAGTGGTTTTATGATTTTAACAATTAGCTGAAGCAATTTTGGTATAAGCACCAGATGACAGTTTAGTATAGAAAGTTAAATTTATTTATAGATATGAGGATTTATCACTATCATTAAATACTGAGTCATGTATGGTTATGATTTGCATGCATGGTCAATTAATGGATATTCAAATGCATGGGTATATGGTCATTAAGGAGGCTATGAGATTCATTCTTGTTGTGAAATTTCGTTAAATTCACCATGTATATATATATCTTCGTTATGTTCTACAAAGCCCTATTAATACCTATAATCTTCTTAATAAATTGAGGATGTATGGTGGTTACATGAATTAACAACGGCTATTTGGTTTCTTCACATTATGATAATGTTTAAATGCTAGCTAATAATGAATTTATTAAATTATTGGATGTTATGTATATGGTTGACCCAGAGAGGGAATTGGAAAACTTATAGCATATAAAATATGTGGTTTAAGATAATTACTTATTGTTGTGGGAGTTCAATCCTCATCAGTAGCTATTTTCGATTATAGAAGTGTTTTGATGCTATCAGTTCATAAACTTGATGCATGCCATCAGTAAGTGATTAATTGGAAGTTACATGTTCTTATTGATATATGCTAATACATGTGTGTGAATTTTTTTTATTTTTTTTAACTAAGATATGTGTGTGTTGTCAATAGAAATTGTTTTGAGCAAGAGAATTATATGTATATTCACTTATGACAAATTACGGGAAAGATGAGTTTTTATCTCTATGTTATTTAACGTAAGTATTTCACCTATTGGGTTGAATACTTAATGGAAAAATATAAAATTCTAGTAGATGAGTTTCTCTTTAATAATAATTAAGAAAAAGGAGTAATTTTCTCTAAGTTCAAATGAAGTTTATTGTAAAATCAAGAATGAGTTATATGGCCATAATCTTATCCTTTCCTTATCCATGTGGTTGAAATTATCAAGCTCTAGAGCTTTGCAGTGAGATTTGTTATAAATTCTATTGTCTTATGAAGTTTTTCTTTCCCAAGCTAGTACAGAGTAGTGTGGGGTTAATTTTCTCCTAAAAGTTTCATTTTGTTGAAACAAAATATTGTGGAAACACATTGAGAGAGTCACGTGTTAAAGTTAGATGGATGATAAATATTATATTAACTTCAAGCTTTCAAATGGGCGATAAACATTAAAATTAATATGAAGTATTAATTCATTTCTCCAAGACGTACACAAGAAATTGTGGGGGTCTTTTACATTTATAAGTGAATAAATTTACTATTGCAAATATAATACAATTTTGAGGTTAAGAGATGAGAATTCTTAACACTCAAATTTATATGATACTTTATAGATAAAGTAGTTTTATTAAAGAACAATGATTATTGTTCTGGAAATTTAATTTCGAGAATCAGAAGAACTAAAATGAGTGCAGATAAAAGTAGCAAAAGCTACTGCACCAGAAGTTTGACGTTTTGATATTTTTCTTAAAAATCAAAAGTGGATCTAAAAGAAGTTGTAATCCACAAGGACCAAAGGAAGCAGGTCCATATGAATTCTCTAGTGATTTATTTCATGATTTATCTAATCTAATATATCATTCTTGTGAGTTTTGTCTTGAAACAGGTGCACGTGCACAAGACAAGAAGAAAAGAGAAATGAGATAAGAAATAAAGCGCTATATAAATTATATGCTGTGAGCATATGTTGACTAGCAATGATGCTAGATCAATGATCATGCATGAGTTATATGCTGTGAGCACATGTGGACTAGCATTAAGACTAGATTCGTAATCATCGAGGGGGATGGGCTTATGCCCATAAGGGAGTCACCAACGGGAGTAACCCAACCTTTGTGATTGGCGATCCCATGAAGAAGGTTCAATGGGTAGAAACAACCCGTAAAGCGTGACTCATATATATATAAAGCACAAAAAATAAGAAAAGTGTCTGAGAGATACACCCTCCCATCCCTATGATGATAGTGCTACATTTGTGTGATGTTGAGGCTGGGCTTTGCCCTTAATGAGACCAAAGCAGAATTTCTGCGAGGTAGAGGTCACACGTACCCTTGGAGGACTCACCTAAGTGAGAGTTGCCATGAGGCCGTGGTTATGGGGTTGGGCAACCCTAGAGACTCTCATGAGAATCAAGATAATGCGCATGGCCATTAACCGCGCAACCCGCTACGAACTAAAAAATCAAAACTCAGTACTATGTGTGTGACATATTGAAATTTGGTCAAAGAGACCTAATTCAAGGCCAAGTCCATTATGGCTCCCTCAAATTGAAATTGTCAACACTAAGTGTATGCTCAAGCTCGGAAGGCTGCTACACCTATTGCATAGTACAATATTGCTCTCTTATATCTTATATTATTTCAAATAGTATTTTATTTAAAGAAGTTTTAAATCTTGTGGGGGATTGTTATAATTTTATTTGTAAGCTTTAAAACTTCTTTTTATTTTTAAATATTCTTGTAACTCATAGTCAAAGATATCATGTCATATGTTACAAAAATACTTACACCTCTGATTATTACATGTGGAGGTTACTAGCAATTTAAAATTAGCCTTTATTATGTTTTATAACTCCTATATATTTTATGCCTATAAAAAGGAGACTTCTCCTAACATTTTAATACAACAAAAACTCTAGAATACTTCATACTCTTAAAATACTCTCACACTCTCTTACATAATTATATATAAATTAGAGTTGCATATTATCATAATTTTGAGGGCAATTTGAGTGGTTAAGTTCATTCGTCTCATTGTGAACGTGCTCACAATAGGAGACTCGCAGTGTGCATTTGGGTTTTATTTTGGAGTGGTGACAAGCCGTTGGTACCCGCACGTAGGGAGACATCACTACTTTAGGACAGCGACTTTGTCGTGACTCCTAAAAGGACAAGCGTTCTTTAACTCTAATTTCTTGTTATTTATTTATAGATATATATTATTTACAATTGTGTTTTACTAATAGTGATTTGTTTGTGAATTTGTAGGAACACAAATTCAAGATTCCAACAAATTCTAATCTAATGTAAACTTTCTAAAACCTCAGTCCAAAATCTATTGTGTATGTGATATCATATTCAATTGTCTTTTCGAACAAAAAATGAAGTAAAAAGTGATGAACAAATCTATTGATTCCTGATTTTTTCTTTTTTTTAATGAATTTCTGAGTCGTTGAGAGGTAACAAGTCCTTTTCTTTTCTTTTTTTTTCCCCAGTAAGAAGCAGGGACAGATTTAGGGGCCTCCACTTCAAACTTTTATTGTACATTATATGATTTTCGTGACATTATGGCCACCTCGAATTATAAATTTTTAGTTACAAAATATAACCACAAAGTTTTGCAGCCTAAAAGGAATTCTTCATATATATTGGTCGGGAATTTTCATGCTGCCAAAAGGAATTCTTCATGATATTGAAAAAATTATAAGGAAATTTCTATGGTGTGAGCATCAGGATAAGGGATATGTCAAGGTCTCTTGGAAGGAAGTTTGTATGCTGGTGAATGAGGGTGGCCTCGGAATTATTTCCCTCGAATCTTCTAACATTGCATTAATGTTTAGGCGCTACTCATGATGAAAAATCTATTTAGGTTGATTGGATTTATGCAAATTGACTTCGTTCTAAATCTTTCTGGAGTATTAAGATCGTTAATTCTAGTTCATGGAGTTGGCATCAAATTCTTAAGCTTAGATGTATGATGGAATCGCTGTTGCAATTTAAGATCTGTAATGGGAATCAGATATCTCTTTGGCATGACCCTTGGCACGAACGTGGAGTGCTAATTAATATATATCCTAGAGGTCCGGCTGTCACGAATATTGATAGGGATGCTTTATTATCAAGTGTGATAACTGATGGTGCTAATTAATATATATTAAGAATTTTTATTAAAAACCCCAACAATGTGTTTAGAAAATCTTAAATAGAATTTTATATTAAGAATTTCAAGAAATGTAAAATATCCACTCCACTATTTTTTTTATTAAAAACCCCAACATTTAGGATTAATAATTTTTTTCACAAAATTACCATCGATTTCTTATGTTAAGAATTAATCAATTCATTTTTTATTTATAGAAATCTTTTTCTTTTGAAGTTTTTGGATTGATAAATAGTAGAGCGAAGTTTACTTTTTATGTTGAAATCTAACATTTTTATATAATTTTCTTAGTTTACATAATTTATTATTATAAAATATGTTCTTTTATATTTTCACAAGATTGAAAATTTGATAATTTTAATTTGAAATTAAATAAAAAATAGCTATTGATATTTGCACTCCTAAATTTGATAATGGAACTCCTAGTTCTTTTTTTTTGCTTGTTTTGTTGAATAATGGACCAAAATATCCATATACTTTTAGAACAATTTTTGCATCGATTGTAATGCAAAATATACCCTCCATATATTATTCTTCTCTTCTAGTTTTATTGTCCCATATTTTATTATGTCACTCCTTTCATCTTTTCTTCATGTTCTCTAACATTCCTTGGACCTATTTAACTTATTATTATACATATGTAGTGAATTATCCATGTACAGTAACCAAAGTTACATTATAAAGCAAGTTTACAAGGAGTTGATATCTTGAAATGAAGTTAAGTATATATAAGAAATTACAAATAAAGCATTAGACAATATATATATATATATATATATATATATATATTGACATAATTGACAATCAAATCATTTTAAGGGTGAGTATCGAACCAAACCAACTTGATTAGAATTTGCACATTTTAATGGGCCGAGCTCGAGCCGAAATATATCTGCTCGCTGCCTACTAAAAAAACTTGAACTCTAATCGAGTTGGCTCGACATGGTGCCCACATCTAAAATAATTTGCAACGATAAATAAATATTAGTCTTTTGCTTTAATACAAATCCTAGTCAAGTCTAACATATTTTCTTGACTTTAAGTCCATCTTTCAATCTAGCTAGGAGATGACCCTCTTGAACAACTAGAGTCAATGTCCAAATGTCGCAAATTTTACAACACGAGCAAGTAAAAATCGGCATGATCGATATAAGATTTTTGAAGAAATTTTTTACAAGGTTAATCTTTTATGAAAACTATTTATATGGATTGTGATTGGCTCTAAAAATCACGATTAGAGTTACATTTACAACATCAACTCATAATAAATGAGCAAGCGTTTCATTTTAAACTACAATAAAAGTAACAATAAATTAATTTTAATTTGAAGTTCTTTAAGAATCAATACAATGGCGGAGCATAAGATAAAGTGGGGCTTAGCATGTTGCATGTCTTCTGTCATGTTCAACACGAAATTCTGATTTTGGGTTATCTCTATCTCTATCTCTACTATTATAAAAGTATGGATGGTTTCTTGAAACTTTTGATGTACCTACTGTATTCCTATGTAGTTTATTTTCTTAATTTTCAATGGCAAAAGAGTCAAATAATAAATAATCAAAATAAATTTGAAGTATCTACAATAAAATTACATAAAGATAAATAATAAGATGTAGAGGTATGTAAGGTTACTCCTACTTATTCATTTACTAAAAGGGGAAGATAAATAAAAAAGCTCTATATATGTGTATATATATACACGTGTCCAACATAGCGAATCAATTTTTTTTTCAATTTGATTTATCATATCAAAAATAAGCATCTCTTTAATTATTTACTAAAAGGAGAAGATAACTAAAAAGCCTATATATTTATATATATGTGTTTGTGTGTGTATATGTATATACACGTATCTAACATAGGGATTCAAGTTTTTTTTTTTTTTTTCAATTTGATTTATCATATTAAAATAAAGTTTTTATTGTTTAAGCATCTCTTAGGCCGTAATGTGTTAGACTTTCTTAATATGTATACTCAAAATCCACTTTTCTAAGAAAGTATATATGTGTGGAAACATGAAATTAATTTTATGTTTTCTCAAATATATATTAGTTAGTTAAAAAAATATAATTTTATTTAAATGAATAGATATCAATTTTTTATTCGTATATAGGAATATCTATGAATAGATGGTTGGAATTTAACTTTTCTTCTTTTCTTGAAATGTCAGAGGGGTAACCTTTCTAAGACGGAGGAGTACTATTGCAGATAAACTTTTCTTGAATGCAAATAAACTTTAGTTTTTACAAACTAATATTTCTTCAGAAAAATTATTAATTTGCAAAATATCCAAGTTATACTTATTCGACTTATAATCATCGAGAGCTTAATGGTTAAATTATAAGAATTATAAAAACATCGCTCACTAATAGTCACTATTTGACGGAACATTTATAAAAAAATTAATCAAGAATTTCGTAAAATATATAGGAAATGCATAATAGTATGGGGATTGAGGACATTTATATATGAGAAAGTTATAAATACGATACGATTTCATAAATTATACATTAGGCATAATATGGTTATAATAAATTTTTACATAGGGTAAATGTATATTCACTCTCAATCTACTAGGGGTTTCGTACTTTTCCCCTTTTTTTAAAAAAAAAATTACTCACTAACTTTTGAATATTTATGCAAAATGTCCCTCTAAGTTCGTTTTTGGTAGAATATTTTTGCAGAGATTTTTATATACTTTGAGAGGTATAGACTTTGCTCCCTAACCTTAAACGAATGTGCACTTTAATCATTTAATCCTTATATTGGCTGAATTAAGTGAAATATGTCACTGAAATATTATGATGTGCCAATTTCTTGCAATATATATTGAGATCATAATCGAACTTGCATTATATATTGACATTTCAATCACTTCAAATTATCTTATAATACAAGAATATATTTATAGTTATTTTTTCAAACATACAAAAACCTAGAATAACCATAGTAGTTTATAATTATAAATTATTCAAACTGATTGATCCATATATATTAGGAAATGTATATCACATATCAAAATTTTGATAAAATATTTTACTTTATTCATTCAAAATATTAATTTGATGATGAAGTGCACTATCAATGGGTAAAATGCACATTTTTTTGGCCAGGAAAAAAGGTGCACAAGTCTCAAAATATCTTAATATCTTCGACGGAATTTTTTCAGAATACTCAAGTGAAGACAGAATCAGGGGGTATTGTACCAAAAAAAAAAACCTCAAAAGTTAGAATGTCGAATGCAATTTTTACAAAAAGAGGTAAAGTGCGAAACTCCTAATACGTTGGAGGGAATATGTCTTTTAACCTTTAAAATATATGGAACTAAATGAATATTATTCTATACAAGATCCGCAACTTGCATAGTAAGTTCTTGATTTAGTGATTGTTAGTATATGTGGATGCACTTACAGACTATCTTTAAATCTTTCTTCCAGATAATAATCAGATGTAGTGTTACACAAAAACACTATAATTTATTCATTAAAATAAAGAAAGAAGATAAAAGAAATCTTAGTTTGTTTGACCTTGATTATTTGAAAATTGCATTGATTGAAAAATTGAGTATCAATTACAAAAAATATAAGTTACAATTATATAATATGTGGAATTACTAAGTGTGGTTAATATATATTACAATGCAAATGCACAAATACACACACACGTATATATATATAATTGTATATTTTTAGAAGTATGTTCACACTAAATTTTTAATGATATAGACATTAATTAACTCTTTCATTATGCTTAATTATATAACATTGTTTAATGTGATATATGACCATAAATATTTGTATTCTATCATTTATATTATATTATCATATTTTAAATTATTTAAAAATCTGAACTTCGATGTTGATATTTATTTAATTTTTAATACCCTTCCATTTTGTTACATATATATATATATATATATGGATTGCCTGAATTTGTACATCAAATTTTATATTTTGTTAATTGTCGGTATACTTGCATGATAGATTAAATGTATTTAATTATTAACTCAGTAATTTTAGAGAAAGTTATATCAATTCAAATAATGTTATCTCTAACAATCAGTTGTAGAATAAATGTTTTCATTTGGCTATTGGTATTTCTCATTCTTAATTTCTCATGTATTAATTTTATCATTTCTTTAAAGATATATGTTTGATTATGTCAAAAAATAATAAAGAAATTATAACTATGATAGCTTACTATTTAAAAAGTTATATATTACATATATAGAAAATAAAATTTTAAATTTCACCAATCACAATTGCCAAAAAAAAAAAAAAAAAAGAGTTTCTAAATTGAATTTTATCCTTTTGACATTTCAATTTGATTTACATAAAAAATGAGGTTTTCATTTGATAATCAAATATAGATTCGTAGATATTGATTATTTTGTCTATGAAGTCTAGGTCTTTTGGCAAAGTTGAGTCCTTGAAATATTAAAGGTCCTAGGTTTGACTCTCACCGAAAGCGTGTAGGCTTTTCTCTACTTTTATAATAGTTGTTAGATAATTGAAATAATTTTTAATTGGTTGTAATTTATCCCAATTTGATATCATGACATATATCATATAAAATCATTCAAAAAAAATATTAATTAACCTAATTGATGCTTTATGAGTTTGTTTATTATAATCTTTTCAAATAAAATGATTTTAAACCAATCATGCCTCCATTTAAATATAAAGATATTAAAATTGATACTTATAATTAGAAAACTAGGACAAAACATCGTATACATATTAACAATTGTAAATAACTTATTTAATTAAGAAAGAATATTTTTCTATGATATTTTTTCGGTAAATTGTAAATTTTAAATCTATTGAGCATATAGCTTAAAATTTAAAATTTCTTATCTCCTAAGGTACATATATACTTATTAAGAACATATACTTTTCCATATTATGCTGAATTCTAAACAAATATTTGATAATATAATTCTTGTATTAATTAGTTATATTAATTTGACAAATTTCACATCCATACAAAATATAACATCTCAAAATCAAGAGCACATATTAATATCTTTTGGCTGTGAAAAGTAAACAAACTAAAAAGGTTCATAAACAATTCATCAGCTCATAGTTGTCCAAGATATTTATTTATTGAGTTCATTGAGAAAATGAGTTTCTTAATTTGCTACTTCAACATTTAGTTTCATAAATCCTCAACACTGAAAATGATAACTTTAGAAAATGACATAAAATCTAAATATTAGGTAAAGTAATTTCAGAAAATATTGGTATTCTTTTCCTTACAATTTCATTTCATTTCAACAGTTTAAGAATTAAATAGAAGAAGAAAACAATACCAACAATCATGTATTAAATGATGGGAATAGATAACTAAATATTCATGAAGATAAATCAAAAAAAATAATTATAAAACAAAGTTAAAAGCAACATCACGCGTCATCAAGATAAACCAAGAGAATTTATATAAACTTAAAATAATTATAGTTTATTTAGTAAGAATTCACTTAGTTGAATTATAATTTAGGTTTTCTGAAAGTTCAATAGTTTATAATCTTTAAATATTTTACTCAAAAATTTATATTGGTCGATTTTTTCTCATTTTATTGCCTTCAAATTTTAAATGTTCACTTGATCGGTTATAGTTTTGAATGCTTTCATAAAGCTTATACATTATACTAAATATATTTATGAAACTAAATCATTAGTGTTAGCAGAAGACTATTTATTTGAAATTTGACTAGCACTTTTTTTAGGAAAAAAAATACTATGAGTGGAATCCAAATATGATGATAAGAAAAATCACGTAAATAAATGAAAAATATTCTACATTATGTTTTTATTATTTTTTTTCTATTGTGCATAAGCTTTTTACGTGCAATTTTTTTTTTGGTACATAAAAAATTAGGTAGGATCGGCTCTGGTCACCTACCAGGATCAGGGCATGCATTTGGCACCATAGGTCGCTTATATAGACACTTACAGATTGCCCACCAATACAACCCTCGTGTCGGTAGAGGGAATTGAAAATACAATATTTTGAGAAGAAGTGACCCGTCCTTACCTACTGAGCCAATTTGTGGTGGCTTTTACGTGCAATATACAAATCTTTTAGTTCCACTACATTTCTATCTATGAAATTTAATTTTATAAAATGAAACACACACATTCCACGGTATAAAGCAAACAAATAAAGGAAAGAAATATCTAAAGCCCAGTGCTAACCTATTTTGATTCAACAAACAATTTAATTGGGGTTCAAAATGGAGACACGCCGATGATCTTGGGAAGAAATATGTAGCAGTTGCTTTAGAGAATAGAAAAGAAAAAAGAAATTAAAAAAAAAAACACATAGCTATCAAATTTGTGAGCCAAAATGAAGACACAATTGCAAGGAGACAAAGAAGTTAAAGAAAGAAAAAAAGAGGGGAGCATATGATTCATAATAAATAAACAAGAGAAGGAATATGAAGTATGAATTTGCATAAAAAGTTATTTATTTACATTATTATCTAGGTTTCGATTTCAATTAACTTAAATTTTTTACTTATTAATTTAGTCTTTCGTATCAATTAATTTTCACTTTTTCAAATTATCTTGATTTATTGAATAATGGTTCAATTAGTTGAATTATTATTTAAGTTTTGAATATAAAAATTTTAAATTGAACAATATCTATATACATAAATCGCTTTAACAAGATCACATAATGCACGTGCAATGCACGTGTTGTTTACTAGTAGTGTATAAAAGTAGGTAATTTTGGGGTATTTAAATAAATAAAGATACTTAAAGAATCAAACTAAATAAGATATTGTTTTGCTAAATAGCAGGTGATTTTGCTGGGATGTATATCCCTAATTGACAGCCTTCTGTCAGATTAGAGGTATTGCAATTTTTTAAACATTTCTCTCTCTCCTCTTTTAAATTTTTAAATCCAATGTTATTAATTTAATCATACATTTTCAATCATTTCATACATCACAATCACCAATTTCAATAATTTTAATAACATAATCAAACACACCTATTTTTTTTTCCACTTTTCTCACACAAAAATAAAAAAACTCATTCCCCCATACATTTTAGAAAATGATAGTTGAAAATGAAATGATAACACGTCTAGACAAAGGCATGCATAGGCTATGTTTGTTTGTGTTTTTATAGCATTATTTTCATTTTCATTCTCATATGAAAATGAATTATACATTTTACACAATTTTCAACTGAAAATTCACCATTTTCAACTGAAAATATACCATTTTTTCAATTTCACATTCTCCAATAACTACCTTTTACATTACCAATTCACTCACCATTTTCTCTCTCTCACATCTCTTTCTAAAAATCCATATTTTGGGCATAATTGTGGTGATATAGTAAAATAAAATATATAGTATTAAGTATTAACCTTTATAAGCTTGTGAACATTTTAAAACTCATTTTGAATATTTTATTGCTTTTTTTTTCTTTTTTCTTTTTGTCATTTTTACTTACAAGTATATTTAAACAATATAATATTATTTATTATTTTATTTATACTATATACTTAATCATTACTTTTAACTAACTTAATCATTCACACATCATCAAATCAACAATTCCAATCAATTTTCGGAAACACGACCAAACATGCCATAATTTCACACAAAAATAAAAAACTCATTTTTCCATACATTTTAGAAAATGATGGTTAAAAATGAAAGGAAAAATGTCACTGATAGTCCTTGAAGTATTAAATTTGTATCACTTTGGTCCCTAAAGTATTTTTTGTTATGCTACAGTCCCTAATGTTATAATTTAGTTCCCTTTTTCAATTTTTATGTCTCACTTTGGTCCCATTTTCGAGTTTTTCGTCTCACTTTGGTTTTTTTTTTTTTACATTTTACCCCCCGAAACACTTTTATTATTTCCAATGTAACTTCAAGACAATTCAAATTTAATTGCTACTTGATCAAATTATATATAATTAAATTTATCATGTAATTAGTTGAGTTCAACTAAAATTTTTAAAAAATAATTCTATCTACATTGTATGGAATATATATTTAAAAATATGTTATATCAATGGGTAACTGCACCGTTTTATAATTGAATTTTGATAAAATAAATTTAATACTTTTTATGATAAATATTCATTTCCTAAATCTAATCAATTGCATTTAGTGTATTGATTTTTTTGTGATTTTATTGGTTCCACTTGTCCTTTACTTTTTATAAAAGAAATTAATACATTAATTAAATGCAATTGATTAAATTTAAGTAATAAATATTTATCATAAAATTGTGTAATTTATTTTATCAAAACTCGGTTATAAAGTTGTCCAGTTAGCCAGTGATATAATATATATTTTTAAATTTAAATTCCACATATTTTAGATAGAGATTTTTTAAAAAAATTTATTTGAACTCAACTAACTACATAATAAAAAAATTTAGTTGAACTCAACTAATTACATGACAAATTTAATTATATGTAATTTGATCAAGTATCAATTAAATTTGAATTATTTTGATGTGACATTGGAAATAATAAAAGTTATTTGGGGGAGGGGAAATTTAAAAAATTGAAAAAAGAACCAAAGTGAGCAATAAAAATCGAAAAAGGGACCAAAGTGAGACAAAAAAATACTTAAGGACCAAAGTAAATTATAACATTAGGGACAGTAGCGTAACAAAAAATACTTTAGAGACCAAAGTGATATAAATTTAATATTATAGGGACTATTAGTGACATTTTCCCAAAATAAATGAAAACACATCCAAATAGAGCCTTAACTTTTCATCTTTATTGATTAATTCCAAATTTATAATTGGTGGACTTAAAGTCAGTCATCTAATTTCATGACAAAAAAAAAAATTAAAATCCCCGAGATGATTGATGGCTCGTGGCTGCCGCCACCATTTACTGGACGACTTCATTTGACCTTATTAAATACAGAAATATATATATATATAGGACAAATATAAATATGTAATCCAACTACCTCTGAAACCACTCCTTTTAATTTATCCAGAGGAACGCCATTCTTCCCATCAGCAAACTTTGATCAAAATAACCATGATCATTACAAAAATCATTAAACTTTGCCTTCTAATTTGCCTTCCTTTTATGGGTTTTTGCTTAGAAACAGACACTATCAACTCCACTATATCCATCAACGATCCCGACACGATAGTATCTCGCCGGCAGGTCTTCAAATTGGGATTCTTCTCTCCAGAAAACTCCACCAACCGCTACTTGGGTGTTTTCTACACTGTTTCTGAGAAAACCGTACTATGGATCGCCAACAGAGACAATCCCCTCAATGATTCTTCCGGGACTGTAACTATATCCAGGGACGGCAATCTTGTACTCATGAATGGAAGAAACGAAACTATCTGGTCAACGAACGCCACGACTTCTTCGACGAATACAAGTGTTCAAATCCAGGACACTGGAAATCTTGTTCTGAGGGACGTTTCAACTGGAACGACATTATGGGACTCGTTTTCACATCCTTCCCACGTTTTCGTGCCAACAATGCTTATGGTCGACAACTTAAATACGAACACAAAGGTTTTTCTGTCGTCGTGGAAAAACGGGTCGGATCCTGGACTGGGAAGTTTCACGGCGGGGCTTGAAGCTCGGAATATCCCTCAAATTGTCATCTGGCATAATGGCCACTTGCGCTGGAGGAGCGGCCCTTGGAACGGCCAGATTCTTATCGGAGTGCAGGATATGTATTCTCCGTATCTAGATGGGTTCAGCGTGGTCAACAATCCTCCGGGCAATTACTACTTCACGGCACCTGAGGCGACGATCTTGATGAAAGTCGCCCTGAATTCATCGGGAAGCTTGGAGCAATCGTTGTGGGATGATCAGAAGAAGAGTTGGGATATTACTTGGATAGCTCCTCAAAATGAATGTGATGTTTACGGGACTTGTGGCGCTTTTGGCAGCTGTAATCCGCGGGAATCACCTATTTGTTCGTGTTTGAGAGGGTTCGAGCCCACAAATAGAGAGGAATGGGGGAGAGGGAATTGGACCAGTGGGTGTCAGAGGAGAAGGCAATTGCAGTGTGATCAGAGTGGTGGTGGTGCAGGAAATGGAGTTGGATTTTTGAGGTTACCGTTTATGAAGGTTCCGGATTTTGCTGAACATTTTTCATCTGGACAGGTCGAGGAATGTTTGGCTAGATGTTCGAGGAATTGTTCTTGCATAGCGTATGCACATGATACTAATATTGGTTGTATGTTTTGGAGTGAGAGTTTGATTGATATTCAGAAGTTCTCTGGTGTTGGTGCTGATCTTTACATTCGTCTCGAGAGTTCAGAATTGGGTAATTTCTCTGAAAAGTTTTGCCTTCTAACTTTACATGGTCTCATTATTATTTATCGATGTATCCCTTTTCTAGTCTTTAGTTTTCTAGCTTTATATAATAGATTTTATGCCTTTTTTCCTTTTTTCAGACAAACACAAAGACAAGAAGTTGTTCATCATAATTCCAGTGGTTGTGGCTTTTGTTTCAATATCCATTCTCGTCTTCATTGCTTGGTGCTGCATAGTTAAGAGAAAACGTAAGTGATCGACCGTGGATCAATTACTTAGGCACTTTCAGTATCATATATTCACAGTCATTCTTATATGTATATTTTCCTTGTGAAATCAGGAGAAAAAACAAAAGAGATAAATGTTTCTGAAGCAGGGCAAAAATTTTCATCAGAATCAGCTGCAATTTTACTTAAAGATGAAAGAGAGAGGGTCAATATCGAAGAGTTGCCATTATTCACGTTCGAGACACTTTCAAAATCAACACATCAGTTCAACAACGACAATCTTCTTGGGAAGGGTGGGTTCGGTCCTGTTTACAAGGTGAAATGCTTCACATTTTCTTGAATCAGATATTAAATTTCATGGAAAAAACAAGTGCTGAAATTGTGGTTTCTTTTGTAGGGAAATCTTGGAAATGGAATAGAAATTGCTGTGAAGAGACTTTCAGCAGCTTCCGGTCAAGGAATGGAAGAATTCATGAATGAAGTGGTTGTGATTTCCAAACTCCAACACAGAAATCTCGTCAGATTATTGGGATGTTGTGTGGAGAAAGACGAGAAGATGCTGATATATGAATACATGCCTAATAAAAGCTTGGACGTGTGTCTCTTCGGTCAGTTAAACTTCAAAACTCAAACCTATTTCTTTGTATATCTTGGAGCATTTAATTTCGTCAATTTATGAGTAGTTTTTTTAATTTTGTTTTCTGCAGATCCTACACAACAATCACTAAATATTTTAGATTGGAAGAAGCGTTTAAGTATTATTGAAGGCATTGGGCGAGGCATCCTATATCTTCATAGGGACTCTAGACTGAGGATAATTTCGCGACCTCAAGCCAAGTAACGTGTTGCTTGATGAGGATTGGAACCCGAAAATCTCCGACTTTGGCATGGCAAGAATATTCAGAGGCAATGAAGATCATGCAAACACTGCAAGAGTTGTGGGAACTTAGTAAGTGAATTCAAATTAATGAAGCCATTGACTACGTATTATATGATGTTTGATGTATTAATAGTATGTTTCTGCAGCGGATATATGGCACCAGAATACGCAATGGAAGGCAGATTTTCCAAAAAATCTGATGTCTACAGCTTTGGAGTGCTGATGTTAGAGATAGTAAAAGGAAAAAAGAACACGCACTATTACAACCACGAATGGTCTTTGAGCCTTTTAGGATGCGTAAGCTCTTTGCCGTTGTAACAAAATTACTATTAGTTAATATTGTGATCGCATATTAATTTCTACATTATATAATATTATTGCTTTTTGTTTCAGGCATGGAAATTGTGGAGTGAAGATAATGGACTGGCTTTTGCGGATGAGAGCATAAGAAGTTTGAATTTCCAGGGAGAGATTGTGAGATGCATTCATATTGCACTTTTGTGTGTCCAAGAATTTCCAAACGATAGACCACCTATTCAAACTGTTCTCTCAATGCTCAGCCGTGAGATTGTGGATCTGCCGGTGCCAGAGCAGCCGGTTTTTGCTGAGAAGTGGAACGGTTTGCACAACGGTTCGGCTCAGCCAACAAGCCACGGCTACTCTATCAACGAGCTGACTGTCACAGTGCTCGATGGGAGATGAAATGTTCGTTATACAATGTCTTGAAATGCTTATATATATATATTTATTTTTTCTCTCTTTACATATGTGTAGAATAATGTGAAAATAGTTATAAGTCTTCTCGAGTGTAACAATAATGAATTGAGGCTTCAAACTTGCACCTATTAAGTTTCAATACAACGGCGTAATTTTAGCTATGATAAATTCATGTTTTCTCACGAGCAACCAAAGTACTTAAATAAATCTCAATATAATATTTTTTTGGTAACTTGACTGAAATTCTAATCAAGGTTGTTTGACTATATAGAAGACACGAGCCAATAGATCTAACCACATGCATTTACTAATAACATTCTTAAATATAAACATAACAAACAAATCTCGTATTCCAAAAAGAAAAACAAATCTCAAATCAAACTAATAATTATCATTAAAAAAATAAAATTAGGGCTCATATTTCACGTAGGAAATTGTCTATGGGAAAGTACATATACGATAATTCTATTTAATTATTATTATTTTGCCTGAATTAGTAGTTCTTTTATTTTATTTTGGAAAAACTTCATAAAATATTTATTTAATCGTGATTGGGAAACAGAAAATGAAGTAGTAATAAAGTTGAGAAAAGGAAAAAGGATTAGGAAATTTCCCTTATGCTGATTGGCCCAAAGTGCTTGATAGCTCAACATGACCAAATTGTCCATTGGCCCACTTCAATTTTGGGAGTTTTTTTTATACGCCTACTTTGGATAAAACTATTCGGGACGTGATTAATGGTAGGCCCTATCACTTCAGATATTTTATACAAGTTGTTTTCAATAGCTTATTGTAACTTGTAAGGTATTTTATACATGTTGTATTGAATATCTTATTGTTAGGTATTAAGTTGATCCTAGTCTTATATCTGGATTAAATCTCAAAGCTTCAGGTTCTTTGAGGTCAGGTCCAATTTCAGCTCTAAGATGATGTTGGATCTGTCCTGAAATCACAAAGATTATTAGTCTAGTTGGTGTGGCCCTCAGCGAAAACTCTCCGACGATCAATTCAGTCACGAGGTCACATAAAGACACAATAAGGTGTGAAAGTGGGTAGAGAAATATACTTGATTGTGAGAAATGGTGTGGTATTTATAGATTTCAAGGGATATACGACCTAACATGGACAAGTGCCGAGACATGAGACCTCCACATGTACTCAATGAACAGCTGGATTGTCGGGTCTGGCTGGGTCGCATTCGATCGGGTCAGGCGAAATCCATGGTAAGACACGCGGATCTTCGAGTGACCTATAATTTTGACCAACCGCAGAGAGAATTTTGGTGAAGAGGCATTATGGGGGTATTTTACCCCATATCATAGATGATTGACCGTGTCTAATAAAAAATTAATAATTACATTACACGTATTTATCACCCAATATCGTTGCAATAGGAAATGGAAGATGATTTGCAAATAGAAGATCTCATTCGCACTTCCCTTGCCCATTAAGGCTTTGTTTTATCTCTTGATAGTTGGATACAAAATATGGGGAATTAGGCAGTTAGGGACCCTCGGTGGTAGGGCAGGGGGTACTCAAGGATATGTTCGGGTTCGAGCCACACCAGACAAAATAAGAGTTGTATCCCACACTCAAGAGTTTATGTTAGGTGATTTGAGGTTGGCCTTGTCCATATGGACAAAATATTGTGTATTATCCAGGGAAGAAATCCTATTTTGTTTATGCAAAGTTGTGCAATGAAATGTCGGTACAATTTTAAATAAGGATAATTACACTCACACCCCTGTTAATGATGGGGTAATTACATAAACTTCCCCACTAATTAATAATTACAAACACATCCCCTCAGGGGTCTATTTGTGAAGTTTACAGGGGGTGCAATTGTAAAACTTGCTACACACAGGGAGTGCAATTGTTACAAATCTTCAACATGAGGGAGTGTGTTTGTAATTATCAATTAGTAAGGGGAGTTTGGTGTAATTACCCTATCATTAAGAAGGTGTGAGTCTAATTATCCCTTTTAAATATTACGGTTGACTGTAGTAGGTTGGGTTTTATTGGTGGAGACCAAGAAATCCCGGCGGCTCAACTAATTTAATGCGCAAAATCTTGAATTTTTAGCACTTTCATGGCCCAAGATTTGCTGATTTTCTGTCATTTTGTTTCTTTATTTATATTTGGTGGCCCTCTTTTCCGCCACCCGGAGACTTTCCTTATGCTTCAAATATTGAAATTTGAACCTTGTCCAGAACAAAATTGTTAAGAAAATTACAGAACAACGATGATTGTATTTGTAAACATTTATAAAAGAAGAAAAATTGTGGTTCTTTCAAGTTGCAATGTGAATGGCTGGCTGTAATGGAGCAAAAACGTGATGTTATAGTGTCATATCCTAACGATGACATTGACATCCTGTGAACTCGTTCAAAATTGGAAACTAAAGGGTTAATACGCAGGGCAGAGCCAGGAATTCTGTTGAGGGGGGCGAGATTATATATCGTGATATAGTTGTACACTTTTTTTTGCTAGATAGGCGAAGGATTTAAGGAGGGCGAGATTAAATATCGTGATATAGTTGTACACTTTTTTTTGCTAGATAGGCTAAGGATTTAAGGGGGGTGCGGGGGGTTTGTCCCCCGCGGTACGGTACACTATATTTATGGAGGAAAATATAATAAGGAACTAGAATTTACCTATTCATAAGCCTAAGATTTCTATTTTCCCCTTTGTTTGAGTTATAAAAATGTGTGATGAAGGAGAGGGAAAGTGAAAATTTGGGAATTGAGAAATGGATTAAAAAAATCAAATGACATACTAAGTATTTTTGACTAATAGAGAGGTTTATTTTTGTTATTTTTGAGGGGGGTAAAATTACAAATATTATAACTTTATAAGTAGAAATGACAATTTTAAAATTTTGAGGGGGGAGGGGGGCGAAATTACAAATATTTTAGTTTTATAAGTAGAAGTAATAATTTTAAAATTTTGAGGGAGACGAAATTATAAATTTTATAGACAAAAGTGATATTTTTAAAAATTTGAGGGGGAGGGATTGACACCCACCAGCCCCCCCCGGGACAAATTGCTTTGCTTAGTGCTTTTTATAGAAAACAATTATGTTATGACACAGTGTCCTCAACTTGTAGGTATTGACACAATGTTAAAGTGGTTTCAAGTCCGTGTCTTGTAATCATTAGCTGAAATATATATATATATATATATATTACAATTTCAACAATTTTTTTTACTAATCCCAGTTTCAAATGTAAGATGAATTCAAGGGACAACAATACTGTTATGAGGGCAAAATATAAAATGCCCCTTAACCTATTTTTATCTCTACTATTATAAAAGTATGGGTGGTTTTTTGAAACTTTTGATGTACCTAAAATATCCTTATATAATTTAATTTTTAAGGGCAAAAGAGTAAAAAACAAATATAATAATAAATTACAGATGTTTACAATAATAAGATATATAGTTATATTAGGACTCTCCAATTGAATCACCACAAAAAATCTAACCTTATTGTTCGGTGGAATAAACACAAATAACAAAAATATTAGTAACGGTAATCTCACAAATTTTCGGTGAAATTAGAATATATAGGAACCTCGCCACCTGCTGGCTAAGTAGATCTATTTTATTATTTTATTATTTTTTGAATCATCTAACTAGATCTATGTGTATTACAAAAATAGACTCTAACTTCATATATTTATGAAATGACCCCAAATCATTTAAACATAGCATTGCCTAATCCTCCACCACAAACATAAATTCCAATTGTACACAATAACTAGCATAAAGAAATTTTGGGATTTACTTCTACACAAGATAATTAGAAAAAAAAAAGACTTCTACACAAAATTGATAGCTTGGACTTTATGTTGAAAGTTATGTTTAAATATTTCTAAGGAAACTATAAGCAGACAAATATTGATTTGCAAACATCTGATAAAGTATGAATCTACTAATTAAACGAGTTCTTAATGAATAAAAACAAGTTTATTTTCATATTACGCTTATATATATCATGGTTATATGAAGTTTTATATATTAGATTGGGATAATTACGATGTTTGGTACTGAAAGTATTATTGGTTAATCTTGAACCTAAGAGTATGAGATATTATACTGTAAATATGTATTGTGTTTTTTATTCTTTTATTAAAAAGAATAAAAAGAAATACTCATTCATACGAAAATATGTATTGTGTTTTTTATTCTTTTATTAAAAAGAAATACTCATTCATACGAAAATAATTTTTTTTTTTTGGTCTTTTACAAAATCTCTTAAGATAAGAGTATTTTTTTTCCCTGGAGTATACTTTGGGTCGAAGGAAGACTTTAAGTCAATGCCAAAGTCACGACTCAAAGTCAAGTGTGGAATTTATTGGTCGATTGATTTGATTCTACTATTAAGATGTATGTGTGAATCATTATTGAGATTTTGCTTTTCAAATCTTGCACGTCTTGAAAGTAAAAGATCAAAAATATAAACGGAGTGTTTTCTTAATATATTACATGTATACCATTTTAAGATAAGATATTAAGTTACATCTCTTGATTTTTATTTAAATCTAACTGCATAATATGGTTATATAAGACTAATAAATAATATAGAACAATATTGCAGTTAGAGGTTCAATAGGTTCACATTTTTTTTATTTAATTAACGAATTTGTAAGAAGTAAAAAGAAAAAAAAATAGGAAACATAAAAATAATGTTTGAGACAATTTACATAATAAAGAAGGGGGGAAATGATAGGAAAAATTGATTTTTTTTTTTGGGGGGGGGGGTGTGGAGGGGTTGATGCAATGGATGTTGTTCAATGTAATAAACCGTATTTTATTCTTTAAGATGTCTACAATATTAAGCTATATAAATATTAAGACTACTCAACATAATTACTATAGATAATTATCAGATGTAAAGTACTGTAAGAACAAGTTGTTCATCAGCTGGAAAGAAGAAGATAAAAGCAAACTTAATTTGCTTGAATTTGGAAAGGACAAATTTACAATACGAATATATATTATGGTTAACGTCATAATTTATATATTTTTTTAATTGATTAAATAAATATTGCGTTGATGGAGAAAATTGAGGATCATTATAAAAAAACATACAAAAGATAATTTTCTATATATGTATTTAGTATGACAGTGAAAGCCCATATACTTAATGATATAGTTTTTGAACGACTCATACTAACTTTTTAATAATATATCAAAATAATACATTCACACATCATTTTATTCTGATTTTTTAATTAATTATTCTTTTTAGAAATTAGTTTAATATCCATATTTCGTTAATTAGACGTCCATTAGCTCTTTCTTAATCTTTAATTATGTTATATTCGTTAATAGAATATGTGCTTACATGTTTATATATATCATTTATATTAAGGGTAATGTCACTTTTGGTCCCCTATGTTTGCAGTTAGTATGACTTGAGTCCTGCATGTTTAATTTGTGAGTTTAGCATCGCTAACGTTCTAATTTAATTTAATTTAATTCTTTTTAAATATATTTACCCTTATATTTAGTTTCACTCAAGTCCTTTCATATGAGCAATACATTCTCACATTTAAGAGTAAAGATGTCCAAAAAAACTTAAATAAAACCAAATACGAACAGTAGAGATGCTAAAGTCAGAATTTAAATATGAGGGACTAAATTGATACTAACATTGAACATGTGGGACCAAAAGTATCCTATGAGCAATACAATGTCACATTTATCTCCTACATTTTCTATAAATGGAAAAGATTATTCAATAGTAGTGAATCAAATAAAAAGGAAAGCATTATCTATGTCAACCTATTATTCCGGCAGTAATGTTCAAATGTAGACACGTTGAATGATCTTGAGTAAAACCATGCTACGATTGCTAATAGAGAAAGAAAAAAAAAAAGACCTCATAAATATCCAATTTTTAGACATAATGAAGAGACAATCGTAAAAGAAGAAAAGAGTATTCAATCCATAAAAAGTAGAAGTAAAGAAGAGAAGAAGCAAATGAAAAGATAAATTTCCATAAGAAAATATTTACATTATTATCTATGTTTCAATGTTCAATAAACTCAAATGTTTTAAGTATTGATTTAGTGAGTTTTCATGTCAATCATTTTTAGTATTTTCAAACAATTATAATTTATTGGATAATAACACATTGAGTTAAATTAATATAATTTTTTGAATATATAATATTTTCAAATTGAACAATATTTATATACATGAATTCCAATTGTACACAAATGGAATGACCCCAAATCATTTAAACACAGTATTGCCTAATACTCCACCACAAACATAAATTCCAATTGTACACAATAACTAGCATAAAGAAATTTTGGGATTTACTTCTACACGAGATAATTAGAAAAGAAAAAAAAAAGACTTTTACACAAAATTGATAGCTTGGACTTTATGTTGAAAGTTATGTTTAAATATTTCTAAGAAAACCATAAGCGGACAAATATTGATTTGCAAACATCTGATAAAGTATGAATCTACTAATTAAACGAGTTGTTAGTGAATAAAAACAATTTTATTTTCATATTACGCTTATATGTATCATGCTTATATGAAGTTTTATAGATTAGATTGGGAATAATTACGATGTTTGGTGCTGAAAATATCTTTATGGATTAATCCTGAACCTAAGTGTATGAGATATTATATTGTAAAACCAAGAACATAAAACAGAAGAAAGTATCCTTTTCCAAAAAATATTCAATTGCATTGATGTAAATGTACGTAGCTAATGATGCCATCGTAGAATTAAAATAAAAGAATATTAGTTCATATATGGTAGATTTGTTGCATGATAAATATGTATTGTGTTTTTTATTCTTTTATTAAAAAGAAATACTCATTCATATGGATTATTTTTTTTGTTCTTTTACAAAATCTCTTAAGATAAGAGTATTTCTTTTCCCTGTAGTATACTTTTGGGTCAAAGAAAGACTTTAAGTCAATGCCAAAGTCACTAATCAAAGTCAAGTGTGGAATTTATTGGTTGATGATTTGATTCTACTATTAAGATGTATGTGTGAATCATTATTGAGATTTTTCTTTTCAAATCTTGCACGTGTTGAAAGCAAAAGATCAAAAATATAAAATGACTGTTTTCTTAATATATTATATTTATACCATTTTAAGATAAGATATTAAGTTACATCTCTTGATTTTTCTTTAAATCTAATTGCATAATATGGTTAAATAAGACTAATACATAAATTGGAACAATATTGCAGTTAGAGGTTCAATAGGTTCACATTTTTTTTATTTAATTAACGAATTTGTAAGAAGTAAAAATAAAAATGAAATAGTAAACATAAAAATAATTTTGAGACAATCTACATAATAAAGAAAGAAAAATAATAATAAAAAAAAAATAGAGAAAGAAAAATAATAATAATAAAAAAAAGACTACATAGATATCCAATTTTTAGACATAATGAAGAGACAATCGTAAAAGAAGAAGAGAGTATTCAATCCATAAAATGTAAAAGTAAAGAAGAGAGAAGCAAATGAAAAGATAAATTTACATAAGAAAATATTTACATTATTATCTATGTTTCAATTTTCAATAAACTCAAATGTTTTAAGTATTGATTTAGTGAGTCTTTCATGTCAATCATTTTTAGTATTTCAAATTATTATAATTTATTGGATGATAACACATTGAGTTAAATTAATATAAAATTTTGAATATATAACATTTTCAAATTGAACAATATTTATATACATGAATTATTTTAACGAGATCTTATCGTTCACGTGCAACACATGTGGCTTTTACTAGTTGTCATAAAAAGTCATGAGTTATGCCAAATGCTCCATCAAAACACAACGTGACAATATTAAAGCACCAAATTCAGTTACTTGATTATTATTCTTTTATTGAACTTCCAAGATTTGTAAGAAATTACAAATCTTATAAACTTCATTGAAGACTTAAATAGAATGTATTCATTGATAAAATTAAATAATTTATAATTGACAAATTGAGTATGATAGAATTGAAAAATACAAATCTTTATAAGATTAAATCTACAATTTGTTAATTGATAAGATTTAATTATATAAGATTTAAATAATAATAATAATAATGATGATGATGATGATGATTCTCCATGTGCTAATTAGATTTAAAAATATTTTGTTAATCTTAAAAATTTCATTTAAAGAAAAAAAGAAACCATCGGGTAAGTCAATATGTTATTTAAATATTGTAAGGTTGTGTTTGGATAAGAAAATTTTCATAAATCATGAATTTTTTTGAGGGACCATTTTGGTACCTTTTAAGGTTTAGGGGGTATATGTGATAATAAATATAGTTTAAGGGGGCATTTGGTATTTTGCCCATGTTATGAAAAATGAATTAACAAAGTTAAGGGGGGTGTTCGACATTTCCCGAAATTCGAAGGAGGTGACTGAAATACACGGTAACATAAGAGGCTTAAATGCAAATTCGCCTAAATATTATTGTCCAACGATCAATCATCAATCCTAATGGCTCGTGCGGTCAGCAAGGTTATGAAACCCGGACCGGACCGGCCGGTCGAACCGGTAAAAACCGGAACCGGTCACTAGGCCGGTCCGGTTATTGCAAAAAAACGTTCGGAGCCCAAAACCGGTCAAACCCGGCCAGAACCGATCAGAACCGATCAAAACCGGTTGAACCGGACAATTTGGAAAATAATGCAATTCAACCTTTTAATTTCTAAAAATCTGAAATTGACCCCTTTAAAATCTAAAAATATGCAATTGGCCCCCCAAAATATAGGAAATACAATTTTTTTTTTCATATTTTCATATTTTATATATTTAATAGTATATTAATTATTATTTATTGCATAATTATGACATCACCGATTCGACCCCGATTGATCCGATGGTTGAATCGATGACCCGTGATCCGATCACTTTTCCAGTTCGCTGTCCGATCCAATTTTCAGAACACTAGCCGTCAGTCGTTTGAAACCAATTTCAACTTTCATTACCAAAACCACTTTAGGGAAATTGGAAAACCTCGTCTTCTTTTGTTTCTTTGCGTTTGTTTAACCTTCTCTCTCAATCCAAACGAGAAGATAATGCAGCAAATTTTCAATGGTATTAATCCATTTGCAGCTCAAGCATGAAACTTTTTACATCAGCTCAAGGTGGTTGTCCTTAATTACACCTGATTCAGGCTGCCAAGAAGAATCTTTCACCTGGTCATGAAACTGGCTAAAATTATCCTGTTTACTGCCATTGTCCTCTACTCCATCTCTCCAAGATTTTGCACAGCGCAAAGAAACAGTACATCGAGCAATACCTGTGATACTTATGGCAGGTGTGGAGAATTCGGAAGCTGCAACTCACAAAGTTCGCCAATTTGTACTTGTTTGCGAGGATTTAATCCAAGTAACGAACAGGAATGGGATGCAGGGAACTGGACTAGCGGGTGTGTGAGGAGGGTCCCTTTGAACTGTGAGATCAATAATGGAGTTGACGGGTTTTTGAAGCTTCAGATGATGAAAATTTCGGGCTACACGGATCGGTGGTCCGGGCCGGAAAATGAGTGTGAAGGTAGATGCTTGCGAAATTGTTCGTGCATAGCCTATGGGTACGACGTGGGTATTGGTTGTATGTTTTGGAGGGGAACCTTAATCGACAGTCAGAAATTTTCAAGCGGCTCCGGCTCTGATCTTTATATTCGCGTGGCAAATTCTGAATTGGGTAAATTTAATTTGAAGTTTTATTTTTATGATATTGTTGAGTATTTGTATTGGAAGCTGCTGTTATTTGTTTTCCATTTGAGAAGATATATTTTGATCATTATTTGTCTTGCTATACTTTTTCCAAGCCCTTGAGTTTGTCTTTACATTTGACATATTTCGAATTCATTGCTGTTGTTCAAATGTTGCTTTATATCGTTATGTTAGAATTTATGACAGAAAAAAACAGGTGACATAGTGAAGCCTATGTTGCTGTACTATCCCATGTTTATGAAGTGACATAAAGTTTCGGTCTTTGGTTTCAGATCGCAAGAAAGACTTCACGAAGATCATAATAATTCTGGTTGTCGTTGGCTTGGTCATTATCTCCATTTGCACATTTTTTGCTTGGAAATGGATGGTTAATTGGAGAGGTAATAGTTGGATCATTAATCCCTTGAATTAGTCAATATGTGCAGCTTTCACTTAGTATGTCTCCCGTTTTCTGTTAGGTAAAAGAAGAACGAGCGAACTTGCTAAAGCTGACACGCTAAATTCACTAGATTCTCCTCTTCAAAATGCATTGAGTAGAGTTAATCTTGAAGAGTTACCATTGTTTAAATTCGACATACTTGCAAATGCAACAGATAGATTCTCCGAAGCTAACAAGCTCGGGAAGGGTGGTTTTGGCCCCGTTTACAAGGTAGCTTTTCATGCATATTCATATTCATTTGATCTTATCTCGTGTACTTGTTGAATATAAAGTGCTGAAATTGGTACAACTTTAGGGAGAATTGGCGGATGGAAGAGAAATTGCAGTTAAGAGGCTTTCAAAAGCATCTGGACAAGGGATGCAAGAATTTATGAATGAAGTGGTATTGATTTCTAAACTCCAACACAGGAATCTCGTTAGACTGCTGGGCTGTTGTGTGGATAATAAAGAGACGATGTTGATATATGAATACATGCCTAATAAAAGCTTGGACTTTTTCCTATTTGGTCAGTTCAAGGTCTACTCTATTTCCGATTTATCAGTACAAGATTTGATCAAATCCTTTATTCAAATTAGAAATAATTGGCACCCTATGCTTATTGTTTGTGTAGATCCATCACAAGAGATCCTAGATTGGCAAAAGCGTTTCAACATTATTGAGGGTATTTGTCGAGGCCTACTTTATCTTCACAGGGATTCTAGATTGAAGATAATCCACAGAGACCTGAAGCCAAGTAACATATTGCTGGATAATGATTTGAACGCAAAGATTTCAGACTTTGGCTTGGCCAGAATATTTGGAACCAAACAAGATCATGTCACCACTGTAAGAGTAGTAGGAACATAGTAAGTATATATTACCTCAAACTATTTCTTTCTCTAGATTTAGTAGTTCATTCTACATAAGACAAAGATTCGTAACTGATATGGTTTACTTGCAGCGGATACATGGCTCCCGAGTATGCATTGGAAGGAAGATTCTCAGAAAAATCTGATGTTTTCAGCTTTGGAGTTTTGATGCTAGAGATTGCCACTGGGAGAAGGAACACAAGTTTTTACAATAATGAAGGCTCTTTGAACCTTTTGGCACATGTAAGTCAACTTAAAATCTCCTTGTGTTTTAGATAAGGGATAATTACACGCATACCCCTCCCTTATTGGTTAATTACCATGAACACCTTAAGGATTTGCAAATTACTAAGACACTCCTGTCAGATTGTGACAACTTGCAAAACATGGAGTGAAATTGTAATATGTTCTTTTTACTAACAGGGGCAAAATTGTAATATGCTCTTTGTGACATGGGAGGTCATGGTAATTTATCAAACCTCTGGGTGTTTTTAGTAATGGGGTTTCTGTGTAATTCACCCTTTAGATAATTCCAAATAGTGAATATTCAATGTAAATGTCTCCAATTCCTATCATGTTCTTTGACATGATAACGAAATTTCAGGTATGGAAACTGTGGAATGAAGAAAGCGCCGTAGCTTTGATAGATCCAAGAATATCAAGTCCAAGTTACCAGGAAGAGGTGGTGAGATGCATACATATTGGGTTATTGTGTGTGCAAGAACTTCCTAAAGATCGGCCATCTGTGTCGGCTGTGCTGTCTATGTTGATTAGTGAAATTATAGAGCTTCCTGAGCCAAAGCAATCTGCGTTTTCTATAAAGACGAGCCGTTATGATACAGGTACAAGTTCTTCTCAGCAGAGCCAAAAGAGTACGAATAATGTTACCGTCTCAATGGTTGTTGGTCGTTGATTGTACTTGTCAGGAAAAAATATCTAGCGTGATAACGGGTGGTATTTATGAAAATGCAAAATGATAATGATTTGTCGAAACAAAGGGTTATCTTATTTTCTTAAAACAATATTGCCCCGCATTTGGTGGTCACGGAATACGGCAATTGTCTCCCAAGATACAACGACAAACTTCTCGAAAATAGTACTACTACAAATTTCCGAGCTTAGCGAACAAAATATTTGTTTCAAACTCTCTCGATGGACACGGATGAATTAAATGCACATCTAAACATTTAATATGCAAACTTATTCTTACAATATTAAAACAATATTTAAGAATATTTAAAGTACTCAAATTAGTACTAAATAATTTTTAAAATAATATTTAAGAATTTCAAGAATATTTTAAATGCTCAATTTAGCATTTAATATTTAACACTATTCTTAAAATTTTAAAACTACTATTTAAGAAATAAAAGACTATTCAAAGTACTCAAATTAGTACTAAGAATAAAAGAGAGAAGAGAATATAATATTGGTGTAATTAATTTCAAATTATGATGGCCTATTTATAGAGAATGAAAGGTTTTGAGTCAAAAGAAGTAACTTTTGAGACATTTGCAGAAGGGCCCAAACGTTGTGGCTATGTTTGGTTATGTTTTCAAGTTATATTTGGTCCAAAATTCCCGCCAAACAATATTTGTTTCACACGATATTTCATAAAAAATACACGACTTTTTTCATCCAAAAAAACATAATTATTATTTTTCATCTTTCAACCAAGGGGTTGTGGTGGAGTGGTAAGGGTTCCTCCACCCTTAACCAAATGTCAAGGGTTCGATCCTTAACTTTTGGAATGGAGCAGATTTTCTTGACCAGCTGTCCCACCCTTAAAGGTGCTGGCAAATCAGCGAGGGGACTAGTCACTGCGATCGGCGGTGGACACCCTGGTTAATAACAAAAAAAAAATTATTTTTCATATTTCTCTCACTTTGTCCCCTATCTCATTCTCTCTCCTCTTTCTCTCTCTTTCCTCACTCTCTCTCTTTTCTCTCCTCACTCTTTCTCTTCTCTTTGACCGTGCCTTTTTTTTTTTGTAATATTTTTTATTAATATTTTGTCATATCTTTGACCGTGTATCATTAAACTTTAAAATAGAAAAAAGTTTGTTTGTTTGTAATTCTATCATGAAAAATAGTATTGATAAAACATAGATTAAAATTTGTGGAGTTTTCTAAACTAAAACTTTCAAATTTTGTTTTTCAAATTAGTTATAGTGAAAGTATTTGGATTTATATATATCTATATTTATATACATATATATGTTATTTGTATATATTATTTTAAAATTTTACTTATTTTTTATGTGTGTGGCTAATTTATCTCATTGCTAAATTTGTGATTTGATTGTGTGTGTGGATCAAGAAATGCATGTGTGTTACCCATATTTATATGTGTATGTTTTCTTAATGTATATTATGTGGAAAAAAAAGGTCTAGGGACGGTTAAAGGCAACCGAGTCAACCGCGTGGCCAACGCGGATTTGACCGCGTGAATAGTGACTTGAAGCAAGGGTTTCTTATTTCATGGTTTTGGTTTGGATTTGATAATTGACTTGTAGTAGAAGTGACTGAACTAAAAGACAAAAGGCGCCTGACATTGGCTCGGATCCGGACAGCTATAGTAATTTATGTTCGTGGTGTCGGGTGTCTTTTGGACCAAAGCCCCCTGCCTTTTCGGACTTTTCACATTAGCTCCAAAAGTTGCGCCTGTTCAAAACACCCTGTAAAAGCAAAAGGCACCCGCTTCTCAGCCAATAAGAAGCCACCTTGTCCGGGCAGTGATTAGGTGCGGCCGGTTGCACCATCCGGCTGTGCAATTCAGCCCCTATCTTTCCACAAACTTTAATTTTGACCCCAAAACTTTGAATTTTGGTTCATTATGTCCTTTCAAATTGGTCCCTCAATTTTTTGATTTGAACATTTTAGATCATACACTAAATGAACTATTTCCTATACGACCGCGGCCGTCGATCGTATGATTGTGATCATTTAATCGCCTTTATTCATATCAATTTATTGATTCAAATTATGTTTTAAGTGACACATTTTGTTAATTAATTTCTCATTTATTCAAAATTGAATTTGAGTAATTAAATACTCTAAATTTATTTACTAGAAACGTAGATTAATTTAAGTCAAAGACATTCCACTTTCAACATGTGGAATTCACTTAAAATCTCCAATAAAATCGTACTAAATACAATTTACTCAATCAAGATTTCTAACAGTACTTATATACTATACATTTTGCTGCTCAGTGCTCACTATATACATTGTAACTTGTAAATGCAAAGATTTGAAATCATAGGCCTTATATTTGTATTTACGCGAAAGAGGGTAAAGGAACTAGTTGATTTTGACATTCTTTGGAGTTATAAGCTTGAGTTTTCTTCGCAAGTTAAATAATTAGTTTAATAAAAGAAAATAAGAAATAATTGTCAATCATCTTCTTCCTTTAAAAAAGAAAAAAAGAAAAAAAAGAATCAGCAAAAGAGGAAATGGAAAATTAACTTTTAAGCAATCCCATATCTATCTCAATAAACTACATGCGAAGTTGATCCTACATAAATAAATTAAGGGTGGTTCTTAAAAAAAAAATATTTATCTCAATAATCTAACCTCTATATAAATGTGTGAATAACTCCATATGTTTGTTCCACTTTGAAAAGACTTTCATATCCTTACTTGAATTAAAATTCTTTTAGTAGATGGAAATTATTTAATTAATTATTGATAATAATAATAATAAAAATAATAATAATAAAAAAAAATCTAATGGTGGTAGGACACTATTTAATATAAAAGAAAATCGAATTTCTATTTCTTTAGCAATATGACGTGCACAAACTGTAACTCAAGATATACATAAGAGGGGGGTGAATTAGGTTATTAAAAATTGTGCTAAAATTCACAGCGGAATCAATAAGTACCAAAAGGTAAAACTGAAAAATACTTATATTGAAATAACGATTGGAACTTAGAAGTTCCAAAACAAGATCCAAATGGAAACTTAATACAGAACATAATGAAAAAGATAAGTGCTGAAAGATTTCAGACACTACAAATATTAACAGGACAAACACACTCGATTTGAAGAAGTGAGCTTTGCTCCACTATACCCTAGAAACAAAAGGGCGGAACCAAAAGGTTAATCCGCAACTACGATTCCAACTAGGGATTATAAGAAACTAGACTAAAAAACACTTCTCGACCACTCGTGTTTGTCACTCCGAATTCCAAGCATTAACTGGTACCTCTACTTCCTTACTGGAACTTAGAGGAGAAAGTACCTATGAACAAGAATAAATTGATATCACTAATATGTTGTAAAAGACTTGTGGAATTCGTTATTTTAGTGAAGAAGAGAAGACACACACATATATATATATATATATATATATATAGATGCAAGGGAAAATGACTCCTTCCATTATTAGAGACAAACGGTTGTTCCCATATTAAGAGAGATATGACGAGATCATAGATGAATATGCACGACTGAGATTAGGTAAGATATTAATTCATTTAACTTTCCTTAAGTGAAATCTGATGGAGAGAGATGTGTTTAAGCCTTGATTAAAAGCATGTGATAAATAAAATAAGGAAAGAAATAAACAATACATAAAGGAAAGATATGTGATTGATTTAATTGTGTACTTCCTTTGTATAACATCCGGATATTGCTGGAGAGATTTCATAATGTACATGAACATGTAAACTAATTAATGAAGAGAATATAAGCTTGTCATCATCAAAATTATTTGAGATTATAACCAAAAAGGTCAACAATCTCCCCCTTTTTGATGATGACAAGTAATGAGATACCTCTATCGGATCAACATAATATTGATTAAAACAATCTTACCAGAAGCTTCCCCTGAGTGGGTGATTCCTCCCCATGTCTAAATAATAATTGCTAGGAAGCATAATATCATAGAGCATAAAGCACAAATGATAATAAATGACTATATAATAAAGTACCGTTTCTCTCCACATTCATCATCAAAAAGCAGTTTATCGCGATAAATATAAAGACATCATGCGATCGTAAAAATAGGAAGTACCATAAAGAGTACAGTTGGTACGCTTGCGATTAGCATCGGAATATCCGAGGAGATCAAAATCGATAGATGACTTATCCATCTGGAACTTCCGGTGATGATTCCTGGTATATTTCTCTTGAGATACGAAGGTCCATTCTTGGTCTCCTTGTAAGCCGAGAAAGAAGTTCAATTTTCCTATAAAGCTCATCTTGAATTCTTGTTGCATATCATTTTCATCAAGATTGTTCCTGAAAATCCATTTGGTGTCAATAATCGGATGATTTGTGATTCTTTTGACTAAGTTCCAGACTTGGCTCCTGTCAAACTGGGCAAGATCCTTTTCCATGACTTTTGACCACGATTCATCATTAAGAGCCTTTGCAACATTGCTAGGATCAGTATAGGACAGGAACACACAACTACCAACATCCTTCTTTAAGCTAGACCTAGTGGTGATATTGACTACTGGATTTCCCAAAATAGCACTGGTAGGATGACGGGACGTATGCTCAAATTTTCTCTCTTTAGGAGCAGAAGAGTCATTGATGTCTGAAGGTTGTATTTCTATCTCATCAGAACTGGAACTTCCTCCGGTATTAAGATTCTCATTTGGAAGATCCAGGTTCTTTTGCTTAGATTCTGCTTGAGTGTTGTTTGAGAATTTTGGAATGCCTGCAGATTCTGAGCTCAAAGTATCTTTGGCTAAAAAAGGTTTAGTTTTATCAAACGTAACATCTATGGATTCTTTAATAATTCTTTTACGCTTGTTGACAACACGATAAAAATTACTCATATTTGAGTAACTTTCAAAAATCTCTTCACCGGCCTTAGAGACGAATTTAGTGAGACATTCCTTGCCATTTAGAATGAAGCATTTGCATCCGAAAACGTGAAAATGAAAAATATTCGGAACTTTATTGTACCAGGGTTCATATGGGGGTTTTATGATAAAAGGTCTTAAGAAGACTCGATTAGAAATATAACATACAATATTAATTGCTTCTCCCCAAAAAAAAATTTGGTAACTCATACTCGTGTAGCATCATTCTGGCCATCTCTTGTAAGACACAATTTTTCCTAATAAATTCAAGAGAAATCAGTCATTGATAGACGCTCATTCATCCTTGAATAACTTCTGTCCTAATAAACGCTTGATATAGCTGGTCGTTTAGACGCTTGGAAACTTTTATCTTCATTCAGACTTCAGGCGCTTGAGTCTTCAAACTTAACAACTGATAAACTCAGTTAGAAATTATTAGACACTCAATCTAAGAATAATTAGCCTAACCATCTAGAATAAAAATAAAACAAAACCTATAACGCCTATTACAATTCTAATGCTCAAAGCTTATCATGATTTCTAAATAAAATCAAACTCACATATTTTAGGGTCTAAAATAAAATCCTAATTGTCATCATCAAGACTTCTAACATGAAATTCCTAACAATTTTTCTCTTTTTGATGATGGCAATACTTACTCTTTTATAGTTCAAGAGTTAGACAGCCAAAATAAAAGTTAGCTTTGGTTAGTAACAGTTAGTTAATGTTAGTTACGCTTCAACGAGATGTTTCAGCTGAAAAATGCCTTTTTATATATATCAATGATTACACACATTTTTACAACTAAACAAAAATACATAAGAGACAAGAATATAGATAATGTAAATCAAAAAGCTCTAATGACTTGGTCTAACTATGTATCGCTTGGGCATTTCAGCTCGGATAGCTTCAGTTATGTTATCTTCCAAAGTCATCATTGCATCATGATCTTTGTTAATTACGAGCTTATTCTCTTCCTTTTGTCTCTTCTTGAAAGAAGTAAAGTGTTTCAGATCAATACCAATATACCTTAGGCAAATTCTGAAAGTTCGGTTGAAGTCAGTCATCTGCCTTTCTTCAGCTAAAATTCTTGGATCAGTATGTTCTGGAATAGATACTCTTTGAAGAGGGATGTCAAACTGTTCAAGCCTTGCTCGAGAAAGTATTGGTAGATTTGGATAAAGTGCTATTGGAGGTTCTCTTAGCGTTCTACTAGGCGCTCCAGCAGAATCACTTACCCCATAAACAGTTATCCAAGTTGAGAAATTATATCTTTGCCTAGAAGGAGAAGAAATTAGCTGAGGCTTCGGCGGCGGAGGAGGTTCTTGAACTCTTGAACTGGACGATGTTCTCCTCTTTTCCCCTTTTTTTTTCTTCCCCCTTATTGCCATCATCAGCCTTTGAAAAATGTTCAGTGAGTAGGCTAACCTGATTAGCAATCTAAGATATTGAATCTGTAAGATTATCCAGACGCTTGTCGAAATGTTCCTGCATTGCGAGTAGCTTGGCGCTGGTAGCATCATTCAGTGTAGTCTCTAAGTTATCTAGGCGCTTCTCAAAATGTTCTTTCATGGCGAGTTGATTGGCCCGAGTAGCATCATTCATTTCTTGAAATTCTCGGTGACACTCACCAACAACCGCTTGAGCAGAACTGCGCATATGATCAATTTGGGCGCTCATAGTTTGAGATTCAATCTTTACCAAATCGGTCTTAATCCAGTCGAGGGGTTCTTCATTCTGAGTAGCGTGATTGCTTATCTCCTCTAAGACGGATTTCAATAAAGGTCCAAAGGTTTGACTCACATCCGATGAAATCATTGGAGTAGTCGGTCGCTTGAATCTGGATGTATGCTTGAGTGAGTCAATAGAGACTTGATATGCTGGATCGAATGCAGTGCCTCTGGCTTCGATTGGGAAATCTTCACTAATATCATAAACAACTTGTTCAGAAGAGTCAGGATTATCCTCTGGTGGAGATGCTTGAACATGTTCTTCAGCAGACGCTAGAATACTTGCAACTTCTGAAACGGACGCTGGTACAAACTCTTCAATCAACTTTTAGGCGCTTCCTCAAGCTCTGACTCCTCTTGGCGAAAGTCATCGAATTGAAAGTTCCAATTGGCGAGATTTGCATAGGAATCTGAAGCAGCTTCCAGAAGTTCAGTCAGTCTTGAGCGAGAGATGCAAGTCCCCTGAATAAAGGTGCAAAGAGAACTGTCTCGTGCTCAGACATACATTGGACCTATGATGTCCAATACGTGATTTGGAAAGATATTTGACTGCGGTTTCGGAATGAGAAATAAAGTATAACATAGACATAATGAACGCTTACTTCTTGTCTGATAGAAGGTAGAAGTGGATAACCTTGGAAGTTGCGAATCCTCGAGCCATTAGGCTTCCGTAGATTTTCAGTGAAGATCTTGTCGAAGTGAGGAATGGGAGCCATGATCTTTATCATCAATCTGATGTTGTCATCACAGTGGCTTGGAGAGAAGTTCAAGAAAAATGTTGATGAACTACCACTGGTTGACGCTTGAGCGTTGAACTGAAGAGGAGTGATGGAAAATCTGTGCAGCATTTGTTGTAGAAATAGCTCTATCTGTTGACGAACTTCGGGTAACTTTTCAACAGGCCCAACTCTCTCATGACGCTTCTCAAGGCAATACTTGGCAAACTGACATCTCTTGTCATGCATGCCTATGCCAAATAGATGAGGAGCTTTGACCAATTCTTGAAAGGAAAACGCCAACATACACTTCACACCAATTCACTTCACTCATGCAATAGTCAGCACCTGCATTTATTAATGCTCGAATGCTCTCGTGGTGAATATCCCTGATGGATTCAAAATGGTGTTTGTCTGTTTGATAGCTGGTGTTCCAAACACTGTCAAAGTACGCATCAACCTCAACTTGGATCATATCAGATAAGGATGCTAGACGCTCACCAGCATGAACACCTTTGTTCTTCCAGAGACGAAGGGGATTAGCTAAACGCTTATTTTTTTTACTGTTTGCGACATGGGAAAAGTGAGTGTACCCTTCTCTATTTAGCACTGCCTCTGATGGGTTGAGAAAGGTTGGGCGAAAAGGATCATACACCCTAATGTTAAAATCCCTAAGAGCAAAGCCACTGAGCTTGTTGTGTCCAAATTCCCGATAATAGGCTAGATCTACATCACATCGTGGAGTCCTACCTCCTTTCCTTTTTGCTTAGAAAGCAATAGAAGCAGGAATCTGACTGGGAGTTTTCCTAAGCTAAACAGCCAGGTAATATGCTTTCTCGGCTGGTGTAAATTGTGAATCGAACAAAGTGTCGCGAATGGACTGATCAGACTCAATCAGCAAAGCTACTTCATCCTCAGCAACTATGTATCTTTCTTCATTATATCCTGCTGGGATGAAATCTTCTTTGAGCGCTGGAGGCATGTAGTTGATTGACTGATCAATCATTCTCAGTGGGTCCAGCTTGAAGAAGTGTCGCGGTATAGTAACGTCTTTAGCAATGCTCTGACCTTCTGAGTGTGCCTCTGTTATAACTGGGACAAGAGTTGATGTTTGAACCTCTTTGGGAGCAGGTTCTACGACTTCAATTGCAGCAACTTCGGCGGCAATATCTTTGGCAATAGCCACAACATTTGTCATCTCAACATCTAGGTGGACGTCTATTGAGGCTTCAGCAGTAGCTGGAACTAAAGCTGTGGCACAAGAATTATCCTCTATAAGAGCAGGATCTTCTATAGATGTAAGAATAGAAATGTTGTGGGAAGAAATAAACTTACCCTGAGAACTCATCTCAACAGCAACTTGAGCTCTTAGCTCAACCGTCTCAGGCTCTTCAGGAACAGAAGCAGCTTGGCGCTTGCTTGTCCTGGAACGCTTGAAAGTCTTTTTGACATTGACTCCTTCAACGAGCTTCAGCGTTGGGGCGGGAAGAATGACAATTGGTTCCTTGAAATCAATTTGTTTAATAATGCCTTCCAATTTCCTCCGCCTAACTAGAGGGATCTTGTCCTCCTCGTCTTCGTCTGTTTCCTCATCGTCCTTATGAGGAGACGGAATAGCTTGAGTCTTGGGATTTCTGGGAGCCCTCTTCTTTGTAATAGCCAGACGCTTCACGGCTTCCTCTTGAGCAGGATACTCAACCTCTTCATCAGACGCTTTGCGTACTTCTAGATGCTCAAACAGTGGTCTAGCAGCACCACCAACCTTGGGAGGATTGAAGAGATTGTTCAGAATCCTTTTTCCCAGCAGCTTGGCCTTATCTAGAGGTTGGCCAGATGAGTAAACACAGCCAGATCGATATAGCAGATCACTCAAAATAAGCTCATAAAGTTTATTTGAGGTGCTTAAACAGTCCCGAAACCTTCCAAAGACATACTCACTCCAGTTGATCTTGATGTTGAGGAGTATTGCTGTCATCATCTGAAACTGCAATGGGTTGACTTTATCAAACGTGCCCACTCTGCATTCTATGATTTTGCTGTAGAAGTTAGCCATCAGTCGGTATTTAAATACCGGTTCTTTTTTTTCAAAGTGTTGTTTGTATGGTACACCGTCATAAGCACTCATAGTAGTCCATGCTTCTTTGATTGTTCCTGAGTAACCCAATCCAATGCCTCACCCTCATTTGGGAGATTGAAGTTCTGGGCAATGGAAGCAGCAGACCGTATAAATTCCTTTGGTGACTCCTTCTTGGATAGAGAAATAAGACAAAAGATCGACTTCTTGTCCTCGGAGACTTTGGCAATTTTCCAGAATGTGTCGACTTTCATCAGAAACAAATAGGAGTATTGAGTCAAGAATGTCTTAAGTCCAGCCCTGGACACAGAGTCCATCATTTCTGTCAGGTTGATCTGAGGTTGTTCATACAGAAATTTCCAGCCGACAACAAGGCCTTCAGTGACCTTGATGATAGGCTCGGCAGAAGTAACAATAGATTTTTTTTGTGCCATTTTTAATGAAAAAGATGAACTGAGATTTTCTTTTGGAAGAAGATAGAGAGATAATAATTTTGTAGATAGCTTTGAGTAAGAGTGAATAATTTTTCTGCAGAAATTTTGTTTTAAATGACACAGTAAAGGAATTTTGAAACTTGTGTTCTCTCGTCTCTTTAGGATTTAGACACGTGTAAAGTTATTTAATCTCAGCCATGAAAGTTTTAACTGCGGATGCGAATTTTAAGCAAGAGAGGGAAGTTACATTTGGTAACTCCCATATATAAAGATTTGAAGTCCGAGTTAAAGTTTTTAAAACGTTTGGAATTTTTAGAGTGTAATGCACGCGCCTGATGATATACTAACACGTACCCAGACATGTACTTACTCTGAACCGTCATTTTGAAAAGTTTTGATTACCCACCAGTTTGATGTGATAGACACGTGTAGATAGAGTACAAAATAGACTTTTGAGTCTATCCACTACTTTAAGAAACGTGTAAAATTTATGCATGAATTTTACAATCAATTTTGTATTAAGTGTTGAAGGGAATAAGTTCAACGCTTAACAAATACACCTTTGTAAGATTTATGTTGACGCTTAAGATCAAAAACTTTTGTGTTTGAGCGTCCAACATATTATGCATAAATAATGCTGAGCGTTGATGATCATGCGTATGAAAGTTTTGATCATTGACGCTTGCAGATATGTTCAAGTACAATTTTAAGGTTCCCCCTAAATTTGATAGCTTGTAACAACTTTTCAAAGATCTTTTGGACATAAATAAATTGGATTCCCCCTAAATTATATGTCTAATAAATTATGATGCCAAAAATGATTAAGCATTTAAATCAATCATAACTAATTCACTTCTCAAAGTGAGAAAGCGTTGTTCGTTGAGAGCTTTGGTGAAAATATCTGCCAATTGTTTGTCAGTTCCGATAAAGTGCATGGAGATATCTTTCTTTTGAACAGGGTCACAAAGAAAATGGTATCTAATGTCAATATGTTTGGTTCTGGAATGAAGAACAGGGTTCTGAGTCATGGCTAGAGCGCTTTGGTTATCACAATGAATGGGGGTTGGTTATCACAATGAATGGGGGGTTGGACCTTGGATTATACCATAATCTCTAAGTTGTTGCCTCATCCATAACACTTGTGCACAATAACTTTTTGCAACTACATACTCAACTTTAGCTGTAGAGGTAGCTATGAATTGTTGTTTCTTACTATGTCATGAAACTAACCTATCACCTAGAAATTGACATGTACCACTAGTACTTTTACGATCTATTTTGCAACCTACAAAATCTGCATCTGAGTAATCAATTAGTTCAAAAGAAGAGTCCCTTGGATACCATAAGCCCACATTTTGTGTGCCTTTTAGGTATTTAAGGATCTTCTTGGCAGCAATTAAGTGTGACTCTCTAGGATCAACTTGAAAGCGTGCACACATGCATACCGAAAACATAATATCAGGTCGACTAGCAGTAAGATAAAAAAGTGATCCAATGATACCTCTATAATTAGTGATATCAACCTTCTTCCCACTTTTAGCTTTATCTAACTTAAGCGTTTGGCTCATTGGAATTTTTGAATATGATGTATTTTCTATACCAAATTTTTTAATCATATCACGTGTGTATTTAGCTTGATTAATAAATATGTCATTAGGGAGTTGTTTAACTTGTAATCCTAAAAAGAAAGTTAATTCACCCATCATGCTCATTTCAAATTGTTCTTGCATCATTTTCGAAAATTTCTCACATAGACGCTTGTTAGTAGAACCAAATTTAATATCATCAACATAAATTTGGACTAAGAGAATATCTTTGTTATTGGTAATTTTAAATAACGTTGTGTCAACGCTGCCTTTTGAAAAACCTTTACCAATAAGAAGAATAGAGAGAGTGTCATACCATACTCGGGGTGCTTGCTTAAGCCCATAAAGTGTTTTATCTAGCTTGTAGACCATACCCTTACCATGGTTGTTGATGAATCCCAGTGGTTGCTCCACATATACCTTTGGTTGGAGTTTACCATTCAGGAAAACACTCTTCACGTCCATCTAATACATCGTAAACTTGTTGAACGCTGCATACGCTAGAAACATGCGGATTGCTTCAAGATGGGCGGCAGGAGCATATGTCTCATCAAAGTCAATACCCTCTTCCTGGCAATATCCTTGAGCTACGAGTCTTATTTTGTTTCTTATTACAATGCCATTCTCATCCATCTTGTTTCTATAAACCCATCTAGTTCCAATAACTCCTTGGTGAGTTGGCCTTGGTACTAGTGTCCAAACCTTACTACATTCAAACTGATTGAGCTCTTCTTGCATGGCTTCAATCCAACTTGGGTCGCTTAGCGCTTCATCCACTTTTTTAGGTTCCATTTGAGATAGAAAGCTTGCGAACATAACTTCAATTTTCCTATAAAGCTCATCTTGAATTCTTGTTGCATATCATTTTCATCAAGATTGTTCCTGAAAATCCATTTGGTGTCAATAATCGGATGATTTGTGATTCTTTTGACTAAGTTCCAGACTTGGCTCCTGTCAAACTGGGCAAGATCCTTTTCCATGACTTTTGACCACGATTCATCATTAAGAGCCTTTGCAACATTGCTAGGATCAGTATAGGACAGGAACACACAACTACCAACATCCTTCTTTAAGCTAGACCTAGTGGTGATATTGACTACTGGATTTCCCAAAATAGCACTGGTAGGATGACGGGACGTATGCTCAAATTTTCTCTCTTTAGGAGCAGAAGAGTCATTGATGTCTGAAGGTTGTATTTCTATCTCATCAGAACTGGAACTTCCTCCGGTATTAAGATTCTCATTTGGAAGATCCAGGTTCTTTTGCTTAGATTCTGCTTGAGTGTTGTTTGAGAATTTTGGAATGCCTGCAGATTCTGAGCTCAAAGTATCTTTGGCTAAAAAAGGTTTAGTTTTATCAAACGTAACATCTATGGATTCTTTAATAATTCTTTTACGCTTGTTGACAACACGATAAAAATTACTCATATTTGAGTAACTTTCAAAAATCTCTTCACCGGCCTTAGAGACGAATTTAGTGAGACATTCCTTGTCATTTAGAATGAAGCATTTGCATCCGAAAACGTGAAAATGAAAAATATTTGGAACTTTATTGTACCAGGGTTCATATGGGGGTTTTCTAATAAAAGGTCTTAAGAAGACTCGATTAGAAATATAACATACAATATTAATTACTTCTCCCCAAAAAATATTTGGTAACTCATATTCGTGTAGCATCATTCTGGCCATCTCTTGTAAGACAAGGTTTTTCCTAATAAATTCAGGAGAAATCAGTCATTGATAGACGCTCATTCATCCTTGAATAACTTCTGTCCTAATAAACGCTTGATATAGCTGGTCGTTTAGACGCTTGGAAACTTTTATCTTCATTCAGACTTCAGGCGCTTGAGTCTTCAAACTTAACAACTGATAAACTCAGTTAGAAATTGTCAGACACTCAATGTAAGAACAATTAGCCTAACCATCTAGAATAAAAATAAAACAAAACCTATAACGCCTATTACAATTCTAATGCTCAAAGCTTATCATGATTTCTAAATAAAATCAAACTTACATATTTTGGGGTCTAACATAAAATCCTAATTGTCATCATCAAGACTTCTAACATGAAATTCTAACAACATCTCCAATAATCTGCTCAGGTGGATGATCATGCAGCCATAGTCTATCTGGTTGGAAAAGGGTTAAGAGGTTGAACAGGCGCTTGTCGATCAGACGCTTGACTACCTTCTTGCGTAGACACTTCAAGTTCACAGATTCTTATTTGCTCTTGATGATCACTCTCTTCATGATCATCAGCAGATTTTATATTTTTATCCGAAATGACCTCACGAGTAATCTTAGGAGGTAGCACTGAGATCTCATCATCGTCGTGACTATCATCATCAATGATAATTTTAGACGCTTGATGACACAGATCTTCAACTCCTACATCATTCATATTAAACTTACTCGGTTCTTGGTTAGCATCATAAAAAACAACATGAATAGATTCCTCAACCTTTGATTTGATCTTATTTAAGATGCAAAAATTCTTTCCATTCTTGGCGTAGTCTAGAAAGATTCCTTCATCCGCATTAGGATCAAATGTTTTTAGGCTTTGGGATCCATTATTATGGATAAAATATTTAGAACCAAAGACGTAAAAATATGAAACATTTGGCTTACGTCCCTTCCACAGTTCATATAGAGTTTTCCCATGCTGTTTGTTGATCATGTAACGGTTTTGAGTGTAACAAGCAGTGTTGATCGCTTCAGCCCAAAACCTAGGAGCAAGCTTGGACTCTACTAACATCGTCCTAGCCGCTTCCTTGAGCGTTCTGTTCCGGCGCTCAGCAACACCATTCTGTTGGTGAGTTCTGGGAGCTGAATACTCATGATGTATTCCATTCTCTGCACAAAACTTCTCAACAACTTTGTTAGTAAACTCAGTACGGTGATCGCTTCTTATTCTTGCAACCTTAAGATTTTTCAATGTTTAAAGTTGCCGAATAAGCATTGTTAACTTGTCACATGTCTCATCTTTGGATGAAAGAAATTCCACCCAAGTAAATTGAGAGAAATCATCTACTATCACCAAAGTATACTTTTTACCGCTTACACTAATTGTTTGAACAGGTCCAAACAGATCCATGTGAAGTAGTTCAAGTATTCTAGAGGTAGATAGATGAGGTTTTCTCTTGAAAGATGATTTGACTTGTTTGCCCATTTAACAAGCGTCACAAAGGCGATCCTTGAGAAATGGTCCTTTTGGTAATCCCTCTACAAGATTTAGGTTTATAAGCTGAGAGATTGTCTTAAGGTTGAGGTGATTCATTTTTCTATGCCATAACCAACCCGTTTTAGATTCATTTTTGGTAACAAAACATGTTGGGTTTGTTGGTCCCAAGTGGCATACGAAAGGGTCTAGAGGGGGGGGGGAGGGTTGAATAGACCCTGAAGTCTTTTTTGTCTTCAAAAGATTCGTATTAAAAAGGATTTTGGACACTTGAAAAGTAGACGCTTGAAGTGTCTAACACTTGACTTAAGCGTTCACTTAAAATATAGGCGCTTTGGTGAAGCGTCTAACGAAGACTGTTTTTTAGAAAGTTAACTTAGATTTCAAGATTTGAATACTACAACCAAATAGGTTTGAGCGTTCACTTCTTTTATCAGTGTTAGCACAGCGGAATAATTTTTGGAGTCTTCTCTTTTAAAGCTTTACCGTCACAAAACGTGTATTTAGTTGCTTAGCGTTTGATTAAGTTTTACTTTATCAGATTTTGATATGACAATATGAATGCTGAAAGTAAAGTAAAGAACAATATTTGTAAGGTTCGTTGGGTGGTGTAATCCCAACTACGTCCTTCTTCTCCTCGAACACTTGGAGACAATCCACTAAAATGATTCTCAAAGAATCACACAAAATCTTCTACAAATTAGGGAGAGATGGATGTCGATGACTTGAGATCCTTGATCACACAGATTTTTGCTCCAAATCACTTCAATCCTTTGCTTCTTTCACCCAGAAATATGGCAAGTATCCAACTTCGACTTCACACAGATCGCGAGGCTTGGATAGGGGTTTTTCTAAACGGTTTGTTTGATTTTGATAAAGTTCAAACAAGTAGGAATATCTCAGTAGTAATGTGGGTTTCTCTGAAAAGAATGTTTGAGATATTGGTTGACTGTCTCAGGATTTAAAGAAAAGCAAAGAGAATATTTTCTTAAAAGCTTTGGCTTTTCTGAGATTGTAAGGAATGAGACTTCAATGCAACAGCAATTTGACTTGATAATTGTTCTCTGTATTTGGCTTGTTGTTGAAGTCCTATTTATAGGCATTCTTGGAAAAAGTGTCTGTTTGACACATGCACGAGTGCGTGTCATTCACTTTCGCGAGTGAACAACATTTTGTCCTTTTTTCTGAAAATCTGCTGCACAAAAGTTGGTGCTGCAGTCTTTGAATAGTTGACAGTCCAATAGGGTAGCTTCTCCGTACGTCTGAAAGTGCTTATCACATTTAATGCTCTTATCAGCATTTAATGCATTTGAATTAAATGCCCGTTGACATTTAATGCTTTGAGAATATTTGCATTAAAACTCCTTCTGGATTTAGAAATAAATTCAGGTAAAATCAGTCATTGATAGACGCTTATTCAACCTTGAATCACTTCTATCCTATAGGGTAACGCTTGGTGTAGCAGGTCATTCTAGACGTTTGGAATCTTCATCTTTATTCAGACTTCAGGCGCTTGAGTCTTCAAACTTTACTTCTGATAAACTCACTCAGAACAAATCAGACGCTCAGTCTAAGACAACTTAACCTAACAATCTAGAATAAAAATAAAACAAAGCCTATTACAAATCTAACGCTTCAAAGTTGAAAAACAAACTTACATATTTTGGGGTCTAACAAAAGGTTCTAATTGTCATCATCAAAACATCTAACATGAAATTTCTAACAAGGTTGTTATCAAGTGTTGAACCCCAATCTACCAAATATACGTTGTTTGTTCTTTTACCTTTCAATTTAGTAGACTTAGTCTTAGCGTCATTTATACAACAACAGTCGCTTGAGAATATGACTTCAAAGCCTTTATCACAGAATTGGCTTGTGCTTAATAAATTGTGCTTCAGACCCTCGACATAATAAACATCATTTATCATGATGTTTCCCCTATGCATAGTATCTATACCTTTGGAGTTGTCACCAAATACAACCTGAGGACCATTGGCAGCTCGATAGTTGATCAATAGATCCTTGGAACCAGTCATGTGCCTTGACGATCCACTATCGAAGTACCAAACAGATGTATCGGCTCTTGCTCTAAGTACCTGCAATCAAAATGGAAGTTCTATTTCTGTTTAGCTACCCATTGTTGCTTGGGTCCTTCAACATTAGTAGCATTGTTAGTTTGAATTAGAACTTTAGGAACCCATATTTGCCTAGTCTTCATTGTAGGAATACTAACCTTCTTGGATTTCACATTGTGTTGTGTGTGTTGTTTGGGTGTATAATAATATCCTCGATTATAATTGTAATCATAATCATAGTCATAGTCATAATCATCATAGTATCGATAATATGATCTTGATTGCCTTGGATATTGACGCTGGCTTGTGTTGCACTTTTGGTGCTGGACGTTTCGCGCTTGATTCACAGTGGTTAGATTTACCCTTAGCCTTTTGAGCGTTTGGATGAACCCGTCTTTGTGAATCATTTGCCTTTGCCTTTGCCTTACCCTTGCTTGAGTCAGCTTTGGCCTTTTCATTTGGCCTCATACCATTGTCGCTTGGTTCATTCTGTATTTGACCTTGTGAACCTTCTTCAACAAAGGTAACACCCTTTCCTTTGTTGTTTGCCGTAACATTAGATTTATTTGGTTATTTACCAAATTTATTGCATCCTAAATCGGTCTTTTCACCAAATAACCATGTTACCTCAGTCACATTGTCTAACTTTCTTGACGCTTTGGACAATGATGAGACGAGCTGTTCTGATTTAGCAAGTCTAGCAATCAGCTCAGTTTCTCTCTTGACTATTATATCAAGATCACTTTTCAACTGGATTATTTCACTCTCAAGCGATTGGTTGTTCTCACTGCATTGTTGCTGAACTTGCAACTCTGCCTTGAGTGTCACTTTATCACTTGTGAGCGATGAAATGATATCAAAGTGATTTTGGTATAATTTGGCGGCATCTTGACAATGATTATAATGTTCTTTGACTTTGTCAAGTAATTCTTCGTAAGAGAGAGGAAAAGATAATTCAGTGTTTGCCCCAGGGGACGCTTCATCATCTCTATCCATGAGAGAATTAAGCATTGAGTCATCCACTGACTCGTCATCATCACTACTCTCCTCTGATGATTCCAAATCTTCAGGTGCGGATGCTGGTTCTGATTCCGCTAGCAAACCTTGTTGACGAAGGTTTCTCCTGAATTGGTTTCTATCCACGTAATCCTGCCTTGAAGACTTAGATACGTTTGGATAAGGGCAATTTACCTGGTAGTGCCCTGGTTTCCTGCAATTATAACAAAGATTAGTTGTCATCTTTTGTTCATTTGTTAACCTTGCATTGTGTCATTTTGAGACCACTAGCGCTGAGAGATTTTGAGCAGACGCTTGGTACTGAACAGACACTTGGGGTGTAGGAACAGAATACTGAGGCGCTTGATATGGATTTTGTCCTTGATTGCTGAAACCTTTTCTTTTCTTTTCATATCTCAAGAACTTCCTGAATCTATTCAGTAAAGCCAACTTCTCTTTCTCGCTAATGTCTGAAACTTTTTCCTTGTTACTCGATTTACCCTTGATTGATGCTATAAGCGCTCCAGACTCAATCACTGGGCTGTTCACTGCATCACTAGTCGAATTCATCTCAAACTCAAATGCTTTGATTTCTGAAAAAGCATTTTCTGGAGTTAAACTATCCAAATTGTTCGACTCTCTCATAGTTGTTGTCTTCATAAAAAATCTACTAGGTAGACTTCTAAAGATTTTGACCACTATTTTCCAATTCTGTAAATCCATACCCAAAGATGTTAATTTTGTAGTAAGAGCTGTGAATCTTATATCCAATTGTTCTAAAATCTCATTGGGCAACATCTTGAAGCTGTTAAACCGTTCCTTGTCAATGGAAAGCTTGTTCTCTTTGATCTGAGCTGAACCACCACAAATTATGGCTAACTTATCCCAAATTTCCTTAGTAGTATTGCATGACTTAATCTTTTTGAATAAGTTGTCATTATCACCGATAGCTGTATATAGAGCATTACGACCAACATTGTCCAAATTTGATCTTCGACGCTCATCTGGAGACCATTCTTGTTTTGGCTTTTCCACATAACCATCCGAAGTGTCTTCCGTGGCTCCAGGCGCTCTAGTGATAACCTTATATATTTTGATTGGCCCATCTGAAATAATATCGCACATGTCATCATCACATGAACAGAGATATGTAAATGCTTTGACTTTCCACGTGTCATAGTTTGACTCAGTCAGTTTGGGAACTTTAGCAAATGCCATAAGGAAAATCTAAAGCAATTAGATTTGAAAAAGGATCTAAACAAGCTGTTATGCTTGGAAATTTTAAAATTTCAACTTTAACCGCTCTGATACCACTTGTTGGTCCCAAGTGGCATACGAAAGGGTCTAGAAGGAGGGGGGGTTTGAATAGACCCTGAAGTCTTTTTCGACTTCAAAAATTCGTATTAAAATTGTGTTGGACGCTTGAGAAGTAGGCGCTTGACTGACCGTCTATTGAAGACTGTTTTTAAAAAGTTAACTTAGACTTCAAGATCTGAATACTATAACCAAATAGGTTTAAGCGTTCACTTTTTTTATCAGTGTTAACACAGCGGAATTGATTTTATAGTCTTCTTGTTTGAAAGCTTTTAGCGTCACAAACTGTTTCTTAGTTGCTTAGCGTTCACTTGAGTCTTACTTAACAGATTTATGCAATGATATGACAATATGGAAATTGACTGTAAAGAAAAGAACACAATATTTGTAAGGTTTGTTGGGTGGTGTAATCCCAACTACGTCCTTCTTCTCCTTGATCACTTGGAGGCAATCCACTAAAATGATTCTCAAAGAATCACACAGAATCTTCTACAAATTAGGGAGAGATGGATGTTGATGACTTGAGCTCCTTGATCATACAGATTTCTGCTCCAAGGCACTTCTATCCTCTTGTTTCTTTCACTCAGAAATAATGCAAGTATCCAACTTATACTTTTACACAGATTGCGAGGCTTGGATGGGGTTTTTCTGAACGGTTTGTTTGATTTTGATAAAGTTCAGACAACTGGGAATATCTCAATAGTAATGTAGGTTTCTCTGAAAAGAATGTTTGAGATATTGGTTAACTGTCTCAGGATTTGAAGAAATGCAAAGAGAATATTTGCTTGAATGTTTTGGCGTTTCTGAGAGTTTAAGGAATGAGACTTCAATGCAATAGCAATTTGGCTTGGAATTAATTTGTTGTTTTTGGCTTGTTCTTGAAGTCCTATTTATAGGCATTTTTGAAAAAAAATGTCCGCTTGACACATGCACAGGCGCGTGTCTCTCACTTCCGCAAGTGAACAACTTTTGTCCTTTTTCCTGAAAATCTGCTGCACAAAAGTTGGTGCTGCAGTCTGTGAAAGTTGACAGTCCAATGGGGTGGCTTCTTCGTACGTCTGAAAGAGCTTATCATATTTAATGCTCTTATCAGCATTTAATGCATTTGAATTAAATGCCCGTTGGCACTTAATGCACTGAGAATAATTGCATTAAACTCCTTCTGGTCTTAGAAATAAATTCAGGTGAAATCAGTCATTGATAGACGCTCATTCATCCTTGAATAACTTCTGTCCTAATAAACGATATAGTTAGTCGTTTGGATGCTTGGAAACTTTTATCTTCATTCAGACTTCAGGCGCTTGAATCTTCAAACTTAACAACTAATAAACTCACTTAGAAATTATCAGATGCTCAGTCTAAGAATAATTAGCCTAACCATTTAGAATAAAAATAAAACAAAGCCTATAACGCCTATTACAATTCTAATGCTCAAAGCTTATACATGATTTCTAAATAAAATTAAACTTACAAATTTTGGGGTCTAACATAAAATCCTAACTGTCATCATCAAAACTTCTAACATGAAATTCCTAACACAAACAATATACACTTTTCAACCTAACTAGTAAACAACACATGCGTCGCACAGGGATCATATGATCTCGTTATACATAGATATTGTTCAACTTGATCAGTCCAAAACTTGAACCATAACTTAACTACCTCTCAAAAAAAAAAAAAAAAAAAGCTTAACTAATAAACTACTAATGAATAAGCTATAATTATTTAAAATAAAATAGTAATTGACATGGAAATTAAATTAATATTTTAAGATATTAAGCTAATTGAAAATCAAGACTTATACAATAATATCACTAAATAAATTCTTATGTAAATTGATGATTTTTTTATACATTATCTTGTTTAATTTGGATGGATCAAGCGCTTAATTTATTCTTTCCTCTCATTGAGTCCTTTATACTTATAATAATCTCTTCGTTATGACTCAAAATCTAGATGCTTATATAGCCTTTTTATTTTTTTATTATTTTTTGTGTTTCTAAAATTTTATAGCAATAAGACTATAGTTGATGCAATGCCAAAATGAGTAAGTTGAACGAATAAAATGAAATCAACCCTTCACAAATAAGGCTAGCCAAGCTCTTGAGTGTAAAAAGAAAGACGGTTAAATAAAAATGAAGTATTGTGCGAGTCATCACTAAATAAAAGTGACAAATATTGAATTACAATAACAGATGTCAATAAATATCCCAAGACCATGAGAGAAAGTGTCTTATTTCCTAGAATTCAATATTAAATGTAAATTTGTTGTAATTTTATTGTGTCGTATATGTTGGGATATTGGACTTCCAATATATTTACTTCTTTTAATGAATAAATAAATAGGAGTAACGTTATTGAGAGTTGTACTGTAACGATACTTCTCATTATTGTAGATATTTGAATTTAGTTTTGCTCTTTATTTTTGACTCTTTCACCTTTAAAAAATTGAATTACATGGGGATTTTTTTAGGTATATCAAAAGTTTCAAAAAACAACTCATACTTTTATAAATTTTCTATTTTTATAATGTGTATATAATTTTACATTTGACTCTTTTCTATATATCATTCCTTCATAGAGTCCTCTATATATAGTTTTCTTGTAGAGTCCTTGTTTGCAACTACATATATACTTTCATTTTATTATAGAATACTAATGTAATTATACACCTTATTATTCTAGATATATACAACTTATTTTTATTATTTGACTCTTTTGCCATTAAAAAGGTGAATTACATTGCCAAATTTAAAATAAAAATAAAGATGAGTGACCTAATTCAATACAACATCTATTTGTATTTTCATTGTAGAGTCCTAATATAATAATATACCTAATTGTTGTTGATATATATTATTATTTATTATTTGACTCTTTTGCCATTAAAAAAGTACATTGGATGGGGATATATTAGGTACATCAAAATTTTCAAAAAATCACCCATACTTTTATAGGGAAAAATTCACTTTTGATCCCATAGGAATCGCCCCAAAACACTTTTAGTCCCATATGACTTTTTTTGACACTTTTAGTCCGACAGGAGTCAAAAAGTGACACTTTTGGTCCCAAGCGTTAAAAAATGGACGAAAATTGACAATTGAATCACACGCGCCGTTAGTTATGGGTGTACATAAACCCGCCCAACCCGCCCGAGCTGCTCAATCCGAGCCGATCCGCCCGAAAACCGCCGGTTTAAAATTATTAAATAATAGTGGCGGGATAAAAATATTGCAACCCGCCACTTTCGAGTCGGGTGGTAGGTTTAATAATTGTAACCTGCCTAAATTAATTGAAAAAAATTTAGTAGGTGAGAGAAGAAACAACAACAAATAGATATTACTAAATAAAAAATATATTCTCATGATTTGTAATGATTAAAAACTCTCAAATATTATAAATATAATTTGTTATATAAATTCATCATACATATATGTTTCCTTTGTTACGAAATCAAAATTTTCGTTCAAATAAAATAAAAACAATTTCTCAAACATGATACTCAATTTTTTATCCAACATCATCCAAATAAAATATAATTGGGTTATATGAGTATGAATAAAACAATTCTTGTTAGAAAGTATATATGTATGTATTTTTTCGAAGTTTTATATATAACAGTCGGGTTGCGAGATACAATTATTAAACTCACTATTCGACCCGAAAGTGGTGGGTATATCAAATTGTCCCTAATTACTTAAAGTTTTAAATTGGCATTTTTTGGGCAAATCGACTCTATTTTAGCAGTTCGGACGGATTTATATATACTCCTAATACAAAATTTATTTTTATTATTTATATTTGAATTTTTCACCATTAAAAATTGAATTACATATTTTAGGCACGTCAAAAGTTCTAAATTTTTTATATCATTATAGTTAGGATTCCTGAATTTGTGTGAAATGAGCTGCCAATCTTAAATTTGTGCTTGACCTTTTCATTCATATTAATCTTAAGTTTAAAAAAATTATTGAAATATCCATTGCTATTTCATGGAATTTAATATTAAATATGAATTTGTTTGTGATTTCTGGTAACGTATGTGTACATATTAGGGATATTTGATTTCCTATATTCTTCTTTATAATGAATAAATATATATGAATAACCTTATCTAGGTGTAATTTCATTGTAGAGTCCTAATTTAATTACACTTCTTATTGCTGTAGATTTATAAAGCTTGTTTTTATTATTTGTTTTGGACTCTTTTGTCATAAAAAAAAATTGAACTTCATAGGGACATTTTAGGTATATAAAAAATATCAAAAAACCAACTCGTACTTTTATAATAGAAATAGATGAAAGTGGCATTGTTGAGAAACAACAGACATTTGATAATTATTAAGAAAAGTCAATGGGATTATTCTTTTCAGGACGAAGGGAGTAATTTCAGGTGAGTAACCACAAATCTCATAATTTTTACTTCAATTTAGCTCCTCATTATACAAGCACGTGCGACGCACGTAATACTTTCTTTGTTAGATAAATAGCTTGCATGTATAAAGATGTATAGTGTGTTCCTTATCCCACATAGAAAACTTATTAAAGTTTGGAACACTATATATAGTAGAGCTCCACTTTAAGTTTAAAATAGAAACTTGGAGGGAAAATTTGGAGGAGGCTAAAATATAGATATATTATATATATTTATATATCAAAGACTTGGCACGCGCACGGATCAAGGAAAATAAAATATTATTTTTACTTTTATTATTTTCGGATGTATTTATTATTTTGGGATTAGTTTTTATTAGTTTATTTATTAAAGAGTTGCAATATTTAGAAAATGATTTTCTAAAAGATGTCTTCTCTAGAATTAATTGTTTTGACTGAATAGACACTTTTTTTCTCAAGAGTAGACACTCCCGAATTGGTGCAACCTTTAAAATTAAACTAGAATTCCAAACAAAGCAACTATTCCGAAAAGGTGCCAGATTTTATATCATCAAATTATTACTGCTTTTACTCTTACATAATAAAGTCTTTGAGTTGTTCTTGAAAGAAGACTTCCGAAATTGTTATTCGTTAAGTTTCGGGTGATTTGTCGTATCCTAGAAGTGAATTTGCATTTATCCCCGATAACAAACGTGTAGTGGGGGCAAATATCACTTTAATGAAAGTGAAATCACGCTTCAAACCATAGAATATTATATTTACAATAACATTCTTGTATGGCAAAAAAAACGAGGTTTTAATGTGAAGGCTTGGAAACGAGTATACGCCAAGTGCCATATGTGTGGAGCATTTGTCTATACTTGTAATTTCAGGTGAGTAACCATTAATCTCATAATTTTTTGTCTTATTGTTTGGCTGGCAGTTGATTTTTATGACAACTAGAGGTGTCTTATCACTATAATCTATTTCAAGAAATCAATGAGGCTGATAAAGTTTGTTGTACATCTGTATCATCAATGAGGCAAATTTATCACTATAATCTATTTCAAGAAATCAATGAGGCTGATAAAGTTTGTTGTACATCTGTATCATCAATGAGGTAAATAAGACATCTCTAGTTGTCATAAAAATCAACTGCCAGCCAAACAATAAGGAAATTTAACATGATGTTTCACACTGGTAGCCCAATGATCTGGAAATCAGGTTATTTTTGTAATTGAAACTGGCATTACCAAAAGTCTATAGAAGTCTTCCACTCTATAATTAAAGTCTCTCGCTCTGTAAAAGGGTAAGTATCGAATTTCCCAGGAGTATAGATAGTGAAACGCCATTCTTTCCATCAGCAAACTTTGATCAAATAACCATGATGATGTATGCAAAAATCGTTAAACTTTTTCTTCAATCCATTTTCTTCCTTCTAATTTGCCTCTCTTTTATTGGTTTTTGCTTAGAAACTGACACCATCACCTCCGGTGTATCCATCAACGATCCAGATACGATAATATCTGGACGACAGGTCTTCAAATTGGGATTTTTCACTCCGGATAACTCCACCAAGCGCTACTTTGGTGTTTTCTACACTGTTTCTGAGAAAACAGTAATATGGATCGCCAACAGAGACAAACCACTCTATGATTCTTCCGGGACTGTAACGATATCCAGAGACGGAAATCTTGTACTCATGAATGGAAGAAATGAAACCATCTGGTCCACGAATGCCACGATCACTTCTCCTATGAATACCAGTGCTCAAATCCAGGACACTGGAAATATTGTTCTGCACGACATTTCAACTGGAAGAACAATATGGGAGTCGTTTTCATATCCTTCCAACGTTTTCATGCCAACAATGCAATTGGTCGACAACGTAAATACAGACAAAAAGGTGGTTATATCGTCATGGAAAACAGGGTCCGACCCTGGAGTGGGAAGTTTCACGACGGGGCTTGAAGCTCTGAATATCCCTCAGATTTTCATCTGGAATAATGGCCGGCCCTACTGGAGGAGCGGCCCTTGGAACGGACAGATTCTTATCGGAGTGCAGGATATGTATTCTCCATACAACGATCGGTTCAGTGTGGACGACGATCCTCCGGGCAATTTCTACTTCACGGCACCTGAGGGGGGGATCTTGATGAATTTCGCCCTGAATTCTTCAGGAAGCTTAGTTCAAACGTTGTGGAATGATCAGAAGAAGAATTGGGATATTTCATGGTGGGCTCCTCGAAATGAATGTGATGTTTATGCTACTTGTGGGCCTTTCGGTAGCTGTAATGAGCATGAATCGCCAACTTGTTCGTGTTTGAGAGGGTTCGAGCCCATTAATAGAGAGGAATGGGAGAGAGGGAATTGGACTAGTGGGTGCCAGAGGAGAAGGCAATTGCAGTGTGATCAGAGTGGTGGAGGAAATGGAGATGGGTTTTTGAGGCTGCCGTTTATGAAGGTTCCTGATTTTGCTGAACATTTTTCGTCTGGACAAGTCGAAGAATGTTTGGCTAGATGTTCGAGGAATTGTTCTTGCTTAGCTTATGCCCATGATCTTCATATCGGTTGTATGTTTTGGAGTGAGAGCTTGATTGATCTTCAGAAGTTCTCTAGTGTTGGTGTTGATCTTTACATTCGTCTCGAGGCTTCAGAATTGGGTAATTTCTCTGAAAAAAAATTGCCTTCTGATTTTACATGGTCTCATGTTTTACAATTTATGCCTTCTTTCTTTCTATCTTTCAGATAAACACAAAGACAGGAAATTGTTCACCATAATTCCAGTGGTAGTGGCTTTTGTTTCAATATCCGTTCTCATCTTCATTGCTTGGTGCTGGATCGTTAAGAGAAAACGTAAGTGATGGTCCCGTGGATCAATTACTTGGGCATTATGAGCATTACATATTCAGTCATTCATATATTGTATATTTTCCTTGTGAAATCAGGAGACAAAACAAAAGACAAAAATATTTTTGAAGCAGGGACAATACTTTCAATAGATTCAACTGCAATTGTACTCAAAGATGAGTTGGAGAAAGTTAATATCGAAGAGTTCCCATTATTCACCTTCGAGACACTTGCAAATGCAACAGATCAGTTCAACGACCACAATCTTCTTGGGAAGGGAGGTTTCGGTCCTGTTTACAAGGTGAAATGCTTCACATTTTCTTGAATCAGATTTTAAATTTCATGGAAAAAACAAGTGCTGAAATTGCGGTTTCTTTTGCAGGGAAATCTTGCAAATGGAAAAGAAATTGCTGTGAAGAGACTTTCAGCAGCTTCAGGGCAAGGAATGGAAGAATTCATGAATGAAGTGGTTGTGATTTCCAAACTCCAACACAGAAACTTGGTCAGATTGTTGGGATGTTGTGCAGAGAAAGAAGAGAAGATGCTGATATATGAATACATGCCTAATCAAAGCTTGGACGTGTGTCTCTTCGGTCAGTTCAAGATTGAAACTCAAACCTATTTCTTTGTATCATTACAACATTCTTTGTTTAATTTCATCAGTATTTATAGGTAGTTTTTTGTCATGCAGATCCTATGCATCAATCACAATTTATTTTAGATTGGAAGAAACGTTTCAGTATTATTGAAGGTATTGGACGAGGCATCCTATACCTACATAGGGACTCCAGACTGAGGATTATCCATCGCGATCTCAAGCCTAGTAACGTGTTACTCGACAAGGATTGGAACCCGAAAATATCCGACTTTGGCATGGCAAGAATATTTGGAGGCAACGACGATCATGCAAACACTGCAAGAATCGTGGGAACTTAGTGAGTGAATTTTTAAATTAAGGCATTCACTACGTATTACATGATGTCTGATGTAATAATAATATGATTCTGCAGCGGATATATGGCACCGGAATACGCAATGGAAGGCCGATTTTCCGAAAAATCTGATGTCTATAGCTTTGGAGTTTTGATGTTAGAGATAGTAAAAGGAAAAAAGAACACACATTATTACAACCATGAATGGTCTTTGAGCCTTTTAGGATGCGTAAGCTCTTTCTCTTTACAAAATTATTGTTAGTTAATATTGTGATCGCAAAATCATTTCTAAATTATATAATTTTATTGCTTTATTTCAGGCATGGAAATTATGGAGTGAAGATAATGGATTGGCTTTTGCGGATGAAACCATAAGAAGTTCAAATTTCCAAGGAGAGATTGTTAGATGCATTCACATTGCACTTTTGTGTGTTCAAGAATTTCCTAAAAATAGACCAACCATTCAAACTGTTCTCTCAATGCTCAGCCGTGAGATTGTTGACCTACCGGTGCCAGAGCAGCCGGTCTTTGCTGAGAAGTGGAACGGTTTGCATGTCGGGTCGACTCAGCCTACAAGCCACGGCTACTCCGTGAACGAACTCACGATCACAGCGCTCGATGGGAGATGAAATTCTTCGTTTACAATGTCTTGAAATGCTTATATACAATAATGATATTTTGTTGTTTTCTCTCTTTTTTGTTTTTTTTTTATAGAAGCGATTACAACATCATATTATATCAATTACAAGAGAATCTATTACAAGTAAGCATCATTAGTAAATACAATCATAGACTATAAACTATTACAAACTAACTACCATCTAAGTAGAGAGAACACTCACATACATCAGTGGGAGTCGAACCCACAACCTCTTGGTTATGGGGCCTCAACTTTAACCAACTAAGCTAGGTATCATTGGCTTGTTGTTTTCTCTCTACGTATGTCATGTAAACATAGTTATAAGTCTTCTCGAGTGTGACAAGAATGAATTGAGGCGGCAAACTAGCACCTACTGAGTTTCAAAACAGTGTCGTAAATTTTAGCTATAAAGTCATCCCTTCATATCTATCTTTAAATTTAAATAAATCTGAATTTGATTATTTACCTAAGTTTTAATTTTTTAATCCGGATCATTTATTACAAATAATGTTGTATCTCATATTACATTCACCTTTATACATGACAAGCGTCTTGTGTTAATTTTTTGGAAAACTTACCAAGGTCAAATCAAAGCTCTCGGACTGTTAGATTTTTTTTTTTTTTTTGGGTTACATGTGACTGTTAGATATGAGCCAATAAATATTGCAAAACATACGTCTGCTAATTGCATTCTTAAATATACACTAATACACATAACAAACAATTTCATATTAAAAAAAAAAAACTTACAAATACGTAACCCACTATAATTGAAAATTACATTTACCCCCTCAAATCAATTTTTTGATGACATTATTATGTGATCTTCCAAAAATGCCCCTGTCCAAATGTCATTTAGAAAAAATTACACCAACCTCCCCTCTTATTTTTGAAATTACACAAACTTCTCCTGTTATAATGGACTTCTTACAATCTCCCCCTATGTATTAAAAAATTATTACAATTTAACCTCTAAAAATCTTACAATTAACCCCTGCCAGAGGGTGTTGGTAATTTCAAAAACAAGAAAGGGTGTTTGGTAATTATATATTATAAGAGGGGGTATGGCCGTAACAAAAATATTATTTTAGTATTTTGTTTATTTTTTAATAATTTAAATGAAGAGCAAAAATGTCATTTAATATTGTTTGACTATTGACCGGAGGGTTTCCAGGGGGTGAATGTAATTTTCAATTAGTGGGTTAGGTATTTGTAATTTTCATTATAAAAAAATAAATTTGTGTAATTACTTATTATAGCAGTGGGTGTTGGTGTGATTTTTCAAAAAAATAAAGTTATCATAGTGCTCATATTCCACGTGGGAAACTACAGAAAAGTAGCATATTGGATGATTGTAAAAGGTATTTCCATTTTATTTTTTTTGGCTGGAATAGTAGTTTTTTTTTTCTTTTTTGAAAGATTCCGTAAAATATTAATTTAATTAGGAAAAAAAGAGTAGATTGGAAAACAGAAAATGAAGTAATAATAGAGTAGACAAATCACAAAAGCATAATGACAAAAGGAATAAGGATTAGGAAAGTTCCCGTACGCCGATTGGCCCAAAATACTTGATAGCTCCATATGACCAAATTGTGCATTGGCCCACTTCAATGTTTGGAGTTTTTCTTTTATACGCCTATGCAATAATGCAATTACTCGGACGTGATTAATGGTATCACTTACCAGGCTTTGTATTATCTCTTGATAGTTGATTCAAAATGGGGGGAATTACTGAATTCGGGTGGGGTGCTGGCCCTCGGTGGTAAACTGGTAACTGATAAGTTTATGTCAAGTCCAATGGTTCAAGTGTATGTTATGTGTCTATTTCTTTTACATGATTATATGTGGACCACACTCAGTACATTTTATTATGTGAAAAAGATAAACACTATGATCATTCGACTAGGTCTTGCAAAGATTTTTCCACTGGTAGCGGAGGTTCGGGTTTGAGCCACGCCAGACAAAATAAGAGTTGTAACAGAACAAAAAAAACATGAGTGTGTTACAGCTTTGCAGGATTCGAACAGGGTCAGTCGCGCTTGATTACCATTTCCATGGCCACTTTTGAAAAACTGAAAAACCTTGTCTTCTTTTGTTTCCTTCTTAATCCTTGTCAACAAATGAGAAAATGTAGCAACTTTTCATTGAAATTAGGTGGTTCATGGTTGTCCTTACGCATCATATCTGATTTTCAGTCACAGCCAAGAAGAATATGATACACAAAGATCAGCTTATGAAGCTGACCCGGATACAAGTGAATCGGATCCTCAAATGACTAGTCCAAATCAGATTACAAAGAGGCCGAGGAGAGCAAAGGTTAAGCCCAGCTGGATGAAAGACTACTATTAAAACAATTCTACCCCAATAGTTAATGTTTCTTACTTCAATCGCTATTTTAATTAAAGAGATAGTGACACCTGTCTGTGGTCCTCACTATCATAACAAATCTCTATACTAATTTGGTGAACAGTTTAAAAAAAAAAAAAAATTGGTTTCCATGAAATTTCCCCACAACACATGGGTTAGCGGAGGGGATTGGGAAAGTCAAAGTCGCTCTCCACTAAAGAGCGTAGTCATAAATAAGCCACAATATTTTTGTGTTTAATTCTTTTCTCCTCTTTCTTCTGGAGTCATCTCCCTAATTGGGAATTAATCTGTCATAGTTATCCTTATCAGAATCTTTCACATGGTCATGAAACCGGCTGAAATTCCCAGCTTTCTTCTTTTCCTGTTTACTGCCATAATTGCCCTCTGCGCTTTCTCTTCAAGATTTTGCATAGCACAAGTTAACAGTTCATCCAGCAATAGTTGTGCAACTTATGGAAGGTGTGGATATTATGGAAGCTGCAACTCACTAAATTCGCCAATTTGTACTTGTTTGAGAGGATTTGATCCACGTAACAAACAGGAATGGGATACGGGGAACTGGACTAGTGGGTGTGTGAGGAGGGTCCCTTTGAACTGTGAGAGCAATAATGGTAGTACGACTAGAGTTGACGGGTTTTTGAAGCTTCAGATGATGAAGATTTCGGTCTATTCGGATCGGTGGTCCGGGCCGGAAGGTGAATGTGAAGGTCGATGCTTGCGAAATTGTTCGTGCATGGCATATGGGTACGACGTGGGTATTGGTTGTATGTTCTGGAGCGGATCCTTAATCGACGTTCAAAATTTTCCAAGCAGCTCGGGCTCAGATCTTTATATCCGCGTGGCAAATTCTGAATTGGGTATTTTAATTTGAAGTTTTATTTTTGTGATATTGTTGAGTGTTTTTATTAGAGACTGTTGCTTCTTGTTCCAAATGCTACTTCATTGGGTTTTGTTAGAATTTATGACAAAAAGAAGGCAGGTGATGGATATCATATAACCTACTTTCCATTTTTGTCCCATGTTTGTGAAGTGATATGAAGTTACTTCTTTTGTTTCAGATCACAAGAAAGGCTCCAAGAAAATCATAATAATTCTTGTTGTAGTTGGATTAGTTATTGTGTCCATTTGCACATTTTTTGCTTGGAAATGGATGGTTAAGCGCAGAGGTAATATTTGGATTATTAATCCCCTGAATTAGTGAATATATGCAGCTTTCACTTAGTATGTGTCTCCTTTTCTGTTAGGTAAAGAACAAAGCAGCAAACTTGCTAAAGTGGACACATCAAATTCGGCAGAATCCCCTCTTCAAAATGCATTTAGCAGAGTTAATCTTGAAGAGTTACCATTGTTTGAATTCGTTATACTTGCAAATGCAACAGACAGATTCTCTGAAGCTAACAAGCTAGGGAAGGGTGGTTTTGGCCCTGTTTACAAGGTAGCTTTTCATGCTTATTCATATTCATTTGATCTCATCTCGTATACTTGTTGAATATAAAGTGCCGAAATTGGTGCAACTCTAGGGAGAATTGGCGGATGGAAGAGAAATTGCAGTTAAGAGGCTCTCAAAAGCATCTGGTCAAGGGATGCAAGAATTTATGAATGAAGTGGTGTTGATTTCTAAACTCCAACACAGGAATCTCGTTAGACTGCTGGGCTGCTGTGTGGATAATAAAGAGATGATGCTGGTATATGAATACATGCCTAATAAAAGCTTGGACTTTTTCCTATTTGGTCAGTTCAAGGTCTACTCTGTTTTCGATTAATTATTTTCCCTGCACAAGATTTGATCAAATCCTTTATTCAAATTAGAAATAATTGGCATCCTATGCTTATTGTTTGCTTAGATCCATCACAAGAGATTTTAGATTGGCAAAAGCGTTTCAACATTATTGAAGGTATTTGCCGAGGCCTACTTTATCTTCACAGGGATTCTAGATTGAAGATAATCCACAGAGATCTGAAACCAAGTAACATATTGCTGGATAACGATTTGAACGCAAGGATTTCAGACTTTGGCTTGGCCAGAATATTTGGAACCAAACAAGATCATGTCAGCACTGTAAGAGTAGTAGGAACATAGTAAGTATATATCACGTCGAACTATTTCTGACTTTCTCTAGATTTGGTCGTTCATTCTGCATAAGACAGATTTGTAACTGATGTGGTTTTCTTGCAGTGGATACATGGCTCCTGAGTATGCACTCGAAGGAAGATTCTCAGAAAAATCAGATGTTTACAGCTTTGGAGTTTTGATGCTAGAGATTGCCACTGGGAGAAGGAACACAAGTTTTTACAATGATGAAGGTTCTTTGAACCTTTTGGGACATGTAAGTCAACTTAAATCTCCTTTGATTTAGATAATTCAAAACAGTCTGAGAGTCTGTATCCAATCTAAATGTCTCCAATTTCTATCATGTCCTTTGACTTGATGATGAAATTTCAGGTGTGGAAACTGTGGACTGAAGAGAGCGCTGTAGCTTTGATAGATCCAAGAATATCAAGTCCAAGCTACCAGGAAGAGGTGGTGAGATGCATGCATATTGGGTTATTGTGTGTGCAAGAACTTCCCAAAGATCGGCCGTCTGTGTCGGCTGTGCTATCGATGCTGATTAGTGAAATTGTTGAGCTTCCTGAGCCAAAGCAATCTGCATTTTCGATAAAGACGAGCCATTATGCTACAGGTACAACTTCTTCTCGGCAGAGCCAATCGAGTAGCTCTACGAATAATGTTACCATCTCCATGGTCGAGGGCCGGTGATTCTACTTACACTGTAAATTTTGCTGCTCAGTGCTCACCGTATACATTGTAAATGCACAGATTGGAAATCATAGGCCCTTTATTCGTATTTATGCGAAAGAGGGTCAGAAACTAGTTGATTTTGACATTCTTTGGATATATAACTTATAAGCGTGAGTTTTTTTCACAAGTTAAATTGTAAATTTGATAGAAGGAAATTAGAAATATTTGTCGACCATCTTTTTCTTTAAAAAAAGAGATCAGCAGAATTGAGGCAAAGTTGAGGCTTTAATGGGAAGGCTTGGAGACGAGTATACCCATGTGAAATTGTATGTTGGACCAAGACCATTAGTTTTGGTCATTGGATCAACAATTGGGGGGGGGGGGGGGGGTTTTAATTTACTAAATGACCCTCCCCTATTGGGGATCCAATGGCCAAAACAATAGTCTCGATCCAGCATAGAATGACTCTATACCCATAGTACCATACATGTGGGAAGGTTTTTGTATTTAGCAGTTGATAATTGATTGTTGATGTTCCCATTCAATTTCAATAATATTCATTGTTTTAGGATACGACACGCCGAGGATACGTGCATATATATGCATGTATAATATGTAAAAATAAATTGATATCGATAAATTCATTGATATAAATAAAATTTTGTCTAATTTTGTAAATTTCTTTGTCATTTATTTAACTTTTATGTGTTCATTTTTAACAAAAGACCGAAAATACTATCTCTTGTCTTATTTTAGTCCAAAGTGTATTTTAAAATATTTAAAAAAATACTCTATTTGGTATCTAAAACGTGTCGGATACTTCAAGTTTTGTGTCAAATACGGTATCCAAAATTTTCTCTTTTCTTTTTATTTTTGGACACTTCAAAAATGGTCCGGACACGGTATCCGAGAGTATCCGTGCCGGATACGGATACGATACTGCACGGGGTCGATTTTAGGAGTATCCGTGCATCATAGATAGATTGTGATCTAGTTCGTATTAAGTTACCAGTGTTATTTGTTTTCTTTTTATCCAATCCGTTTCTCAATTGGCCAGGTCCAGTCCTTTTGAACACCACCTTCCAAAATAGAAAAGCAAATAGAAAGGCTAGTTTCAAATTCAACTAATCAACCATACCATTGAATGGAATCATAAAGAAAAATTTATGCTAGTTTTTAAGCAAGAGATAACCACAATATATACCTTATATAAGGTGTGGTACATAATTTTTTTTTTTCAAAAGTTCATGAAAGACTCACTTCTTGTAACTTTGTTCGTTCATGAACTTGTGGTGTTGATCAGCTAAGAGCACTACATCTTGTGCTTGGAGGATTATTTTCTCCGAATGAAGGCAAAATTCTTGAAAAAAATTATAGTACATATGCAAAAGTAAAATTATTGAACACTTGACTCGGTACTACTATTATAAATTCGTGGTAAATTTTATCTATCACAATTCACAAGCCTTACATATCTCCAAAGAAATCCTTCTGAAATCAAACACAATCAAAGTTTGTCTTCAGTGACTCTATCAATAAAGAGAATCAGAATTCAAAACTATAAGATCGTCAATTTGATAGCATAAAATCAAAAACAGAGAAAAGAGAAAAACATAAAATAAAAAAGGTTAATTATAATCACATCGTATATATATATTAGTGATGATGAAACTCAAACGACATTGTAGCTCGGTTCATGAGATCAGGACTCAATCTAAACATCAAAACACAAAATTCCATTTGATTCAAACATCCATCGCCGTCCAAATCCCCTTCCTTCAACATACAAAGCAGCTCATCATCGCTCACACCCTGCAAACCCAGAACAGCAGAATTCTTCTTCAAGCTCTCCAATGTGATCACTCGTTTTTCGAAATCCATCGGCATCCGAAACCCTTTACACAGCTCATTCATAAAGCCATCCGCCCCCAATTTCTCCATCATTGACGGAAAATAACCCTCAAACACAACATTATTATAATTCATGTTTCTCTTGGCCATAATTCAGAATGAAGGAGAATGGAGTATATATTGGTGGAAATAGCTTGTAATATGAATATCTCCTATCCCCATAGAAAAAGTAAACAAAAAAATTGTTTACTTTAAATAAATATCAAATAGTAAATTCAAATAGAAAATCGAGGAAGGCCAAAATATAAATATATTATACATATTTATATATCAACGAATAATAATAATATATTATTTATTTTCGGAATTATTTTTAATTAATTTTCGAAATTAGTTTTTTATTTTAATTCCGAAAAGGTATGACTTTTGATTGTGAAAAACTCTGTTTTTCATCTAAACATTTGCAATGTTTTGAAGAAACTTTTGATCAAATCATTGCAATGATTCGAATGGTTGTCAATTGTCTATAAATATAATCAAAGCCAAGGATTCAATTAATTCGAATTTCTCTTACTTTTACATAACATTATTAGTTCTTTTTTTAGTTCGTGGGGGAAATCTTCGAAATTGTTATTCGCAGACTTCGGTGGTTTGTTGTATCCTAGAAGTGAATTGTCATTTAAGCCCGATAGCAAATTTATAGTGGGGATAATTATCACTTTAAGGAAAGTGGGATCACACCTCAAATCTGCATAAATTACATATTCTGTTTACTATTTTTATAACATATATTGTGTATGTAAATTGTGTGTATATATAAAGTAACGTAGAGAGTAGTATGAAGGAGAGAAATTTCGCGTGGAATGAGTCGAGGGAGAAATTAATCATGCCAACTAAAGTACAGTTCAGATGGGATTCTGTTTAATTTGCTAGTTGTCGGCATAATTATATCTAGAGTGATGCTATATACCACCCTTTTTGAGTCACCTATTTTTCAGTGGATGTCCTAGTCACTCTCCAACTCACCACTCAATTATTCTCTCTCTCTCTTTAACCTTTCCATTCTTTCTGATTTTATTCCTAAATTTCCTCCTTTTTATTTCCATGTGCATGCTTATTACACATCAAATAGGATTTACTTCCTAAACTGAAATTCTTCTGGTTTCTTTTATCATTGAAGATGTTATTATTATTTTCTTGTTGCTGCAACATCTCTAAGACTCTTCTTCAGTTGTGTGCCTGAGAGAAGAATAAAGTCAAAAGCATAGCCATTTTTTGCCATTACAAGCATCAAAATATTGATTAGTGGAATTACTCATAGTCATAGACAAGCGGTACTAGAAGTTGATGCTTATTTAGACTTGAGAGGGCTTGCTTAATTGCTCATTTAGACTTGAGTGGTAATGTTCCTAATAAAATTGTAATGACAGACACACCTCAACTATATGTAAGAATTCAAACAAGTTGTAAAGTTGTTTTCTAGACCATTTCAAAGCTTATTTCACCTTATACAAAAACATTGTCATTAAGCATTGTATAGTAAACAGCAAACAACAATGTCCTCATAATGATTCCGTTTTCAATTAAGGAGGCATAGCACACTAAATCCTTGTCTTGACGTCTAACTTTGCCAAATGACCAGAAACTTTGTTTGCTGGAATCCTTCGAGGCAATTTAGGAAGAAATTCTGTGCAGAGCTTCCGGAAACACAACATTCATTTATCCTTCTGCTCAAAAACCCATATCTCGGCCTGAGCTGTACTTTGCGAAATTTAATAATGAGATTTTAATGGAATGGTGCTAATTTGAATATATCTTTTTCCCCTTCGTTGTTCTGGATACTTACAAAATTAATTTTGAACGACAATCGATACTTTTTTTTTTTGATTTGGAGAGAAGGGTGCTACCCTACTAGTTTACCCCGACAAATCCGGGATAGTAGTTATATGACATAGATACTTTGATAGAGAGCAGCATAGCCATGAAACAAGGAAAGAGAAGAAGAATTCAAGAGTTTAGTTAGGAAGAAATCGGATCCTATGGGTCAAAGGCGTGAATAAGGGAAGAGAAGGAGATTTTACAGGAATAAAATTAGGGAGAATAGAAAGATAAAAAATATAGAGAAAAAAAATTAATGCTCAATTGGATAGTGACTGGAAAAGCTGTGAAAAATTGGTGATTTAAAAAGAGGTGGTATATAGCATTTTCCTTTTATATATACTAGTAAAGAGCACGTGCGTTGCACGTGATTCATAAGAATTTAGTTAGATAATTACAAAAATTAAATAAATATTAATGTTAATATGTAAAATAAAATGAATAGAAGACATAACATCATCCTTACTAAAAAATTGTACATCGAAATGTTTTATATGAATTAGTTGGTAATATTGCTTGAATTTTCATGTAATCAGCTCAGCGGGCGTGTGTTCTTGTAAAATATGGTGAAATAGCACTAATAAAGTGGTATACTAATTCATCTTCATTGTCATACTCAATAATCATCTTATTTGAAATTTAATGTTACCTTCTTATCAGTTGGTTCATCACTGTTCCCAACTCTCAATAACAACTCACTGAAGTTAGGATCACTTCTAGTCCTAATATTCTTTGAACTATACATCTTTATGTGAATCTCAAAAATAAATAATCAACTTTTATAGGAAACCACAAAAGTTTTGCATATTAGTAATTGGTATTATATATTAATCAAACCTAATTTTTATTACCTTATGTAAAGTTAAATAATTACTTATTAAAGGGTTATATACAATTAACATCAATAATTCTTATAATGGTCACATCATTTTACTATTCAAAAAATACTACTCTTAAATTTCTTATTTTATTTATTTTTGTGAAAATTAAGATAAAAGGACTCTATTTCATATTTCTTACCTCCTTATATTATCATAAAATAGAAATACATTTTATCACAAAAATATTTAAATTAGTAAAAGCCAACATTTTCTAAAAGAGATATTCTTCAAGGTCGGTAAAATCAAAGCTCAAGAGATCTAAGACATACCAAGGTAAGTATAAACAAAATTGCTCATTGGGGAAAGGAAAAAAATGCTCTCATGCAAGGTTGATGCTCATTTTGATTGAAAAATGACTAATCTTATAACGATGACTTCTTTTGAACATAAATTAATCAAATCAAATCAATAATTAATCAAATACAAAAGATAAACCTACATAATTATATGAACTTGTTGAGCTTAGTTGAGAATATCAATATAAACATTTCCTCTTATTTCTTTTTTTTTTTTCCCTGTTACTATTTTCAAATGAAACTTCGATTCAACTTTAAGAAAATGCATGTTGTTGTTAATGCGAGAACATCGGACATGCCGGTTTGCGAGATGAAAAGCTAGTTTGGATAGGTGTAGACAGATCAAGGAAATATAAAAGATTTTAAAGTAAAAAACTTGATTGAAAATAGAATGTAAAAATCGTTGGAATCGTGACTATAAATAAGTTCATGAAGTTAAACCATTCATATAGTCGCAAAAATAATTTAATTTAGTGTTGAACTAAACCTAATATATATTGTACAATCTTGTGAACTTTTAATTTCAAGTTCATGCACATTGATTTTTTATTTATTTTTTGATAATAATAATGCAGGGTGAGAGTCAAGTCCGGACAAATATAATTGGATAGGTGTGTAGTATTAAAGGTGGGTATGTCCAATGATTGTAAAATTGATTCTACAAAAAACTGATATTTGCATAATTGATTTTTGTAGTAGTTGGTTTCTATAGAAACTAATTCTGGAAAAAAATTATTAAATTTCGTCAGTCAAAAGTTTTAATATTTGAATTTTATAAAATGCTATATATTGTGTTAAAAGGAAAAAGTTATTTCCAGTTAGGGTTCGTCTGGAAAGATCAAACATGATTTCAATTTAGACTGTTGAAGGCCTTCAAAAATAATGATAATCCAAAAGTGACTTTAGTTAGTTTGTCAAACACCTCCTCAAGTTATTGAGGAGGTCTAAAAGTGACTTATCAAAATTCATAAGCTTGGCAAACTCACACTTAGAAGGTTTTTCATTCAAATTCCAATGGATTGAGTAGGAATTTAAGACTAAGGAAAAATTGAATCAACTATTGATGTCCATACAATTTTCTTCTTTAATTTCCTCGTACCCAACATACGATTTGCTTCATTTTTCTAGCATGTGAATTGTAAAGGACAAAAAAAGACCACAATGGAGAACACTTGGAACCTTTGACTCTACTTTCCACCATCATTCCATTTATCATCTTGAGTTTCCAAGTAACAAGTTCTCATCTCATTCAATCTTAAAGCCAAAATCATTCGCCTCTGAATTTTGTAAGCAAGTAGACGTGTACAGATAATTTTAACGATTCTAAGTGTTTTTGAATAATGAAATAGTATCGACATCAAGAAGTGAAAGTGACAAATATTGAATTACAACAAAAGACGCCAAGATATCTCTCAAGATCATGAGGGAAGAGTGGTTTACTCTTTCTTTTTCGCATTATTATTATTATTATTATTATTATTATTATTATTATTTATTAATATTAATATTTAAAGAAAATAATAAAAATGACACCTGACTTGTAAAGCTTTCCCAAGTCTTTCTTGGTAAGTTATTTTTTGTATGCTTTTTGTAATGATACCATTTTCTCAATCAACATAATATTCATATAATTAATTAAAATATTAGAATGTTAACAACGATATTCATATAAATTTATTTGTTCCAAGTTCAAGCAGATTAAGCTTTTTATCTTCTTCTTTTCTTTTGATGAATAAATTATAGTGTATACAAAAACATGATTCAAACAGGTGAAAAACTCCCAAAATTATCAAGGGATTTGCTTCATCAAAGAATAAATAAATGAGAGAATTAATAATATAACTCATTTTAAAAATAACTAATTTGGACTCTATCATAGTCAATTTGAGTCATTCAAAGAAACAAATTGTAACAATCATGGTGTAGAATTAATGATATACATTTTATTGTTTTAGGAATTTTTGTTAAATATTTTATCATTTTAGGATAATTAGAATATATTGTACTTTGCAACAAATACGATGCAGGAGGAGATCTCTTCCGATGGTTTAAATGTGATTCCATTATAGTCCTACTGTAACTATACACTTCATTGTTGTAGATATTCAAAATAGAGGTGTCCCTGGTTGAGTTCGGGCAGTGTTACAAAAAAAGTTCAACACGACCTGACATGCGCGAGTTGACAAAATATCAAACTAGCTAACACATAATTATCTTTTCAAACTTAGTGGTTTGGGCTAAGCGTTCCAGGTTTTTGGTAGACAGAGTGGAGTATATTTGAATCTTTATTATAGCTCCTATAACTTATTTATAGTTATAAGTAATAAGGAATAAACTAAAGAACATAAATTTTGTTGTAAATTTAATTGAAAAAAATTTAGTAGGTGAGATAAGAAACAACAACAAATAGATAGTACTAAATAAAAAATATATTCTCATGATTTGTAATGATTAAAAACTCTCAAATATTATAAATATAATTTGTTATATAAATTCATCATACATATATGTTTCCTTTGTTTCGAAATCAAAATTTTCGTTCAAATTAAATAAAAACAATTTCTCAAACATGATACTCAATTTTTTATCCAAAATCATCCAAATAAAATATAATTTGGTTATATGAGTATGAATAAAACCATTCTTATTAGAAAGTATATATGTATGTATTTTTTTGAAGTTTTATATATAACGGTTGGGTTGCGAGATACAATTATTAAACTCACTATTCGACCCGAAAGTGGTGGGTATATCAAATTGTCCCTAATTACTTAAAGTTTTAAATTGGCATTTTTTGGGCAAATCGACTCTATTTTAGCAGTTCGGACGGATTTATATATACTCCTAATTCAAAATTTATTTTTATTATTTATATTTGAATTTTTCACCATTAAAAATTGAATTACATATTTTAGGCACGTCAAAAGTTCTAATTTTTTTATATCATTATAGTTAGGATTCCAGAATTTGTGTGAAATGAGCTGCCAATCTTAAATTTGTGCTTGACCTTTTCATTCATATTAATCTTAAGTTTAAAAAAATTAAAAAAATTATTGAAATATCCATTCCTATTTCATGGAATTTAATATTAAATATGAATTTGTTTGTGATTTTTGGTAACGTATGTGTACATGTTAGGGATACTTGATTTCCTATATTCTTCTTTATAATGAATAACTATACAGGAATAACCTTATCTAGGTGTAATTTCATTGTAGAGTCCTAATTTAATTATACTTCTTATTGTTGTAGATTTATAAAACTTGTTTTTATTATTTGTTTTGGACGCTTTTGTCATCAAAAAATTGAATTCCATAGGGATATTTTAGGTATATAAAAAATGTCAAAAAACCAACTCGTACTTTTATAATAGAAATAAATGAAAATGGCATTGTTGAGAAACAATAGACTTTTGATAATTATTAAGAAAAGTCAATGGGATTATTCTTTTCAGGACGAAGGGAGTAATTTCAGGTGAGTAACCATAAATCTCATAATTTTTACTTCAATTTAGCTCCTCATTATACAAGCACGTGCGACGCACGTAATACTTTCTTTGTTAGATAGATAGCTTGCATACATAAAGATGTATAGTGTGTTTCTTATCCCACATAGAAAACTTATTAAAGTTTGGAACACTATATAAAGGACTCCACTTTAAATTTAAAATAGAAACTTGGAGGGAAAATTTGGAGGAGGCTAAAATATAGATATATTATATATATTTATATATCAAAGACTTGGCACTTGGCACGTGGCACGCGCAAGAAAATAAAATATTATTTTTATTTTTATTATTTTCGGATTTATTTATTATTTTGGGATTAGTTTTTATTAGTTTATTTATTAAAGAGTTGTAATGTTTAGAAAATGATTTTCTAAAAGATATCTTCTCTAGAATTAATTTCTGGAGTTGTTTGGACGGAATAGACACTTCTTTTCTCAAGAGCAGACACTTCCGAATTGGTGCAACCTTTAAAATTAAACTAGAATTCCAAACAAAACAACTATTCCGAAAAGGTGCCAGATTTTATATTATCAAATTATTCCTGCTTTCACTCTTACATAATAAAGTCTTTGAGTTGTTCTTGAAAGGAGACTTCTGAAATTGCTATTCGTTAAGTATCGGGTGGTTTGTCGTATCCTAGAAGTGAATTTGCATTTATCCCCGATAGCAAACGTGTAATGGAGGCAAATATCATTTTAATGAAAGTGAAATCACACGTCAAACCATAGAATATTATATTTACAATAACATTCTTGTATGGCAAAAAAAAAAACGAGGTTTTAATGTGAAGGCTTGGAAACGAGTATACGCCAAGTGCCATATGTGTGGAGCATTTGTCTATACTGGTAATTTCAGGTGAGTAACCATTAATCTCATAATTTTTTGTCTTATTGTTTGGCTGGCAGTTGATTTTTATGACAACTAGAGGTGTCTTATCACTATAATCTATTTCAAGAAATCAATGAGGCTGATAAAGTTTGTTGTACATCAGTATCATCAATGAGGCAAATTTATCACTAGAATCTATTTCAAGAAATCAATGAGGCTGATAAAGTTTGTTGTACATCTGTATCATCAATGAGGCAAATAAGACATCTCTAGTTGTCATAAAAATCAACTGCCAGCCAAACAATAAGGAAATTTAACATGATGTTTCACACTGGTAGCCCAATGATCTGGAAATCAGGTTATTTTTGTAATTGAAACTGGCATTACCAAAAGTCTATAAAAGTCTTCCACTCTATAATTAAAGTCTCTCGCTCTGTAAAAGGGTAAGTATCGAATTTCCCAGGAGTATAGATAGTGAAACGCCATTCTTTCCATCAGCAAACTTTGATCAAATAACCATGAGGATGATGTATGCAAAAATCGTTAAACTTTTTCTTCAATCCATTTTCTTCCTTCTAATTTGCCTCTCTTTTATTGGTTTTTGCTTAGAAACTGACACCATCACCTCCGGTGTATCCATCAACGATCCAGATACGATAATATCTGGACGACAGGTCTTCAAATTGGGATTTTTCACTCCGGATAACTCCACCAAGCGCTACTTTGGTGTTTTCTACACTGTTTCTGAGAAAACAGTAATATGGATCGCCAACAGAGACAAACCACTCTATGATTCTTCCGGGACTGTAACGATATCCAGAGACGGAAATCTTGTACTCATGAATGGAAGAAATGAAACCATCTGGTCCACGAATGCCACGATCACTTCTCCTATGAATACCAGTGCTCAAATCCAGGACACTGGAAATATTGTTCTGCACGACATTTCAACTGGAAGAACAATATGGGAGTCGTTTTCATATCCTTCCAACGTTTTCATGCCAACAATGCAATTGGTCGACAACGTAAATACAGACAAAAAGGTGGTTATATCGTCATGGAAAACAGGGTCCGACCCTGGAGTGGGAAGTTTCACGACGGGGCTTGAAGCTCTGAATATCCCTCAGATTTTCATCTGGAATAATGGCCGGCCCTACTGGAGGAGCGGCCCTTGGAACGGACAGATTCTTATCGGAGTGCAGGATATGTATTCTCCATACAACGATCGGTTCAGTGTGGACGACGATCCTCCGGGCAATTTCTACTTCACGGCACCTGAGGGGGGGATCTTGATGAATTTCGCCCTGAATTCTTCAGGAAGCTTAGTTCAAACGTTGTGGAATGATCAGAAGAAGAATTGGGATATTTCATGGTGGGCTCCTCGAAATGAATGTGATGTTTATGCTACTTGTGGGCCTTTCGGTAGCTGTAATGAGCATGAATCGCCAACTTGTTCGTGTTTGAGAGGGTTCGAGCCCATTAATAGAGAGGAATGGGAGAGAGGGAATTGGACTAGTGGGTGCCAGAGGAGAAGGCAATTGCAGTGTGATCAGAGTGGTGGAGGAAATGGAGATGGGTTTTTGAGGCTGCCGTTTATGAAGGTTCCTGATTTTGCTGAACATTTTTCGTCTGGACAAGTCGAAGAATGTTTGGCTAGATGTTCGAGGAATTGTTCTTGCTTAGCTTATGCCCATGATCTTCATATCGGTTGTATGTTTTGGAGTGAGAGCTTGATTGATCTTCAGAAGTTCTCTAGTGTTGGTGTTGATCTTTACATTCGTCTCGAGGCTTCAGAATTGGGTAATTTCTCTGAAAAAAAATTGCCTTCTGATTTTACATGGTCTCATGTTTTACAATTTATGCCTTCTTTCTTTCTTTCTTTCAGATAAACACAAAGACAGGAAATTGTTCACCATAATTCCAGTGGTAGTGGCTTTTGTTTCAATATCCGTTCTCATCTTCATTGCTTGGTGCTGGATCGTTAAGAGAAAACGTAAGTGATGGTCCCGTGGATCAATTACTTGGGCATTATGAGCATTACATATTCAGTCATTCATATATTGTATATTTTCCTTGTGAAATCAGGAGACAAAACAAAAGACAAAAATATTTTTGAAGCAGGGACAATACTTTCAATAGATTCAACTGCAATTGTACTCAAAGATGAGTTGGAGAAAGTTAATATCGAAGAGTTCCCATTATTCACCTTCGAGACACTTGCAAATGCAACAGATCAGTTCAACGACCACAATCTTCTTGGGAAGGGAGGTTTCGGTCCTGTTTACAAGGTGAAATGCTTCACATTTTCTTGAATCAGATTTTAAATTTCATGGAAAAAACAAGTGCTGAAATTGCGGTTTCTTTTGCAGGGAAATCTTGCAAATGGAAAAGAAATTGCTGTGAAGAGACTTTCAGCAGCTTCAGGGCAAGGAATGGAAGAATTCATGAATGAAGTGGTTGTGATTTCCAAACTCCAACACAGAAACTTGGTCAGATTGTTGGGATGTTGTGCAGAGAAAGAAGAGAAGATGCTGATATATGAATACATGCCTAATCAAAGCTTGGACGTGTGTCTCTTCGGTCAGTTCAAGATTGAAACTCAAACCTATTTCTTTGTATCATTACAACATTCTTTGTTTAATTTCATCAGTATTTATAGGTAGTTTTTTGTCATGCAGATCCTATGCATCAATCACAATTTATTTTAGATTGGAAGAAACGTTTCAGTATTATTGAAGGTATTGGACGAGGCATCCTATACCTACATAGGGACTCCAGACTGAGGATTATCCATCGCGATCTCAAGCCTAGTAACGTGTTACTCGACAAGGATTGGAACCCGAAAATATCCGACTTTGGCATGGCAAGAATATTTGGAGGCAACGACGATCATGCAAACACTGCAAGAATCGTGGGAACTTAGTGAGTGAATTTTTAAATTAAGGCATTCACTACGTATTACATGATGTCTGATGTAATAATAATATGATTCTGCAGCGGATATATGGCACCGGAATACGCAATGGAAGGCCGATTTTCCGAAAAATCTGATGTCTATAGCTTTGGAGTTTTGATGTTAGAGATAGTAAAAGGAAAAAGAACACACATTATTACAACCATGAATGGTCTTTGAGCCTTTTAGGATGCGTAAGCTCTTTCTCTTTACAAAATTATTGTTAGTTAATATTGTGATCGCAAAATCATATCTAAATTATATAATTTTATTGCTTTATTTCAGGCATGGAAATTATGGAGTGAAGATAATGGATTGGCTTTTGCGGATGAAACCATAAGAAGTTCAAATTTCCAAGGAGAGATTGTTAGATGCATTCACATTGCACTTTTGTGTGTCCAAGAATTTCCTAAAAATAGACCAACCATTCAAACTGTTCTCTCAATGCTCAGCCGTGAGATTGTTGACCTACCGGTGCCAGAGCAGCCGGTCTTTGCTGAGAAGTGGAACGGTTTGCATGTCGGGTCGACTCAGCCTACAAGCCACGGCTACTCCGTGAACGAGCTCACGATCACAGCGCTCGATGGGAGATGAAATTCTTCGTTTACAATGTCTTGAAATGCTTATATACAATAATGATATTTTGTTGTTTTCTCTTTTTTTTTTTTTTTTTTTATAGAAGCGATTACAACATCATATTGTATCAATTACAAGTAAGCATCATTAGTAAATACAATCATAGACTATAAACTATTACAAACTAACTACCATCTAAGTAGAGAGAACACCCACATAAATCAGTGGGAATCGAACCCACAACCTCTTAGTTATGGGGTCTCAACCTTAACCAACTAAGCTAGGTATCATTGGCTTGTTGTTTTCTCTCTACGTATGTGTAAACATAGTTATAAGTCTTCTCGAGTGTGACAAGAATGAATTGAGGCGGCGAACTAGCACCTACCGAGTTTCAAAACAGTGTCGTAAATTTTAGCTATAAAGTCATCCCTTCATATCTATCTTTAAATTTAAATAAATCTGAATTTGATAATTTACCTAAGTCTTAATTTTTTAATCCGGATCATCTATTGCAAATGATGTTGCATCTCATATTACATTCACCTTTATACATGATAAGCGTCTTGTGTTAATTTTTTGGAAAACTTACCAAGGTCAAATCAAAGCTCTCGGACTGTTAGATTTTTTTGTTTTTTTGGGTTACATGTGACTGTTAGATATGAGCCAATAAATATTGCAAAACATACGTCTGCTAATTGCATTCTTAAATATACACTAATACACATAACAAACAATTTCATATTAAAAAAAAAAAACCTAGTTACCCTAATAATTTTCATTAAAAAAATAACGAAAATTAAATCAACACTCGCTGCTATAATAGGTAATTACACAAGCTTACTCTCTTATAATTAAAATTACAAATACGTAACCCACTATAATTGAAAATTACATTTACCCCCTCAAATCAATTTTTTGATGACGTTATCATGTGAACTTCCAAAAATGCTCCTGTCCAAATGTCATTTAGAAAAAATTACACCAACCTCCCCTCTTATTTTTGAAATTACACAAACTTCTCCTGTTATAATGGATTTCTTACAATCCCCCTATGTATTAAAAAATTATTACAATTTAACCTCTAAAAATCTTACAATTAACCCCTGCAGGGGGTGTTGGTAATTTCAAAAACAAGAAAGGGTGTTTGGTAATTATATATTATAAGAGGGGGTATGGCCGTAACAAAAATATTATTCTAGTATTTTGTTTATTTTTTAATAATTTAAATGAAGAACAAAAATGTCATTTAATATTGTTTGACCATTGACCGGAGGGTTTCCAGGGGGTGAATGTAATTTTCAATTATAGTGGGTTAGGTATTTATAATTTTAATTATAAAAAAATAAATTTGTGTAATTACTTATTATAGGAGTGGGATTTTTCAAAAAAATAAGATTATCATAGTGCTCATATTCCACGTGGGAAACTACAGAAAAGTAGCATATAGGATGATTGTAAAAGGTTTTTTTTGGCTGTAATAGTAGTTTTTTTTTTCTTTTTTGAAAGATTCCGTAAAATATTAATTTAATTAGGAAAAAAAGAGTAGATTGGAAAACAGAAAATGAAGTAATAATAGAGTAGACAAATCACAAAAGCATAATGACAAAGGGAATAAGGATTAGGAAAGTTCCCGTACGCCGATTGGCCCAAAATACTTGATAGCTCCATATGACCAAATTGTGCATTGGCCCACTTCAATTTTTGGAGTTTTTCTTTTATACGCCTATGCAATAATGCAATTACTCGGACGTGATTAATGGTATCACTTACCAGGCTTTGTATTATCTCTTGATAGTTGATTCAAAATGGGGGGAATTACTGAATTCGGGTGGGGTGCTGGCCCTCGGTGGTAAACTGGTAACTGATAAGTTTATGTCAAGTCCAATAGTTCAAGTGTATGTCATGTGTCTATTTCTTTTACATGATTATATGTGGACCACACTCAGTACATTTTATTATGTGAACAAGATAAACACTATGATCATTCGACTAGGTCTTGCAAAGATTTTTCCACTGGTAGCGGAGGTTCGGGTTTGAGCCACGCCAGACAAAATAAGAGTTGTAACAGAACAAAAAAAACATGAGTGTGTTACAGCTTTGCAGGATTCGAACAGGGTCAGTCGCGCTTGATTACCATTTCCATGGCCACTTTTGAAAAACTGAAAAACCTTGTCATCTTTTGTTTCCTTCTTAATCCTTGTCAACAAATGAGAAAATGTAGCAACTTTTCATTGAAATTAGGTGGTTCATGGTTGTCCTTACGCATCATATCTGATTTTCAGTCACAGCCAAGAAGAATATGATACACAAAGATCAGCTTATGAAGCTGACCCGGATACAAGTGCATCGGATCCTCAAATGACTAGTCCAAATCAGATTACAAAGAGGCCGAGGAGAGCAAAGGTTAAGCCCAGCTGGATGAAAGACTACTATTAAAACAATTCTACCCCAATAGTTAATGTTTCTTACTTCAATCGTTATTTTAATTAAAGAGATAGTGACACCTGTCTGTGGTCCTCACTATCATAACAAATCTCTATACTAATTTGGTGAACAGTTTCAAAAAAAATAAATTTGGTTTCCATGAAATTTCCCCACAACACATGGGTTCGCGGTACTGCCTTTGCCGCTGACATGAGGGGATTGGGAAAGTCAAAATCGCTCTCCACTAAAGAGTGTAGTCATAAATAAGCCACAATATTTTTGTGTTTAATTCTTTTCTCCTCTTTCTTTTGGAGTCATCTCATCCCTGCCCTTAATTGGGAATTAATCTGCCATAGTTATCCTAATCATAATCTTTCACATGGTCATGAAACCGGCTGAAATTCCCAGCTTTCTTCTTTTCCTGTTTACTGCCATAATTGTCCTCTACGCTTTCTCTTCAAGATTTTGCATAGCACAAGTTAACAGTTCATCCAGCAATAGTTGTGCAACTTATGGAAGGTGTGGATATTATGGAAGCTGCAACTCACTAAATTCGCCAATTTGTACTTGTTTGAGAGGATTTGATCCACGTAACAAACAGGAATGGGATACGGGGAACTGGACTAGTGGGTGTGTGAGGAGGGTCCCTTTGAACTGTGAGAGCAATAATGGTAGTACGACTAGAGTTGACGGGTTTTTGAAGCTTCAGATGATGAAGATTTCGGTCTATTCGGATCGGTGGTCCGGGCCGGAAGGTGAATGTGAAGGTCGATGCTTGCGAAATTGTTCGTGCATGGCATATGGGTACGACGTGGGTATTGGTTGTATGTTCTGGAGCGGATCCTTAATCGACGTTCAAAATTTTCCAAGCAGCTCGGGCTCAGATCTTTATATCCGCGTGGCAAATTCTGAATTGGGTATTTTAATTTGAAGTTTTATTTTTGTGATATTGTTGAGTGTTTTTATTAGAGGCTGTTGCTTCTTGTTCCAAATGCTACTTCATTGGGTTTTGTTAGAATTTATGACAAAAAGAAGGCAGGTGATGGATATCATATAACCTACGTTCCATTTTGTCCCATGTTTGTGAAGTGATATGAAGTTACTTCTTTTGTTTCAGACCACAAGAAAGGCTCCAAGAAAATCATAATAATTCTTGTTGTAGTTGGATTAGTTATTGTGTCCATTTGCACATTTTTTGCTTGGAAATGGATGGTTAAACGCAGAGGTAATATTTGGATTATTAATCCCCTGAATTAGTGAATATATGCAGCTTTCACTTAGTATGTGTCTCCTTTTCTGTTAGGTAAAGAACAAAGCAGCAAACTTGCTAAAGTGGACACATCAAATTCAGCAGAATCCCCTCTTCAAAATGCATTTAGCAGAGTTAATCTTGAAGAGTTACCATTGTTTGAATTCATTATACTTGCAAATGCAACAGACAGATTCTCTGAAGCTAACAAGCTAGGGAAGGGTGGTTTTGGCCCTGTTTACAAGGTAGCTTTTCATGCTTATTCATATTCATTTGATCTCATCTCGTATACTTGTTGAATATAAAGTGCCGAAATTGGTGCAACTCTAGGGAGAATTGGCGGATGGAAGAGAAATTGCAGTTAAGAGGCTCTCAAAAGCATCTGGTCAAGGGATGCAAGAATTTATGAATGAAGTGGTGTTGATTTCTAAACTCCAACACAGGAATCTCGTTAGACTGCTGGGCTGCTGTGTGGATAATAAAGAGATGATGCTGGTTTATGAATACATGCCTAATAAAAGCTTGGACTTTTTCCTATTTGGTCAGTTCAAGGCCTACTCTGTTTTTGATTAATTATTTTCCCTGCACAAGATTTGATCAAATCCTTTATTCAAATTAGAAATAATTGGCATCCTATGCTTATTGTTTGCTTAGATCCATCACAAGAGATTTTAGATTGGCAAAAGCGTTTCAACATTATTGAAGGTATTTGCCGAGGCCTACTTTATCTTCACAGGGATTCTAGATTGAAGATAATCCACAGAGATCTGAAACCAAGTAACATATTGCTGGATAACGATTTGAACGCAAGGATTTCAGACTTTGGCTTGGCCAGAATATTTGGAACCAAACAAGATCATGTCAGCACTGTAAGAGTAGTAGGAACATAGTAAGTATATATCACGTCGAACTATTTCTGACTTTCTCTAGATTTGGTCGTTCATTCTGCATAAGACAGATTTGTAACTGATATGGTTTTCTTGCAGTGGATACATGGCTCCTGAGTATGCACTCGAAGGAAGATTCTCAGAAAAATCAGATGTTTACAGCTTTGGAGTTTTGATGCTAGAGATTGCCACTGGGAGAAGGAACACAAGTTTTTACAATGATGAAGGTTCTTTGAACCTTTTGGGACATGTAAGTCAACTTAAATCTCCTTTGATTTAGATAATTCAAAACAGTCTGAGAGTCTGTATCCAATCTAAATGTCTCCAATTTCTATCATGTCCTTTGACTTGATGATGAAATTTCAGGTGTGGAAACTGTGGACTGAAGAGAGCGTTGTAGCTTTGATAGATCCAAGAATATCAAGTCCAAGCTACCAGGAAGAGGTGGTGAGATGCATGCATATTGGGTTATTGTGTGTGCAAGAACTTCCCAAAGATCGGCCGTCTGTGTCGGCTGTGCTATCGATGCTGATTAGTGAAATTGTTGAGCTTCCTGAGCCAAAGCAATCTGCATTTTCGATAAAGACGAGCCATTATGCTACAGGTACAACTTCTTCTCGGCAGAGCCAAACGAGTAGCTCTACGAATAATGTTACCATCTCCATGGTCGAGGGCCGGTGATTCTACTTACACTGTAAATTTTGCTGCTCAGTGCTCACCGTATACATTGTAAATGCACAGATTGGAAATCATAGGCCCTTTATTCGTATTTATGCGAAAGAGGGTCAAAAACTAGTTGATTTTGACATTCTTTGGATATGCAACTTATAAGCGTGAGTTTTTTTCACAAGTTAAATTGTAAATTTGATAGAAGGAAATTAGAAATAATTGTCGACCATCTTTTTCTTTAAAAAAAGAGATCAGCAGAATTGAGGCAAAGTTGTGGCTTTAATGGGAAGGCTTGGAGACGAGTATACCCATGTGAAATTGTATGTTGGACCAAGACCATTAGTTTTGGCCATTGGATCAACAATTGGGGGGGGGGGGGGTGTGTTTTAATTTACTAAATGACCCTCCCCTATTAGGGATCCAATGGCCAAAATAATAGTTTCGATCCAGCATAGAATGACTCTATACCCATAGTACCATACATGTGGGAAGGCTTTTGTATTTAGCAGTTGATAATTGATTGTTGATGTTCCCATTCAATTTCAATAATATTCATTGTTTTGTTACAACTTGTAATACCTAAAATTGAACCCAGGACCCCACATGAAAGTAGACATGAATAACAAACTTTGAGTCTGTTTGATATCTTGAAATAATGAATTTTATTTTATCCTATTTTAATGTTTTCGTAAGATAATAGTGCCATTTATGGGCCACTGGCACGTCCCTATGACCCTATACCTATCTTGATATGGTATCGACTATTCCAGCAGGCTGACTATTTCAATGCCACAACTTTGCTTCAGGGGGCCCAAATTTTACTTTTTAAGCACTCTTGATCCCGATGATGATAGAGCCGATTTTGTTAATTCATTTCTTCAGGGCCCAAAGCGAGACAAACATAATTTTTAACTTTAGCCCACAAGTCACGAGTTATTATTAATCTAATATTATTGCTGCTTTACTTCTATACCATTTTTTTATTTTATTTTTGATAGATGCTTTACTTGTATAGATTGCTAGGTTGCATGAGTGCGAATACGGGGATACGGATACGACACGATACAGGAACGGCGATACGAATTTTTCAAAATTTTAGGATACGACACGCCGAGGATACGTGCATATATATATGCATGTATAATATGTAAAAATAAATTGATATCGATAAATTCATTGATATAAATTAAATTTTGTCTAGTTTTGTAAATTTCTTTGTCATTTATTTAACTTTTATGTGTTCATTTTTAACAAAAGACCGAAAATACTATCTCTTGTCCTATTTTAGTCCACAGTGTATTTTAAAATATTTAAAAAAATACTCTATCTGGTATCTAAAATGTGTCGGATACTTCAAGTTTTGTGTCAAATACGGTATCCAAAATTTTCTCTTTTCTTTTTATTTTTGGACACTTTAAAAATGGTCCGGACACGGTATCCGAGAGTATCCGTGCCGGATACGGGTACGATACTGCACGGGGTCGATTTTAGGAGTATCCGTGCATCATAGATAGATTGTGATCTAGTTCGTATTAAGTTACCAGTGTTATTTGTTTTCTTTTTATCCAATCCGTTTCTCAATTGGCTAGGTCCAGTCCTTTTGAACACCACCTTCCAAAATAGAAAAGCAAATAGAAAGGCTAGTTTCAAATTCAACTAATCAACCATACCATTGAATGGAATCATAAAGAAAAATCTATGCTAGTTTTTAAGCAAGAGATAACCACAATATATACCTTATATAAGGTGTGGTACATAATTTTTTTTTTTCAAAAGTTCATGAAAGACTCACTTCTTGTAACTTTGTTCGTTCATGAACTTGTGGTGTTGATCAGCTAAGAGCACTACATCTTGTGCTTGGAGGATTATTTTCTCCGAATGAAGGCAAAATTCTTGAAAAAAATTATAGTACATATGCAAAAGTAAAATTATTGAACACTTGACTCGGTACTACTATTATAAATTCGTGGTAAATTTTATCTATCACAATTCACAAGCCTTACATATCTCCAAAGAAATCCTTCTGAAATCAAACACAATCAAAGTTTTGTCTTCAGTGACTCTATCAATAAAGAGAATCAGAATTCAAAACTATAAGATCGTCAATTTGATCGCATAAAATCAAAAACAGAGAAAAGAGAAAAACATAAAATAAAAAAGGTTAATTATAATCACATCGTATATATATATTAGTGATGATGAACTCAAACGACATTGTAGCTCGGTTCATGAGATCAGGACTCAATCTAAACATCAAAACACAAAATTCCATTTGATTCAAACATCCATCGCCGTCCAAATCCCCTTCCTTCAACATACAAAGCAGCTCATCATCGCTCACACCCTGCAAACCCAGAACAGCAGAATTCTTCTTCAAGCTCTCTTCTTCAAGCTCTCCAATGTGATCACTCGTTTTTCGAAATCCATCAGCATCCGAAACCCTTTACACAGCTCATTCATAAACCCATCCGCCCCCAATTTCTCCACCATTGATGGAAAATAATCCTCAAACACAGCATTATTATAATTCATGTTTCTCTTATGACACATCCAATTGGAGTTACTTCCTAAACTGAAACTCTTCCTGTTTCTTTTATCATTGAAGATGTTATTATTATTTTCTTGTTGTTGCAACATCTCTAAAACTCTTCTTCAGTAGTGTGCCAGAGAGAAGAATAAAGTCAAAAGCATAGCCATTTTTTGCCATTACTGTTGGAAATTAAGCTTTAAAATTTCTTGTTTTTCTTAATTTCCATCTTATTAATTTTATAGAAGTTTATGGCCTCATTTGATAATATTTTGTGACTCTTTATATGTATAGGGTTGTTACATTTTATATCTTTATGACCCACTTTCTTTGTGTTTATGACCATTTTATTATAACTTTATTACACAATTTATTTGGGTCATTATTTCATTGTAACAACCTAGTTATTCCTCACTATATAAGAGGCCTAAACTTATACTTTTATATAAAGTTAATATAGAGTTTTGTGAGATGATTTATTTACTCCCTACAAGAGTGTTTTGGCAACGTGACTAAAGGATTGGTTCCTCGTCTCCTTGTGGTCGTGCACATAGGATGAGACACCGCTGTGAGCTAATGGGGTTTTATCTTGGAGTCGTGATCAGCCGTCAGAACCTGCACGTAGGGAGGCAATCATGGCTTTAGGACAGCGTCATGTGGCGTGACTCTCCATCGGTGCAGTATCTTGTTTTATGTTTTTATGTTGTTTAATATGTATTATTCCAAAGATTTATAGTATTATATCATGATGTACGAATAGCATACTTTATGAAATTATTTAAGTAATTTATATTTATGTAAACACAAATCACAAAATTCACAACAATCTAAAGCCATGATTATGTGATTTGTGTATTAGTAGAATAATTTTCAGAATGAGTTTATCTAATTATGTAACATTTGATGTTTTGTATGTGAGGAACTTTTGATGGAGAATTAACTTGTCAAAGCGCGAATGATGATTCGGCTAAACTTCTGAAGTTGAGGTGTTTGAAGTTCAAAAGATTTGACAAGAAAATGGTACGAAATTACTTTAGGTCAGCAATGTTGCACTTGTGCACCAAGAGGTATGTTTCTCATACTAAAAGATGATTTAATCTGTCTATGCACTAGAATTACCAAGACACTTAATTAAAATAAGAAAAAGAAGATGAAAGAAAGAAAATTATATTGACAGTCACATGAAGAAAAGAAGATAGAGATATACATTTCTTCATGTCTCATAAATTGGGATAAATAGTATATAATTATTTAGTGTACATAACAACTATATTACATTGGACTTAATGTCAAACGGCTAGCTTCAATTGTTAAATATTTGTGCTATATTCTGGAGGTTTATGAGCAAGTTAAGTATTATGTATGATTTTGATTTTAAAAAAAAAAAAGGAAAAGGTATTATGTATGGAAATTAAGTGCGTAACAATAATAATAATATAGTTTAATACGAAACCAATAATCCATTAGTGTGTATGGAATTCACTTGTTTATCTGATTACTAATTATGATCATATTTATGATTATTTTATGTGAGATGGTAGGCAATAAGCTATTGCATGATGTTATACCAAGTAGTAACTGAATTGGCATAATGACTAGAAGACCGTTGGGGCTCATAGTTGGATCAAATTCTTTGCTCATCTTTTCAAGAGTTTGAATTATATTTAATAAGACATATAATGCATCATCATTATATACAAATGACTAGTAATATACAAGAAATATGTGAATTAAAACTTATATGATAATTAAGAGCATGTATAGGAGTTACATGTTAGCCTTGCGGCTAGCTTGTGTAAGTCATAGTGAAAAATTGACAAATTTATATTCTATCATAATTACTTGATGGTTACATACTTGGTGGTTATATATACTAAATATCTTGAAGAAGACAAAAACATCTTGTCACTTGATTCTTAGATATGATTTTATAGGTTACAAATTGATTACTACATAGCATAAATATTTCTAACGGTTAGTGAATTATTTAAGAATTATCATGAAAGTGTTTAAATGTCATCATCATCTTTTATAAGCTTGTCTGTTTTAGAATTTGCAGAGTGTAATTGTGCTTTTAACGTACGTATAAAATATGTGATTTTTCCAAAAGAGTCTTAAAGGAAAATTTTGATTTAAAGTAGGAGATTTTCTAATGAAATATTAACTTATGGATATGATTATAAATTGTTGATATGTAATTGTACTGTGCCATAAAAATATGATGGATTGCTCACAAGAAAGATGTATATGAAAATTAATAAATGTGTATTTAAGTTGTGCAATTATATGTTAATCAGTCTATTAAGCTTCATAAACCAACGGTTGGAGGCTACTGTTTTATCAGTTTGACTGGAATTATCATGATAATTATAAATGCTATCACTATCTGGGATGTTGCATTTTTATTGCTAAATAAGGTCTTAATAGCTAATTATTGGTAATTAAAAGTGTGTTCTATTACCTGAAAGTTTAGGCTAATAATTTTATACCTCTTGTTTGCATGTCAAGATTAATAGTCTGAAATTCAAATACAATTGTTGTGATATTATAATTTGTGTGATTAAATGTTATGTGGAGCAAGATATATATTGTTGTGATTCATGAATGTGACAACATTTCTTATGATTTAAGTTATCTTTTTGGTTCCTGAAGAGTCAGAGACCATGGAGTTCTAGATATGTGGATTTGTTGATTTTTATGTGATTATTTTGACTTGCTTCGGTATGGTTTCTTAATATGTGGAATAAAATATGTGGGATTTATTCTATGGACTATACCCGTTATATTAATTATAAATTTAATAATAATAATAAAAAAAAACTACTTTGAAATGTGGGGGATTATATTGATTGTATTAAATATTAAAAATTTTATGTGGAAAATTGTTTTAGCAAGTTTTATTAAATGTAGGATATATATTTTCAAAGAAAATGATATAGCGGTTTGGGGAGAGAATAAAAATGATTTTGGTGATGCTAAATATTTGATTACTTAATTTCATAATCGTGACTTGGATCATATATAGAAAGAAAATGTGGGGGTGTATATTGATTTTATTCAATAAAAATAAAAAATAAAAAACTGTGATAAGTTATTTCCAAAGTTAAGTGCAAGAAATATATTTGCAAAATCAACGGAGAGAAATTTTAAGGTTTGGATTATTTCATGATACATTAGAAATATGGGGCTGATTTTATTCCAAAATACTTTATGAGATTAATTTTGATCGTGGATTGAACGGAAAGTTATCTTTTATATTGCTATAATTTAATTTAATAAGAAACGAGTCTTATTGGAATATTAAAATTTATTTTCTAATGACTTGCTGATAAACTATGAAATGGTTTATGAAATGTGGAAGTTAAAAAGTGAAGCCAAGATGTTATGAGATTTGAAACTGTTTGAAAATAAATTCATTATGTCTGGGATTAATATGCAGAAAATGAAAAGAAAATATTTATAATATTCAAAAATAGAGATTTTATGACTTTTTCGATGAGTAAAATTATCATATATAAATTCAATTGAAAATAATAATTCTATTTGTGGAGTTGTTTATAACATGCATGTTTATGTGATGTATTGAGAAATGAAAATAAGAGGCATATTATATTTTAATCCATGAGATGGAATTTGCCTCGGGGGACTAGCGCAGAGGCTAGATCTTTTATCATCGATGGGGATGGGCTAAGTCCATAAGGGAATCACCTCCGGGAGTAACCCAACCTTTGTGATTGGAGACCCCATGAAGAAGGTTCAATGGGTAGGAACAACCTGTAATGCGTGATTCATAAGCACTATTTTGAGGAGAGTATACATCGAGATGCCTCCTTCCCAATCCCTAAGGTGAAGTGCTGTAAAAAGTGTGATGTTAGGATGGGCTTTTGAACCTTAATGAGACCAAGGCGGGAAATCCGCGGGGTAGAGGTCACACGTACCCTTGGGAGGTTTCACCTAAGTGAGAGTCGCCTTGATGGCCGGGGCTATGGGTTTGGGCTGACCCTAGAGACCTCACGAGAATCAAGATCAGAGCGCATGGCCGTTAACGTGCTAACCCGCTATAACCATGTCCTAAAGTCTATATCGTGTGTGTAGTAATTGAAGTTTGGTCAAGGGACCTAATTCCAGGCCTAGTCCATTATGGCTTCCTCAAATGGATATTACTATCACTAAGTATAGGTTCAAGCCCGGAAGGCACCTATACCGATTGCATGATATAAAGTTGCCACCATTTTACTTGATTTATTAAATTTATGAAATTTTAAATCTTGTGGGGGATTGTTGGAAATTAAGCTTTAAAATTTCTTGTTTTTCTTAATTTCCATCTTATTAATTTTATAGAAGTTTATGGCCTCATTTGATAATATTTTGTGACTCTTTATATGCATAGGGTTGTTACATTTTATATCTTTATGACCCACTTTCTTTGTGTTTATGACCATTTTATTATAACTTTATTACACAATTTATTTGGGTCATTATTTCATTGTAACAACCTAGTTATTCCTCACTATATAAGAGGCCTAAACTTATACTTTTATATAGAGTTAATATAGAGTTTTGTGAGATGATTTATTTACTCCCTACAAGAGTGTTTTGGCAACGTGACTAAAGGATTGGTTCCTCGTCTCCTTGTGGTCGTGCACATAGGATGAGACACCGCTGTGAGCTAATGGGGTTTTATCTTGGAGTCGTGATCAGCCGTCAGAACCTGCACGTAGGGAGGCAATCATGGCTTTAGGACAGCGTCATGTGGCGTGACTCTCCATCGGTGCAGTATCTTGTTTTATGTTTTTATGTTGTTTAATATGTATTATTCCAAAGATTTATAGTATTATATCATGATGTACGAATAGCATACTTTATGAAATTATTTAAGTAATTTATATTTATGTAAACACAAATCACAAAATTCACAACAATTACAAGCATCAAAATATTGATTAGTGGAATTACTCATAGTCATAGACAAGCGGTACTAGAAGTTGATGCTTATTTAGACTTGAGAGGGCTTGCTTAATTGCTCATTTAGACTTGAGTGGTAATGTTCCTAATAAAATTTTAATGACAGACACACCTCAACTATATGTAAGAATTCAAACAAGTTGTAAAGTTATTTTCTAGACCATTTCAAAGCTTATTTCACCTTATACAAAAACATTGTCATTAAGCGTTGTATAGTAAACAGCAAACAACAATGTCCTCATAATGATTCCTTTTTCAATTAAGGAGGCATAGCACATTAAATCCTTGTCTTGACGTCTAACTTTGCCAAATGACCAGAAACTTTGTTTGCTGGAATCCTTCGATGCAATTTAGGAAGAAATTCTGTGCAGAGCTTCCGGAAACACAGCATTCATTTATCCTTCCGCTCAAAAACCCAATATCTCGGCCTGAGCTGTACTTTGCGAAATTTAATAATGAGATTTTAATGGAATGGTGCTAATTTGAATATATCTTTTTCCCCTTCGTTGTTCTGGATACTTACAAAATTAATTTTGAATGACAATCGATACTTTTTTTTTTTTTTGATTTGGAGAGAAGGGTGCTACCCTATTAGTTTACCCTGACAAATCCGGGATAGTAGTTATACGGCATAGATACTTTGAAAGAGAGCAGCATAGCCATGAAACAAGGGAAGAGAAGAAGAATTCAAGAGTTTAGTTAGGAAGAAATCGGATCCTATGGGTCAAAGGCGTGAATAAGGGAAGAGAAGGAGATTTTATAGGAATAAAATTAGGGAGAATAGAAAGATAAAAAATATAGGGAAAAAAAAATTTAATGCTCAATTGGATAGTGACTAGGAAAGCCACATAGCAAGTGAAAAATTGGTGATTTAAAAAAAGATGGAATATAGAATTTTTCTTATATATATATATATATATATATAATTGAGTTAAAATTTGTTGGGAAGATCAATGGATTAAGGCTCCGTTTGTTTGTCAGTAATGGAATTCAAATTGGGAATCAGATATCTGGTAATCAGATTTCCAATTATTTGATTCCATAATAGTGTTTGGTTGTGTCTAGATTTTCTTAATGTTTAGTTCATGGATATTTTTTTTTTTTTTGGAAGAAGTAAGCTTAATTCATGCACATTTCATAAGAAATGAAATTTACATTTGAAAACTTTCATTAAATTAACCTTACTTTTACGTTAATTTATTTGTATACATTGTGTCACCTAAACTTGTGAAATTTTTATATTAAAAAAGTTAATATATTTTGATACTAACTGTAATATTGTATGCATAATTAATAATACTAACTATTAAAACAATAAATTAATTTGACTATGACCAGGGGCGGAGCCAGGATTTTTGTCGAGGGGGGGGGGGGGGGGCGAGATTATATATTGTGATATTGTTATATACTTTTTTTTGCTAGATAGACGAAGGATTTAAGGGGGGTGCGAGGGGCTTGCCCCCCGCGGTACGATACACTATTTTATGGGGAAAAATATAATAAGGAACTAGAATTACCTTATTCATAAGCCTAAGATTTATATTTTCCCCTTTGTTTAAGTTGTAAAAATGTGTGATGAAGGAGGGAGAAAGTGAAAATTTGAGAATTGGGAAATGGATTGAAAAAATCAAATGGTATATTAAGTATTTTTGACTAATAGAGGGGGTTATTTTTGTCATTTTTTAGGGGGCAAACTTACAAATGTTATAGCTTTATAGGTAGAAGTGACAATTTTAAAATTTTGAGGGGAGGCGGGGGGCAGGGGGCGCGAAATTATAAATGTTATAGCCTTATAGGTAGAAGTGATAATTTTAAAATTTTGAGAGGAGACGAATTTACAAATTTTATAGGCACAAGTGAGATTTTTAAAAATTTGAGGGGGGGGGGGGGTGCCACCCACCAGCCCCCCTCTCCCTCCGTCCCTGACAATGACATGTCAAAACAATTAATGGGTTCAAAATGTAAAGTACAAACAATAGATTACTGAATAATTTATATATATATATATATATATATATACGAACTACACACACATATATATTATGTAAAATAAATTAAAAATTAAACTAAAGTATATGATTATATATATGCATTATACTGAAATATATACACACACATACATATTATATATATGTGTGTGTGTATATATATACATGTATAAATATCTATTCAAAATATAAATGCTATATATGTAAATTGTATATATACAAATATGAATATATATTAATTGATATAATATATTTTCTTATATGATGAAATATAATTATAAATATATATATAATATTTTTATTGATTAAAAAAGACATAATATGGATAATACAAATGTTTAGCAAGTTTTATTTTCAGATTCCCCTGAAAAAGGGAATGAGAAATCCTAAAAAAAATAGGGATTTAGATTCCTTATTTTTGGGTGCAGGATTCCCTTATTTGAGGAATCTGATTCATTTCTCATAATTTAAGTAGTGTTTATCAAATACAGTAATCTGATGTTAGGGAATTAGATTCCCAATTTTGATTTTATTCTCTGACAAACAAACGGAGTCTAAGGGTTTTCTCTCCTTAGTGGAAAATGCACGGAAACGTACTCGCCTAAATGCACCAGGTAACGTGCCGAGCATCTGCTTTATTCTAATTTCAGAAAATTAACAAACTTAATTAGGGAATATTATTTATTATCATTAATTATCCAAAACAATTTTCAATGCCTGCACGGCAACTAATTTACAGGAGTTCACAACAAGGAAAATAAATATGAAGAAAAATAAAATGATCACATTTAAAGAATGAAAAGAAGTCAAACGATGCTTGCGGCGGAATAATACTAATTGCGTCGTATGAATACCTTTTTTTTCTTTTCTTTTTTTTAATTACTGATTTTTAATATGAATAGCATTTACGAATCTAGAATCTGGATAGGAAGACGCAAAGAAATCTGTTGGGAAGACGCAAGAAATTGGTCAAGTTATCGAACCGAAAAATTTACCAGTTGAAGATTTACTGGTTGAACCATAGTTCAATTGTGGTCGGATCGGTGATGTCCTAAATATGATATGAATAATTATTAATGTATTAAAATTAAATAAATAATAATAAAATACATAAATATGAAACATAAGTAAAATAAAAAAAATCAATTCTTAGAATTTAAATATTCACAAGTCATACAAACAAGATTGTTGAAAAAACAATAAAAATTGGAGACTGCACATCAAAGAGTCCATTTCAAAACCACATTTAGCTGAATATTAATAGACGAAAAATAGTTTAAGAGCATACAATTATGTGGAGATGTACTTGTGAGCTCTATGTTTCTCTTGTCGCATTAATACACGAGGAGAAAGAACTCATCCAAATCCGAAATTGATATGTGTTTGGTAGAAAAAATTTAGGGGATTTTGACCAACTATTGATACCTATAAAAAATTGGGTGGTTTTTGCGGACGAATACCAATTTGAACAGTTCAACGATCCGACTGCGAGTCGAACAATTTTGACCAATTTTTTAGCACTATCTGTTCTAAGGTTCGAATCGGCCCGTTATATGGTCCGATTAGCGGTCTAAACTGTCGGAACGACAGGTCCGGGCCGATTTTTAAACCCTTACTACGAAAAATATTTATTTAGAAATTCAGTTGCCAAAAATAGGGGTAATTCTATGGTACACCCGAATCATTGGAGCCGGTGCCATCATTACCACACATTTGTGTTGGGATGATAAAAATCACATATCCCAACACAAATATGTGGTAATGATGGCACCGGCTTCAATGGACCGAGTGCACCATAGATTTTTCCCCAAAAATAGTATCATATAGGAGTGGCTTTTTAGATTTATTATTTTTGACGTGTCTTTGAGGATCATAGCACGGATTCATTGACTTTTAGGATAAGGAAATTGGTGTATACTCAAACCAAACTAGTTATGGTGTGTACTTGGGAATTTGTAGTGGGTAAGAAACAAGGCAACTTCCTATCAATCGGTTCCGAATTTGCCTTGCTGAACAAAACTAGACTGAGAATATCCATTCTTCTATTCGGTAATAAAAGCAAGTAAAGTTCTGTTATTAAATGCTACAAGGTGTAACTAGTTCGAAAATATAGCTGATCTATATATATAATATAGTCATTTACTTCCATATTAAATATACAACTTTTGTAATTAGAGTAACTTTCCATGCATCCTCATTTTGTGAAAAGATTAACCTAATAGGGTAGAAGAGTATATAAACTTATAATTAAGTCTATACTCCTTTCCATATCTCATGTGGGTTACTGCGAATTTAAAGACTGTGTATGAGGGTAAGGATGAGTAATCAAATTTGTTTTATATATAATGTTTTAATCTAGGAGGGTTTAATCCAAGAAATTGGCCTCCTGGGCCGGTTGGGCCCGTTGTGAGCCGAGGCCAGCACAGAGTAAGATTGAGCCCAATGGAGCGCCTGGAAAAATAAATGGGCCCAGCTTGGACACGCGGCACCCGATGATGATGATGCGTATACGGCTCAGATTTATGATCCAATTACTCATATATGGTAAGTGTGGGCCTTTTGGAAGCTGTAAGGAATGGAATGCAGCAAATTGGAGTAATGGCTGCACGAGACGAACTCCGCTTCAGAATGAGAGAAACAATTCTGTTGGTGAAATTGATGGGTTTTTGGAGTTGAATAGAGTGAAATTGCCTGATAATACTAGATGGTCTCTCACTTTTGAAGCAGACTGCGGGAGCCGGTGCTTGAATAATTCTCCATGTATAGCTTATGCATATTATATTGGCATTGGGTGGGTGTATGGTGTGGAATATTTGGACGTTAGATGTAATTAATTGAATTAGAGAATTTTTTTTGTCATCTCAAAAAATTTTAGGATTCTCGGTGTAATTATACCTTGTTTTGTATTTGAACAAAATTACTTTGTTCATTGTTGCTTGTTTGATATCTTGGTATAATGAATTTTATTTAATTCTATTTTAATTTTTCATGGAGATTTAGGCTGCATTATCGAGTCCATTTAGGACTCGTACCCACTACGAATGTGTTCATAGGAAAATAGTTCCATGGAATAATTTTATGTTAGACTGAGTCTAACGGACCAATGTATTAGTAAGATAATAGTCCATTTATGGAGTATAGATTGAGTTTAATGATTTGGGTGTGTATTTTGTATCTATTTCTTTCACACACAATACATCTTATTTACAGTGTGAAAAGAACAAACACAAAAATCATTAGATATGGTCTAGCATAAATTTGTCCCTATTTATGGGCCACTGGCTCATCCCTATATCTTGGATAATACTATTGTAGACCGGGAATATCATTTCATGTGTCTATCTCTTTCACATATTGAGTTATACTATGTGTGATCCCCACACACATTTGTGTGAACTCCATACACATTTATGTGAAAGAGATAGACACACAAGTACACCTTAAAAAAACACTTTGGGTGTACCACAAAAAAATTCCTATATCTTAATACGGTATTGAGTCTATTGACTATCCCAACAGGCTGACTATTTCAACAGGAAAAAAAACTAATAATTAATTTGGGCCCCTTAATTATTAGTTTTTATGCACTCTTGATCCCGATAATAATAGAGCCGACTTTGTTAATTCATTTCTTCAGGACCCAAAGCGTGACAAACATATTTGTAAACTTTAGCTCACAAGTCACGAGTTATTAATCTAATATTATTGCTGCTTTACTTCTATACCATTATTTTATTTTATTTTTAATATATGTTTTACTCCTATAGATTGCACAAGTCACTAGTGCTATTCGCTTTCTTTTTATCCAATCCATTTTTTACTTGGCCAGGTCCAGTCCTTTTGAACACCACCTCTCAAAATAGAAAAACAAATAGAAAGGCTAGTTTCAAAATTCAACTAATCAACCATGACATTGAATGGAATCAAAAAGAAAATCTATGCTAGTTTCTAAGCAAGATATAACCACAATATATACCTTATACAAGGTGTGATACATAATGTTTCTTTTCAAAAGCTTATGAAAGACTTATTTATTGGAACTTTGTTCTTTCATGAACTTGTGGTGTTGATGCACTAAGATCACTACATCTTGTGCATGCTGATTTAAAGATTTTAAGTAATAGGGATAATTTGATATACCCACCACTTTCGGGTCTAATAGTGAGTGTAATAATTGTAACAATCCAACCGTTATGTATAGAATTTCGAAAAAATACATATGTTTACACCATAAAATAATTTGGGCTTTCGAATTAAAGAGCCCAAATAGCCCAAACTGGGGAAACTCGAAAAGAATGAAAGTTGGGTCTACAAATAGATAAGACAAGGCCCATTAAATTCAGAAAATGACAAAAACATGGGCTGGGTTGATAAAAACCTAAGAATCGAATCGAAAGAAATAAAATGAAGTCCAAATAGGCAATCATCTGCAGAGGCGCGCCAAGTTGAAAATATTTGAAAGAGCAGTTGAAGACGCGGTTGAAGACGGTTCTCGAAGATAAGGAACGTGGGTTGAGAACGGTTCTGAAGACCCATATATATACCAGCCGCGCCAGACATAAAAGGAGATCGCAAGATCATCAGACTTCTGCATTTTCGTTTTCTTAGGAGTAGTGTCTAGCGTAATGTAGGAGTAGATCGTAGCGTAATTTAGGAGTAGCCATAGTGTAATTTACTATTCGACTCGATGAGATTTGCCTTCCAGGCTTGTATTTGCATTAGCGCATTTGATTGCTTGTAATGTTTCAGAATTGAAAACTTTCATGGAGATATGAATTATCTTTTATTCAGATTTAAGTATCGGATAGGTAATTTGTATCTTGACTTGAGTCTTTCGATTCAGTGTTTTTCATATTCGAAATGAACAACTAACACTTCAATTAATGCGACTCGAGCGCAGGGGTTAAAAAAAATAATACATTCGATCGAGAGATTCTCACGTAGGTATAAGACTATCTTGTGTCAGATTTAAGTATCAGAGAGATAGTTTTTATCTGGACTTGAATCTTTCTTTCACTGTATTATTGTGTCATTCGAAGACGATAAATATTTTAGTCAATTGCGGTCCTAACAACTAATTTAAACAACACGTCGAAGTGTTAAAGTCTGAACCACCGTCTAGCGTATCGAACTCGAACGCGGGGGTTGAGAGATAATTCTAAGTGAAGAATTATCGCGGGGCTTGGAACGCGCAGTTGATTCCTCCCTAATCTAGATTGTTTTTTTTTTTTACAAAACAAATGGCGACCACAGTGGGAGCTAGTCGAACGCTCCTTTTATTACGGGAAACAATGGCTTCTCGAATGTACCGATAAGTTAAGGAAGTCGTACGTTCCCAAATAATATCCGAGTACCATATGCAGGGGGCAAGTTGTGCCCGATGCCCATATGGGAGGAAGTATTGGGGGAAATTCTTTGACCCTAAATCAGATCGAAATGATTATTGAGAGGATGTACGGGCTTGGTTTTCGAAAAAACAATAGCTAAATGCCAGGAAAATTGAAGACTCATCATCTGAAAGAGTTATGAAGAAATTCATGCAAATCAAAATGGGTCAATCTTAATGTTTCGAATTATGTTTTTAAATTTGTATTTATGGATAGTTTCAAATACTTCGAACGAATCTTAATCGAAGGGGTAACTCGAAAAAATGAAAGAAAAATTTTTTCTGTGATTTTCTCAGAAAAAAGCTCGAGCTAGTTGCTCGAGCTAATTGCTCGAACAAACAGCTCGAGCAAGAGCCTGTTCGAGCAACCTGCCTTTAAATTGTATTTTGGACAAAGTCCACTTAAGGTGGAACCCCACTAATAATTGTAAATATATTAATTACTAACCAATCACCATGAAGAACTACACACATATATATATATATATATATATATATATATATATTCATGTTGCTATTTAATTGGTGAATAAGAATATGTCAGAACTTTTTGTTGATGGACATTGCTCTCTCTCTATATATATTCGATATATATATATATATTCTAAAAAAAAAAAAAAAGGGCTGCTCGAGTAGTTGCCTCGAGAGGCTTCTGCTCTGTTCTTGTAGAACAAAAGAAAAAGCGAAATGTTGTCGGTTAATTTTGTGTGGAGTTATTTGCAGACTCTACCAAATGGTCTACAGTGACGTCAGCATATTTTCATCGCCATTTGAAAAACATAAAAGGCCATACATACATTCATACGTCTCCATTCCATTAAGTTTTTTTCCCACTAGCAATCTCTCTCGATTTCACAATTTTATTTTATATTATTTCTCTTGGTCATAGACTTGTGTTTAGTTGGCCTATATCCGAGTTTGAACAGTGGGTTGTGTTGCCGAAATCCGAGCACAAGTCCTCTTCTGTCCCACTTTGTCTATCATAGATTAATTTAATTAGAAGAATTGTGTGTGTATATATATATATGTGTGTGTGTATATTATATGATGAGTCCATTTATTCCAATTGCCATGTTAACACGAGATTAAGGGGAAACAAATTAATAGTTGTGCCTTGCAATGAAATGGTGGCCGACATTAATGGAGAAAGTGATATGATTGTTGAGATGTAATCACCTTCTGGAATTTCGAATGCCTTGATATTTCAAATTCATGTAATCTCGAATGCTTTGATATTTCGAATGCAGCAGTTTCGAATGCTTTGATAGTTCGAATTCATCCATTTGAAGTCAGCAGAGCTTCGAACCCGATACCCTCGAAGAACAACATTTTGCGAATCAACAAAATACTGGGGGGACAAGAAGTCTCGCCGACAATTTTACGCTTATTTTTAACTAAGTCAAAACGGTGAACAATTTCAAAATCGAAATAAGCCCCTTTTTCAACTCGAAATTTCAAGGTGCTTAAAATTACTGAATTCGAAACTATTGAACTCGAAATATCATGTACTCGAAATAAGGCATCTTTGAAATATCATATACTCGAAATAAGAAATGTTCGAAATATCATGTATTCGAAATAAGATATACACGAGATACTACATTCTCGATATTAAACATACTCGAGATAGTGGGGTCTTGCCATTCTCAAAATTGCCATTCTCGAAGTCAAACATAATGGGTGTCTGTCTTGCTGTTTTCGAATGTCATGGCCATTCTCGAAATCAAACATAGTGGGTCTCTTGCTGTTTTTCGAATGTCATGCTCATGAGATGAGTTGTCTTATTTGTTGTTATAAGCATAGAACATTATATTTACATAAATACATTTCAAATTGTAGAAAAATCAAGTCGAGCTTCCAGCACTTCGAAAAAGTACATATTGTTGTATAATGTCAGAGGAATCACTTAGTGACGATATAGTTCAGGAATTGGATGCTCGACCAATTACGAGACATAAGGTTATAGCAGACAAAATATACGAACAATTTGTCCGGGTTATGAAACAAACCCTAGCGGATGCTCGAGAAGAGCAAAGAAGAGAATTCAGTGATCAGTGCCAAGCATTAGCACAAGAGTCAACCAGAATATTCACTGCAATTGTGCAAGATATTGCATAAGTGCTCGAGATGGACTTGCTCGAGAAGTTACTCGAGTAATTACAGAGTTAGGAGAAATATTAAATCAAGCATGCGATATTTTTTCAAATATGATAAATACCCAGGTAGCCTTAGCACTCGAACCTTTGATTAACCGGCATAACACTCTGGTGGAAAAAGTCTCTCAGTTAATATCAATAGAGCCTAGGATTCGAACTAGGACAGTAAATCCAAATGAAATTTCCCTAGGATATCCTCGAGATGCTCGAACTCGAGAAGATAGATTCGAGATGGGTCAATCTTCGAAGCACGCTCTTTTTCCTTCGAATCAGACTCACTTCGAAGAGCAACGCTTCTCGAATAAGCAAAATGCTGGGGGGCATCCACGAGTGAGTCAAATGAATAGGTATATGAGTCAGTTTACTCCTCAGCCAGCACAAATAAGATATACCCGAAAATAGGGTATGCTCAAAATCCACAAACTTGAAATCTGCGTACTCGAAATATACATGCTCATGTTCGAAATTTGTCCTGCTCGAGATGGGAGATTATATACTCGAAATCCGCATGCTCAAAAAACTAAAGTGGTGTGCTTAAGTAATTAAGATGATTTACTATTTTAACTATCTTTTGAGTTTTCATGTGGCTGTGCTTGATGCACAAGTCTTCGAATTCAAAGACGCTCAAGGGTATTCATGGTTTCGACATCAAGAAATTTTGATTCAGTTAAAGTTACCTCGAGAGTTGCAACTTCATTCGAAGGACCAGCTATATCATTTAAACATACCAGGACTCGAAACGTCCAGGTGTAACAAAGGGAATTAAAAGAACATGACATAATTGTTTACTAGCAAGGGACATGTCCATTGACGTTAATGGTGGCCATCGAAAGGTCAAAAGTCACAAATACAGAAACGTATCACTTAATATACATGAACTCGAAACGTTCATGTATATTAGGGGGCATTTGTTTACACCATAAAATAATTTGGGCTTTCGAATTAAAGAGCCCAAATAGCCCAAACTGGGGAAACTCGAAAAGAATGAAAGTTGGGCCTACAAATAGATAAGACAAGGCCCATTAAATTCAGAAAATGACAAAAACATGGGCTGGGTTGATAAAAACCTAAGAATCGAATCGAAAGAAATAAAATGAAGTCCAAATAGGCAATCATCTGCAGAGGCGCGCCAAGTTGAAAATATTTGAAAGACCAGTTGAAGACGCGGTTGAAGACGGTTCCCGAAGATAAGGAACGTGGGTTGAGAACGGTTCTGAAGACCCATATATATATCATCCGCGCCAGACATAAAAGGAGATCGCAAGATCATCAGACTTCTGCATTTTCGTTTTCTTAGGAGTAGTGTCTAGCGTAATGTAGGAGTAGATCGTAGCGTAATTTAGGAGTAGCCATAGTGTAATTTACTATTCGACTCGATGAGATTTGCCTTCCAGGCTTGTATTTGCATTAGCGCATTTGATTGCTTGTAATGTTTCAGAATTGAAAACTTTCATGGAGATATGAATTATCTTTTATTCAAATTTAAGTATCGGATAGGTAATTTGTATCTTGACTTGAGTCTTTCGATTCAGTGTTTTTCATATTCGAAATGAACAACTAACACTTCAATTAATGCGACTCGAGCGCAGGGGTTAAAAAAAATAATACATTCGATCGAGAGATTCTCACGTAGGTATAAGACTATCTTGTGTCAGATTTAAGTATCAGAGAGATAGTTTTTATCTGGACTTGAATCTTTCCTTCATTGTATTATTGTGTCATTCGAAGACGATAAATATTTTAGTCAATTGCGGTCCTAACAACTAATTTAAACAACACGTCGAAGTGTTAAAGTCTGAACCACCGTCTAGCGTATCGAACTCGAACGCGGGGGTTGAGAGATAATTCTAAGTGAAGAATTATCGCGGGGCTTGGAACGCGCAGTTGATTCCTCCCTAATCTAGATTGTTTTTTTTTTTACAAAACAAATGGCGACCACAGTGGGAGCTAGTCGAACGCTCCTTTTATTACGGGAAACAATGGCTTCTCGAATGTACCGATAAGTCAAGGAATTCTTATGTTCCCAAATAATATCCGAGTACCATATGCAGGGGGGCAAGTTGTGCCCGATGCCCATATGGGAGGAAGTATTGGGGGAAAATTCTTTGATCCCTAAATCAGATCGAAATGGTTATTGAGAGATTGTACGGGCCTGGTTTTCGAAGAAACAATAAGTAAATGCCAAAAAAAAAAATTGAAGACTCATCATCTGAAAGAGTTATGAAGAAGTATTGGAGGGAGATTTCTCTGATCTTATTCAGAATCAGGGATCGAGTGACTGTCCTGCCAAATGGTGTAATTAAACCTTCCTTTCGAAATTTGAGAAGGTTTATTCACTTCATTGGAGAAACGTATTTATCACTTTTACGCGATGATTCCGTAAAATGATTAACACAAGATAAGAGAGAGAATACGAATTCCACGCACTGAATTATAACAGACAAAAAAAAAAAAAAAAAGAGCTCGAGCTAATTGCTCGAACAAACAGCTCGAGCAGAGCTAGTTGCTCGAATAGGCAGCTCGAGCAAGCTGCATTTTGAATTGTATTTTGGAAGGATATGACAAAAGTCACTTAAGGTGGGATCCCACCAATAATTGTGACTATACTAATTACTAACCAATCATAAAGGTATTTGTCTCCATGAAGAACTACACCCACGCGTACACACACACACACACACATATATATATATATATATATTTATATATATTCATGATGCTATAAATATTAAAGTAGTATATTGCATATAAACATTATTATAATCACAAAAAGTAGGTAGGCATGTCAGATTTTGTTTTTCTTCCCTTTCAAGCAAAATGGTTTGGAGTTTGCTCTAATTCCCTTTTTTCGAGCATAACGATTTTGTTTTTTCCTTTTCGAGCATAATGGTTTGGAGTTTGCTCTAATTCCCTTTTTTCGAGCATAATGGTTTTTTTTTTTTCGAGCATAATATCACGATGCTCGAAATCACTGAATTCGAAATATCAAAGTATTCAAAATTTCTAAACTCGAAATATCAAGGTGCTCGAAATTTTTCAACTCGAAATATCAAGATGTTCGAAATCACTGAATTCGAAATATCAAAATATTCAAAATGACTAAACTCGAAATATCACGTACTTGAAATCATACATGTTCGAAATATCATATACTCGAAATAAGACATGTTCGAAAAATCATGTACTCGAAATAAGATATACTCGAGATACTACATCCTCGATTGCCCAGCTTGGTACAAAACTCCATTTTAGCAGTGCTTACCACCCTCAAACAAACGGGCAGACGGAAGTTTTGAACCGGTGCTTGGAATCATATCTCCAGTGTTTTACAAGCGAACATCCCAAGCACTGGACTCGCTACCTCCACTTAGCCGAATACTGGTATAATACCAGCCACCACTCTGCCATTCGAACAACACCCTTTCAGGCCCTTTATGGCCGACCACCACCCACCATACCATCCTACACCCTCGGCAACTCCAATCACGCAACAATCGATGAAAGCTTATTCAACCATTCACAGATTCTAAACCAACTCAAAGCAAACCTCAACCAAACCCGTCAACAAATGACCCATCAAGCTAACAAGAAATGCATAGACAAGGAATTTCAGATTGGGAATTGGTGTTCGTTAACCTAAAGGCTTACCGGCAAATTACAGTTGAGCGACGGGAATCACACAAACTTTCGAAGCGTTTCTTTGGCCCATTTCCTATGATCCGCCGGATCGGAAAGGTTGCGTATGAGCTCCAGTTGCCGAAATCTTCACGCATCCACCCAGTTTTTCACATATCTCAGCTCCGCCTTTGCCGTGGTGACCCAGTTGAACAAAGAAACCCACTGCCTAATTCAATTTTAGAGGAGCAAGTCGTTTTGGAGCCTAAGTTAATTTTGATATATCGAATATATATATATTCGATATATATATATATGTGTGTCCCTTTCGAGCATAATGGTATATGTCTCTTTCGAGCATAATGGTTTGGACTTTATATATAGTCCCTTTCGAGCATAATGGTATATGTCTCTTTCGAGCATAATGGTTTGGACTTTATATATACACACCAAATAAAGTACCACCCAACCTACAAGTTTTTATATCTTCGAGATGCTACTTAAGAGAGACAGAGAATTTGTCTAACCAAAAGACGTGTCTTTTAATACACATGAACTCGAAACATTCATGTATATTAGGGGGCATTTGTTTACACCATAAAATAATTGGGGCTTGCGAAGTACAAAGCCCAAATTGCGCAAATTGTAGGAACTCGAAAAGAAGAAGACAAGCCCATTAAATAAATAGCGAAAACATGGGTTGAATTGACAAAAGTCCGAGAATCGAATTTGAAGAAATAAAATATAGTCCAAATAGCCAACCATCTGCAGAAGCGCGCTAATTCGAAAATATTTGAAAGAACGGTTGAAGACGGTTGAAGGCGGTTCCCGAAGAAAAGGAACGTGGGTTTCTTCAAAGACCAATATATATACAAGCCACAGACAGAGACGAGAGGGGATCCCAAGATCATCAGACTTCTACATTTTCTTTTTCTTAGCGTAAATTAGGAGTAGTTCATAGCATAATGTAGGAGTAGCTCTTAGCATAATTTAGGGGTAGCCGTAATGTAATTTAGTATTAGATTCGAAAGAATTTGCCTTTTCAAGGCTTGTATCGGCATTCGATTGACTGTAATTTTTACGAATCGAAGACTTTTATGGAGGTATAGATTACATGCTTTCAGATTTCAGTATTTGACAGTAATTTGTATCTTGAACTAAGTTTTCTATTCATTAACATCGTTTTGAAAAAGAAAGGTTCTCACGTAGGTACAAAATTATCTTATGTCAGATTTAAGTATCAGAGAGATAGTTTTTACCTGGACTTGAATCTTATCTTTCACTGTATTATTGTATTCGAAGACAATAATCAACATCTAAAATAATACATTCGATCGAGAGATTCTCACGTAGGTATAAGACTATCTTGTGTCAGATTTAAGTATCAGAGAGATAGTTTTTATCTGGACTTGAATATTTCCTTCACTGTATTATTGTGTCATTCGAAGACGATAAATATTTTAGTCAATTGCGGTCCTAACAACTAATTTAAACAACACGTCGAAGTGTTAAAGTCTGAACCACCGTCTAGCGTATCGAACTCGAACGCGGGGGTTGAGAGATAATTCTAAGTGGAGAATTATCGCGGGGCTTGGAACGCGCAGTTGATTCCTCCCTAATCTAGATTTTTTTTTTTTTTACAAATATACTTTCTAACAAAATGATTTTATTCATACTCATGTAACCCGATTATATTTATTTGGATGATTTGGATAAAAAACTGAGCATCATGTTTGAGAACTTGTTTTCATTTTATTTGAGCGAAAATTTTGATTTTGTAACAAAGAAAACAAATATATACGTATGATGAATTTATATAACAAATTATATCTATAATATTTGAGAGTTTTTACTCATTACAAATCATGTCAATATATTTTTTATTTAGTAATATCTATTTGTTGTTATTTATTATCTCACCTACTCAATTTTTTTAAAATTAAATCTACAATAATATTTATGTTCTTTATTCCTTATTACTTGTAACTATAAATAAGTTGTAGGAGCTATAATGATGATTCAAATATCCTCCAATCCTTCCGCCAACAACCTTGAACCCCTAATCCAAATTACTCAGTTTGAAAAGATAATTATGTATTAGTTTGATATTTTGTCAACTCGTACCTGTTGGGTCATGTTGAACTTTTTTCGTAAAAATGCCTGAACTCAACCGAGCACACCTCTATTTTGAATATCTACAACAATGAAGTGTATAGTTACAGTAGGACTTTATAATGGAATCATATTTAAACCGGAAGAGAACTCCTTCTACATCGTATTTGTTGCAAATGTACAATATCTTCTAATTATCCTAAAATGATAAAATGTTTAACAAAAATCCTAAAACGATAAAATGTGTATCACTGATTCTGCACTGAGTTAAAACAAAATACTTAAGTGTATAGAATTTTAATGTTCCTTCTTGGCGAATAGGCTCTCATTTCCATTGTAAAAGTTGAGTCTTGGCCTTTATTCTATCTATCTGCTGCTTAATGATGATTTGGGCTGCTTTTAACATTTTCGAATAAAAAAATTTCTCTACTTTAGGCCAGATTAGGCTATGTATTTCTTCGTGTACTTCATGTAGGGCTAAAACGGTTTGACAGGGGTTAAAAAAGGTTCGAACAGATAAGAATTGGTAGCATTTTGATTTGTTTAGGAATTTCTCTCTTTTGGGCTTGAAATATGGGTTTGGAGGTCTTCGTGCTGAGCTAAAAGGTCTTGATAAAGTATATTGAGGTTTTTAAATTGCTTGGTGATGGTTTCAAGATCGCATCGGTAGCTTGAGCGAGCGATGTGCCTATTGGTTATTTGCTTGCGACGATGGCATCCCGTGGGCGTGGGGAGCTCAAGTTTCGAGTGCCAAGATGGTGCCGGCGCTCGGCACCGCGAGACGGGTCGGTTGCTACTGCGGGCTTGTGTGGACATCATCGAGGTGAGGAAACGAGGCGAGCCGTTCCGATGGGTAGCTTGAGCGAGCGATGTGCCTATTGGCTATTTGCTCGCGACGATGGCATCCCGTGGGCGTGGGGAGCTCAAGTTTCGAGTGCCAAGATGGTGCCGGCGCTCGGCACCGCTAGACGGGTCGGTTGCTCCTGCGGGCTTGTGTGGGCATCATCGAGGCGAGGAAACGAGCGAGCCGTTCCTAAGCTCATGATTGTTACAATTCGTTTCTTTGAAGGACTCAAAAATTGACTATGATAGACACCTAATTAGTTATTCTTAAAATGAGTTATATCATTAATTATCTCATTTATTTTATTCTTTGATGAACCGAATCCCTTGATAATTTTGGGAGTTTCCCACCTGTTTGAATCGTGTTTTTGTATACACTATATTATATTCATCAAAAGAAAAAAAGAAGATAAAAGCTTAATCTGCTTGAACTTGGAACAAATAAATTTATACGAATATTGTTGTTAACATTCTAGTTTTTAATTAATTATATGAATATTGCGTTGATTAAGAAAATTGAATATCATTACGAAAAGCATACAAAAAATTACTTACCAAGAAAGACTTGGGAAAGCTTTACAAGTTAGGCGTCATTTTTATTATTTTATTTAAATACTAATATTAATAAATAATAATAATAATAATAAAAGAAGAAAGAGTATCCACTATTCCTTCATGGTCTTGGGAGATATATTGACGTCTTTTGTTGTAATTCAATATTTGTCACTTTCACTTCCTGATGACTCGCACACTACTTTATTTTTATTTATCCAACTATCCTCCTTATTTAATTTCTTGAACGGTAAATTTTATTTTTATCCATTCAACGCATTCATTTTGATATTGCATCAATTATATTTCTGTTGCATCCATAATATAATTAAATTATAACATATAATGTTTTTGTGAATTTCACAAGGTTTATATTTTTTTCTTCTTATCTTTCCCTGATTTTTCTAATTTTTTTTTGATATTTTAGTATTTTTTGAATCATTTATTGATTTAACGGTTGATCATTAATGATCCAACGATGGAGAATAAATAAGTTAACTCAACTTCTTCAAATATTTATTCAACCTTTCATGTCAATTATTAATATTTGATTTTTAAAATAATTATAATTTATTAATTAATATTTAATAATTTTTTAATTTAATTATTGTTTAAGTTTTAGACTTATTAAGTTGAACAATATCTATGTATACAAGTTATTTTAACAACAAGAAAACAGACCTCGTAAATGACAAAAGCACATTAATGGAGTCTGTTCATTTTTCTCAAATCCCAGCAAGACTTTTCTTCCTCTCTCTGGATTTTTCTCAATTTTTCCCCTAATTTTCTTTTGTTCTTGTTCCTTCTTACAGTCATAAGATAGATATGTTTTTCTTCAACTAGACGTCCCTTGTCCCCTACGTCGGTGAGAAACTTCACCTTCAAATTCCATGGAAGCTCTGCCATCTTCTCCTTTCAGATCTATTTAATGTTTCTTCTACCCCAAAACCCCGAAAGACAAAAAACAGGGGGAAATGATTGTTGGTAATTAAGAAGTCTTTCCTCGGGCAAAGAAGAAGTCTTGCGAACCAAAAGATAGAAGTGTTGCAGAACCGGCGACATTGGTTCTCCGGTTCACCGGTTTTTGACCGGTCTGAATTGGGTCAACATGCAATTCGGTTTTAGTTGTAACTGGACCTCGGTTGGACCGGCCGGTCCAGTCTGGTTTTAGGTCAACTGCCAGCCAAACAACAAGGACAATTCTAATGATGTTCACACAAAACACACTTGCATAGACCGGGTCTTGGGCCTCATTCATACACCAAGTGATGTGAAAAATACACATCATTTAATATACTCCCTCCGCCCCAAAAAGAATGTCTACTATTTCACTTTTGTCTGTCCCAAAAAGTTTATTACTTACTATAAAAGTATATATTTATTGTCTACTCTGACTATATTACCTTCTATTTTAATTAAAGAATATAAAATTAATTTATTTTAACAATAAAACTGCAATTACATTTAAGGAAAGATAGTTTCATACATGGATAATAGACAACAGTCATAAATTAAATTAAATTATGACATTTTTTTAAAGGTAATGTTATTTGTTGTCTTTTGTTTTATGGAAAGGGTATTTTTGAGAAACAATATATTTTTGATAATTTTTTAAAAAAAATCAAAAGAGACATCTTTTTTGGAACGGAGGAAGTATAATTTTGAAATAAAAAATAAGTGATTTGTCTTTTTTACATTTATAAAGTGTAGAAGTGGGCCCAAGACTTGGTGTAGGAAAATATTTTCCGGTTTCACACTGGTAGCCCAATGATTTGGAGATTAGGATATTTTTGTATTTGAAACTGGCATTACCAAAAGTCTACACCATAGATATGTTGCTTTTTGATGTAATATGTTAAAATCATTTTAGAACAAATAAATGTTGCACGGGTCAACAACTAAAATATTATAGTGATAAGACATCTCTAGTTCTCATAAATGTCAACATCCAGTCAAACAACAAGGACAATTAATGACTATGTTTCACACGGAAAACATTGGCATAGATTAGGTCTTCAACGTGAAGAGTACACATTATTTAATATATAATTTTGAAATAAAAAATAAGTGATATATCTTTTTCACATCCATATGACGTGGGATGGGGCCTAATAAGACAAGTATTTTTCTGTTTCACACTGGTAGCCCAATGATCTGGAAATCAGGTGATTTTTGTAATTGAAACAGCCATTACCAAAAGTCTTCCACTCTATAATTAAAATCAGACGGTCTGTAAAAGGGTGTATAGAATTTCCCAGGAGTATATAGATAGTGAAACGCCATTCTTTCCATTAGCAAACTTTGATCAAATAACCATGATGATGATGCATGCAAAAATCGTTAAACTTTTTCTTCAAGCCTTTTTCTTCCTTCTTCTTTGCCTCCCCTTTATGGGTTTTTGCTTAGAAACTGACACCATCAACTCCGGTGTATCCATCAACGATCCAGATACGATAATATCCGGACGACAGGTCTTCAAATTGGGATTTTTCACTCCGGATAACTCCACCAAGCGCTACTTTGGTGTTTTCTACACTGTTTCTGAGAAAACAGTAATATGGATCGCCAATAGAGACAAACCACTCTATGATTCTTCCGGGACTGTAACGATATCCAGAGACGGAAATCTTGTACTCGTGAATGGAAGAAATAAAACCATCTGGTCCACGAATGCCACGATCACTTCTCCTATGAATACCAGTGCTCAAATCCAGGACACTGGAAATATTGTTCTGCACGACGTTTCAACTGGAAGAACAATATGGGAGTCGTTTTCATATCCTTCCAACGTTTTCATGCCAACAATGCGTTTCGTCGACAATGTAAATACACACAAAAAGGTGGTTATATCGTCATGGAAAACAGGGTCAGACCCTGGAGTGGGAAGTTTCACGACGGGTCTTGAAGCTCTGAGTATCCCTCAAATTTTCATCTGGAATAATGGCCGGCCCTGCTGGAGGAGCGGCCCTTGGAACGGACAGATTCTTATTGGAGTGAAGGATATGTATTCTCCATACAACGATGGGTTCAGTGTGGACGACAATCCTCCGGGCAAGTTCTACTTCACGGCACCTGAGGGGGGGATCTTGATGAATTTCGCCCTGAATTCTTCAGGAAGCTTAGTTCAAACGTTGTGGAATGATCAGAAGAAGAATTGGGATATTTCATGGTTGGCTCCTCAAAATGAATGTGATGTTTATGCGACTTGTGGGCCTTTCGGCAGCTGTAATGCACATGAATCGCCTATTTGTTCGTGTTTGAAAGCGTTCGAGCCCACTAATAGAGAGGAATGGGAGAGAGGGAATTGGACTAGTGGGTGCCAGAGGAGAAGGCAATTGCAGTGTGATCAGAGTGGTGGAGGAAATGGAGATGGTTTTTTGAGGCTGCCGTTTATGAAGGTTCCAGATTTTGCTGAACATTTTTCGTCTGGACAGGTCGAGGAATGTTTGGCTAGATGTTTGAGGAATTGTTCTTGCTTAGCTTATGCGCATGATTCTTATATCGGTTGTATGTTTTGGAGTGAGAGTTTGATTGATCTTCAGAAGTTCTCTAGTGTTGGTGTTGATCTTTACATTCGTCTCGAGGATTCAGAATTGGGTAATTTCTCTGGAAAAAAATTGCCTTCTAATTTTACATGGTCTCATGTAATACAATTTATGCCTTTTTTTTTTTTCAGATAAACACAAAGACAAGAAATTGTTCATCATCATTCCAGTAGGAGTGGCTTTTGTTTCGATATCCATTCTCATCTTCATTGCTTGGTGCTGGATCGTTAAGAGAAAACGTAAGTGATCGGCCCGTGGATCAATTACTTGGGCATTATGAGTATTACATATTCAGAGTCATTCATATACTGTATATTTTCCTTGTGAAATCAGGAGACAAAACAAAAGACAAATATATTTCTGAAGCAGGTCAAATATTTTCGTTAGATTCAACTGCAATTGTACTCAAAGATGAGTCGGAGAAAGTTAATATCGAAGAGTTGCCATTATTCACGTTCGAGACACTTGCAAATGCAACAGATCAGTTCAACGACAACAATCTTCTTGGGAAGGAAGGTTTTGGTTCTGTTTACAAGGTGAAATGCTTCACATTTTCTTGAATCAGATTTTAAATTTCATGGAAAAAACAAGTGTTGAAATTGCGGTTTCTTTTGCAGGGAAATCTTGCAAATGGAAAAGAAATTGCTGTGAAGAGACTTTCAGCAGCTTCAGGGCAAGGAATGGAAGAATTCATGAATGAAGTGGGTGTGATTTCCAAACTCCAACACAGAAATCTGGTCAGATTGTTGGGATTCTGTGTAGAGAAAGAAGATCGAAGATGCTGATACATGAATACATGCCTAATAAAAGCTTGGACGTGTGTCTCTTCGGTCAGTTCAAGATCGAAACTCAAACCTATTTCTTTGTATCATTACAACATTCTTTGTTTAATTTCATCAGTATTTATAGGTAGTTTTTTGTCATGCAGATCCTACGCATCAATCATAAAATATTTTAGATTGGAAGAAACGTTTCAGTATTATTGAAGGTATTGGACGAGGAATCCTATACCTACATAGGGACTCCAGACTAAGGATTATCCATTGCGATCTCAAGCCAAGTAACGTGTTACTCGACGAGGATTGGAACCCGAAAATATCCGACTTTGGCATGGCAAGAATATTTGGAGGCAACAACGATCATGCAAACACTGGAAGAGTCGTGGGAACTTAGTAAGTAAATTTTTAAATTAAGGCATTCACTACGTATTATATGATGTCTGATGTATTAATAATATGATTCTGCAGCGGATATATGGCACCGGAATACGCAATGTGTTTACACTAAAAATAAAATAAGTTGAAAGACCTAAGAAGGCCCAAAGTGAGAGACCTAAAACAGGCCCAACAACGATTAATGGGCCCAAAAGTTTAAAAGGCTAAGCCCATCGTAAAAACAATAAACCAGGTCTGATAAAGTTAGAGCCAAAAGCCTGACAATAATATCCCGCCAAAATAAAAGGATTTTTAAAAGAAAGAGAAGTTGGAAGCAGTTCTCAACGGTTGAAGAAGTTCTCGACGGTTGAAGAAGCAAGCCCACGACGCAGAAGTACAAAAGCGGGAAAGAAGATAGAGAAGAGAACGAAAAATCAAAGAACAACTTATTTTTCTCTCTTATCATAGGAGTAGGCGTAAATATAATTAGGAGTAGTTTGTAGTGTAGATTTGTTCAAGAATTGCTGGATCCAATCCCGAAGTTATACCAGTGTTTCATTCATCTGTAACTAGCACGAATTGAAGACTTTTATGGAGGTATAGATTACATGCTTTCAGATTTCATTATTTGACAGTAATTTGTATCTTGACCTGAGTTTTCTATTCATTTTTATCGTTTTAAGAAAAGAAGATTCTCACGTAGGTATAGAATTATTTTGTGTCAGATTTAAGTATCAGAGAAATAATTCTTACCTGTACTTGAATTGTTCTTTTATAGTATTATTGTGTCATTCGAAGAAGATACATATTTTCATCAATTGCGGTCCGAACAACTAATTTAAACAACACATCGAAGTGTTAAATTCTGAACCACCGTCTAGCGTATCGAACTCGAGCGCGGGGGTTGAAAGATAATTCTAAGTGGAGAATTATCACGGGCTTGGAACGACTACTCGAAATCCTTCCCTAGTCTAGATTGTTTTTTTTTTACGAAACAAGTTTTGGCGACCACAGTGGGAGTCGGTTTTTCTTAAAAGACTGACGTTTTGATATTTTCTAAAGATAAGAGTCTTGTATGATGTCTGAGGATTCGTTCAGAGACGATTTGGTTGATGATTGTGATACTCAACCAATTTCGAAACATAAAGTCAGAGCGGACAAAATGTACGAACAATTTGTCCGAGTTATGAAACAGACCCTCGCAAGTGCTCGCGAAGATCAAAGAAGAGAATTCAATGATCAATACCGAGCATTAGCACAGGAGTCAGCCCGAATATTTACTGCAATTGTGCAGGATATCGCAATAAACGCGCGAGATGGTTTGGCCCGAGAGGTTACTAGAGTAATTACAGAATTAGGAGAAATTTTTAATCAGACATGCGATGTTTTTTCGAGCATGATAAATACCCAAGTAGCTTCAGCGCTCGAACCCATAATTAACAGACATAACATTCTGGTCGAAAAGGTGTCTCAATTAGTATCAGTAGAACCTGGGATTCGAACCAGAACAGTTAATCTAGATGAAGTTCCTCTCGGGTATCCTCGAGATACTCGAGCTCAGGAAGGAAGATTCGAGTTTGGCCAGTGCTCGAATCAGATCCCTCCTACTTCAAGTCAAGTACCATTCGAGGGGCAATATTTCTCGAATCCTTGGGGTGCTGAGAGGCATCCACGTGTGAGTCAGGTGAATGCTTATACAACCCAGCCTATTCGAACTCAGGAAGGGAGGTTCGAGATTGGTCAAGGCTCGAATCGAACCCCTCCTGTTTCGAATCAAGTGCCCTTCGAGGAACAACACTTCTCGAATCCTCACAATGCTGGGGGGCATCCACGTGTGAGTCAGGGGAATGTTTATACAACTCAAGCTATTCCTCAGCCAACAACTCAAGCTATTCCTCAGCCAACAACTCAAGCTATTCCTCAACCACCAAGACTGAATGTCCCTGTACCACCGAACATTTCAGAATCAATGCCCTCTGGGTATCCACCTAATACCAATTTTGGAAATCTTGGGCCAAATATTGGTTATAGTCAGGGATATTACAATGGGCCGCAGAATGCGCCTCAGAGTTACCCATATATGGGGTCTTTGAACACCCCTTTTATAGGAAGTCAAGGTTTGCCTGCAAACCAAAACTTCCCTTTTATGAGTAACAATGTGCAAATCCCATATGCTGGGGGGCACTATACGCCTAATAATTGCTTGGGGGGCAATTTTGGACCACAAGCACTAGTTCAAGATCCTCTTCAAATTCAAGTGGAAATGGCCATCGAAAGAATATATGGGCCTGGTTTTCGAAGGAACCACCGTTTGATTCCTGGGAAACCTTACCCCGACTGGGTAGACAGGAATTTTCCTTTCCCAAGAACATATAAAATTCCCAACTTCACTTTGTTTTCTGGAGAAGACCATGTGTCGGCTCTCGAACATTTGTCTCGATTCACTTGCCAATGCCGAGAGGCAGCTGATCAGGATTATCTCAAATTAAGGTTATTCCCTAGTTCTTTAACCGGGTCAGCGTTTAACTGGTATACGAATTTATCACCTAATTCGATACATACTTGGGATGAGATGCAATTTCAGTTCCAAAATCACTTTGCTCGAACTGAACCGAGCATGACCATGAGTGACTTAGCTAAAATAAGACAGAATCCTGGAGAGTCAATAGAAGAATTCTTAGCTCGATTTAAGAAAGCTAGGATTAAATGTCATTTGAACATCCCCGAATCTGAGTTTGTTCAATTGGCTCAACAAAACATGGTTTTTGATTACAGAGTAAAATTCGACGGAATGATGTTTTCTGATTTTAGAGCTTTGGCAGAGAGTGCGGTGAGATACGAAAATATGTTAAGAGAGGAAAGCCAAAGAAAACATCAGGGTTTCATTGCCTTCGAGGTGGGGATTCCATGGGCATTCGAGGATGCCTATGAAATCGATCTGGCAGAATTTGTTAAAGGGCCACCGTTTCAATGCGGAGCTCTCGAGAGAAAAGACTGTGTAGCTACAGGATCTTTACAGACAAAGAAAGAAAAGGAATATAGTTTCGATGTGACTAAAACCGAGCGAATATTTGACTGGCTTCTTGCGAATAAAAAACTTAGGTTAAAAGGGAGACATAGAATACCTTCGAAATCAGAAATTAAAGGAAAACCATATTGCAAATGGCACAATGCTTTTTCGCATGAAACGAATGAATGCATTATGTTTAGGAATTTGATACAAGAAAAATTGGATTCGAAAGATATAATTTTTCCTGACAATCAAAAAACAGATATAGATGAGAATCCATTCCCAGTTCTAAATTTCGAAATTAATACTGTGGATATTAACCAGTTCGAAAATCTTAATGTGCAGGCACGAAAAGAGGCCAAGTTGGCAAACCAATTGTTCAACAGACTGATTGATGAAGGTGTACTAACGTTCCCGAAAGTGAAAGACGAAGGTCTGGAAGGCATGTGCAGATGGCATATGAATACTCTGCATACCACTGACCAGTGTCAGATTTTCAGGCGATTTGTAGCGAAACAGTATGAGAGGGGTACGATATGTTTGTCAGGAATCGACAAAAGAATCCTGGATTTTGATCAGGATGGAAAGCCAAAGAACAAAGAGGTGGTCAGCGAGACCAAATCAATTGTTCAAGGGCAAGGGGAAAAATCGTATAAGGAGGTGCTCGAAACCCCTGCTCGAGAAATTGTTTACCAGACACCTGCTAGGGTGGTGACGAATTTAACCCAGATGCAGAAGGTTTTGTGTGGATAGTGCGCAGATACCTTACATTACGAACTAGTGAGGCTGCAAGTTATTCCAAATGACCCAGATTGGATTCCCGCATATCAAAGGGAATGGAATAAAAGACAAAGGTATGAGACAAACAACCAAGGGTTTGGAACTATGCCTTATGATAGGCACTTTCGAGGAAGAGGAGGCAGAGGATATGGGAGATCCACCTCATCAGGGAGAAAATCACCTTTAGAACGTCTTGGAGGATATCACAGGAATGTCGAAAGAAAGAGAGATGACCACCCGAGGGTCATCGCTCAGCAAGTAGCTTATTCTCGAACAGCGGTAGCCTTGGAAATGCAACAACAGGCGATGATTGCAAATCTCAGGGTGGAAGAAGAGGCTTTGTCAAAAGGAATCTTGAAGTCGAAGATAGTCAAGAATCCCAGTGAAGAAGATTTTGAGAAAGATGTCGATCGTTTGAGTGACCAGTTAAGAGAAGCAGCCTTGAAAGGAAAAGGTGTTACAACTGAAGAAGATGAAGAGTTGGGAGATTTCGAGTCAGGCGATGACTTGGATATTTTACTGGGAGATACACTATGCGAGGAATCAGCAAACGAAGGTGATTTAAAAGCAAAAGAAGCTACTTTAGAAAGGGTACTGAAACTTGAGGAAGATAGAAACATAGATATGGTGACTGTGCTGCCAGCCGAATTCGCAGCCAAAGAAGGAACGGATGAGGAAGGAAATAGCCTTGATTTCACATCTGACGAAGAAAAAGGTAACGCTTCTTGTTTTAAAATTTATAGTGATAAGTCACTCGAAGATAATGAGCAAAAAGTCGAAAATTTGTCAAAATTACTATTTTCGAAAGAAGAAATAGATAATAATCACATGAAACCTTTGTTCATAAAGGCAGAAATCGAAGGTATTCCCATTAGTAAGGTATTAGTCGATAACGGGCCACTGTCAATATTTTGCCCGCAAAAACATTAACAAGGCTGGGCAAAAGCTCGAAAGATTTAGTAGTGGCTGATGTAGCGGTCTACGGCTTCTCAGGCCAAGCTACTAAAGTCTTGGGAGTTTTGCCATGCCGGATCAAAATAGGAACCTAGAGTTCCTACTCAGCATTTTTCGTAGTAGAAACGAATTCATCATCGTTTAATGCTTTGTTAGGAAGAGATTGGATACATCAGAATTATTGTGTCCCTTCTACCTTACATCAAGTATTAATTTGTTGGAACGGACACCAATTCGAGGTGATCAAAGCTGAGAAAAACAATTATTTTATCGATACTCAAATTGTTAATACCAGGTATGAAGCTGGAAAGCTCGAAGGAAGTGATTGGCGATTCAACGGAGAAGCCATAGAAAAGTCAGCGAAAGAAGGAGAGGGAATCCATGAAGAGTCTACATCCGAGATGGGCTCTAAGTTAGCCGAAATCAAATTAGATTTAGTTTAGATATTGTGAAAGATATGAAGAATGTCGATGTAATGAAAGATGATGTTGTTTCTAATATTTTTCGAAGGTTAAGTGTTCAACGAATGGAATCGAAATTATGTGCTTACGATCGTGATCATGTTAGTTATGATAAGTTTAATTCTGAATATTGTCACAATGAAATACGTGGATCAAATTCGAAAAGAATTTTCTCGAGATCTAGTGTATGCGACGGGTCCCAAAACGAATAATTCTTGCAATGAAATATATATGGCAGGTGCTATTCATAATGAAGGTTCTCGAGATAATAAACATAGAATAAATAATCATAATGGAAAAGATATAGTTAACTTTCAAGTCGGAAATATCGAACATGGTATTATAGAACCAGACGAAGAGACTAGGAAAATGGTCAGGACCAGTTGGAAGAAGTTAATCTAGGGACAATCGACACCCTCGAGTAACTTACATAAGTTCGAAGATGACTCAAATGGAGAAAAATGACCTAATCGATATTTTGCAACAATTCAAGGACTGCTTTGCTTGGGCACATCATGAAATGCCCGGAATTAATACTAATATAGCTCGACATGAACTACCTATTAAACCAGGCTTCAAACCTGTGATACAAACTCCAGGCGTTGTCCCCAGATCTAATGGGAGCAATTAAGGAAGAAATAGAAAAGTTGGTCGAAGCCAAATTCATTAGGCCAACTCGATACGTCGAATGGTTAGCTAACATCGTACCAGTGATAAAAAATAATGGTAAGGTACGAATATGCATCGATTTTAGAGATTTGAATAAAGCTACTCCAAAAGATGAATATCCGATGCCAATGGCTGACGTATTGATAGATGCAGCTGCTAGACATAGAGTAATGTCCTTTATGGATGGCTATTCCGGGTATTATCAGTTGAAAATAGCTGAAGCGGATCGGCATAAAACGGCTTTCAGGTGTCCAGGATCCATAGAGAATTTCGAATGGAGGGTTATGCCGTTTGGTTTAAAAAATGCCGAAGCCACTTACCAGAGGACTATGAATTATATTTTCCATGATGTAATCGGGAAGTATTTGGAGATATACATCGATGATGTAGTGGTTAAAGCTCAAAATTACGAAGAGCATAACAGTTTTGGTCGAGTCATTTAAACGAATGAGACTCTTTAATTTAAAAATGAATCCTTTGAAGTGTGCTTTCGGAGTAGAAGCCGGAAATTTTCTGGGATTTTTGATACATCATCGAGGCATTGAAGTAGATCGAAATAAAGCTAAAGCGATTATCGAAGCTAAGCCTCCAAGAAACAAAAAGGAACTTCAGAGTTTTTTAGGGCAAGTAAATTTTGTACGAAGGTTTATAGCCAACTTAGGGAAAGACAGAAGCTTTTTCCCTCTATTACGATTAAAAGATGAAAATGATTTGTATGGGGAGATGAACAAAATAAAGCATTCGACGCTATCAAAAGATACTTAATTCAGCCTGTGCTGATTCCTCCTCGAAAAGGAAAAAATTTAAGATTATATATATCAGCAGCGGAAATGTCAATAGGATGCCTTTTAGTGCAGGAAAAAAATGACAGAGGCTATGAACAAGCAGTATTCTATTTGAGTAGATTCTTGAATGACGCAGAGAAAAGGTACACCACGATGGAGAAATGGTGCCTCAGCCTATATTTTGCCTCTACCAAACTAAGACATTATTTTGCTGCATACTCAATCGAAGTGGTATCCCCTACCGATATCATCAAATTCATGATAAATCAACCTTTGGTTAAGGGTCGATTAAGTAAGTGGAGTCTTAGCTTACTCCAGTTTGATTTAATCTATGTACCGCAAAAAGCAGTAAAAGGTCAAGTTTTAGCTGATTTTTTAGCGGAACATCCATCTATAGATAAGGAGACCAAGTTCGAAATGATATCATAAGTACTGCTCCGTGGAGCCTCTATTTCGACGGGTCAAGCACTCGAGATAGGGCAGGGGCCGGGATATATATAATCTCCGTCTAAATAATTACTAAAATGTGTGCGAAGATCGAAGGTGATTGTACTAACACACCGAGCAGAATACGAAGCTCTTATTTTAGGATTAGAAGTGCTACGAGACATGAAAGCAAAGAATGTGAAAAATAAAAGGAGGATTCCCAGTTGATAATAAATCAAGTGAAGGGGATATTTAAATGTTGAGTCCCGTAGCCATAGCCCTTTTGCTCGATAACGAGTTGTGTTTTCAAGTTCGAGACGTCGAAATCGTATGTGCCACGGGAAGAGGACGCAAATATGCAAGATTTTA